>JAWWLZ010000002.1:249301-276684 GCA_035041345.1 Poliocrania exsul | reverse complement strand
CAACTTGCTCTTTGACCTCTGATTGAGTCTTTCTATATTCTCAATTATATTTATCCCATTTCCATAAAATAGAAGAACTACATCCTTTGAACTTTCTTCCAGTATGAAAGTCATATTTTCTATGTACATTCATATGTCCACTAGTAATGCCCTTCATTAGTAATCAAGTACAATATGCACTTACTTTAAGGTAAACTTTTTATACAAAAAAATGTCCCATTTCTTCTTGTTCTTTGTTTTAAACTACTTTGAGACAGCTACCAAGTTTGTAAATATTCTGATTTCTTTGATATACATAGTTGCTGATCTTAAAAGGACGCCCTTATGACTTTCTTGAGAACACTTTAAGATACTCCATCCATCCCCTCTATCCAGTCTTAGTTAGTCCACAGTATTCATAATACATAAATACATGTGTACCACATATATAGAAATTTGAAGTCTACTTACACATCCAAAATCAAGACAGCTAAACTTCATTAATTGTTGATTACATTCTCATAGCTTCCACCAGTGCAAAATATCTAAATAATATGGCTCTATTGATACTTATGAATGAGTGAGACATGAAGACTTGTATCAACAAAGCTAAAAAATACCAAATACTCAACAAAAGTTAATGGAAATCTTCCTGAAAATCATGGTCCAAAAGGAACTTAATGTAACTGGGCAATTTCAAAACTGAAAGCTCAAGGTGACTGTGATTATCACTAAATCCAAAGAACACATCCATACATATCATTTTTGGTATTCTAAATATCTTTTTAATAAGACTTTTTTTCATATTAAAGTTATATGATTCTAGTGTTTTCTGTAGAATTTCATGTCCTTCAACATAAACCATGGATTATTTACAACCTCTACAAATGTGTGCAGTAACAGGACCCTAAAGCACTGGAAGCAGACCCACAAACAAGCTCAGCTGTTAGAGATTTATGCCTCTTCTTTTTCTGCCTTTGGGATAATTTTATTCTTTATCACAGTTAAGCAAGACTGTATTACTCTTTTTCTATCAGATACTGTGAGATTCCTAGCTAGGAATCCCATGCCTTACATTTCCCCTTGAAAATATAACATATGCCATGTTGACTACCAAGCTATAAATAGTCAAAGATTTAATTTAAATATTGTAAAATAGGTATAAGTTTTCAGATTGTTTGGAAAGTAAAGATTTACAGTTGATGTAACATTATGGATATTTGGAGCATTGCGATTAAAATTCTGGTGCAAATTGCATTGCCAATAGTTTCCCAAATCTTAGTCCACATGGATCGTATCTGAAGGCAGCAATTATTTATAATGTCTAAAACGTATCAAAGTATTGCAGTTCTACTGTCTCATTCATCTGAGCTTCTCAGGCTAAATGTTATTCCACTCCTCGCTAAACAATGATGAACTTTTGCAAAGTTGGAAAAAATTAGAAAAATCAGAAGAATCAGAAGTATGTGGAAGGACTAAATGCTCATTCCTTCTCATCTATGGACTCCTCAAGTAAGAAAAAAATAGTAAGTAATCTACCCTAAAAGACTGGTGATGAGTTGGGGTTTTTTTATATTTTTTTGGATGTGAGCACTGCATTTTCAGTTGAAGATGAAAAGACCATTGGATCCCACTGGACTTCTTTTAAGGTTATAAATCCTTTTCTAGGATCCTGCCTGGGTTAAGCTAGTCATTTTCCAAAAGTATTCCCCAACAGACTAAGTATTGCCAAACACAAAGCAGATTTATGGCATTCATAGGATATATTTGCATAGCAAAAATTCATCATGGAAACTAAAAAAGGTGAAGGGGTATTTAAAGCTTAAAGCTTTGCCAATAGTTAAATATAAAGGAAAATACATCTGAGAAGGGGATAGTATGTGTGTTTATAGATGCTTGCACAGATAATATGCGAACACATGTTCAGACACCATCAAAATAGGAGTTTTGGACTGATAATTATAACTATTTCAAAATCTTGTTGAAATTATTATGCATATTGAAGTTTTTAAGAGATTTTACTATCTTGAGCCTCTGTATTATACACAAAAATATACCTCTACTTCCTCATGGGACAATTCAACATAAATTCAATTAGACCACTCTGTTCCCTTAACATAATACTAATGAATTGGGATCTTATGGTGAAATTCTGTCACTAAGCCTGCTTTTCTCAGCAATATTTTCCTGTAAACGTAGATGCTTAAAGAGGCAAAATGACAAATTATCACCTTATCCCGTTTGCAAACTTTTAGCATTGACACTCATTCTTCTCAGAAACACTGTTCACAGTGGCCTTGCCAGGCACAAGCACTTCCAACACCAGCTCTGAAGTCTTTCCAGATGGTGCTTCAATTGCAGTAAGCATTAACAGGGCTATGACATCACAGTCCCAATCAAGGCCAGGACAGTGGCAGTATATGCTTTCCAACAACTCCATAACCAATCAAAATCCATGCTAGAAAAAGCAGCTAGGAGAGAATTATTATATCAAGAAATACCTTTATATTATCCTTTTCCTCTTGAGGACTTTGTCCTGAATAAATGAGTGCTCTAGACACTTGCAAAGGGTTTCCACACATCTGGAATAGTACAGTAAACTGTACACCTGGAACAGCTGGCCAGATGTATTACACATGTATTTATTCCAGCTGTGTCAGAAGGATGAAATGTGTCTGAAGCACTCGGGACCAATCGGATCAGCACACATGAGCCCAGTCCTGCCTAGCTGAGGCAAGTTATCGTTTGGTAATTCACACTGATTGTTCCATTCATCCCCTATTTTGAACACATTCAAAGGCAGCATCAAAATACTTTAAAAACTACCCATATTATCTGAAAGTCTTTGCCTCTCTACCTCACTGAGTCCTCAAATATTTTTTATTTCTTTTCTCCATGCTCAACAAAGTAATTTTAGTTTATTTAGTATTTAAATATGTAATAGAAGCAAAGTCACTGGATTATCAAAGTGATGTTTTCAGCAAAGATCTAATAGAAGAAACAGACCATAAGGATGGCCAAGGAAATGGCTGTAAGTCAGGCAGGAACAGGCAAGTGAGAAGCCAATATGAAAATGGAGAAATCTGGCATGTCCTCCAAGGGGAGCGAACATCTCATTCTGTTCAGGACCTTGACAGGCCAATGCTGTGCACACACTGCCCGTACTCCTGACACCAGCTGGCTTGTATGTTCCACTCAGTGATCTCAGCACTTAACGTGCCTGCAGGAAATCACAGTACTGAGGAAATGCCAGGAGATTTTGATTTCAGTTTTATTTCTATTACATTTTGCAGGTGTGAAAATTTGAAAAACTCAATTGCAATTTCATAGTCCCTTTCCCAGGATTTTTTGTATGTATGGTCTAAAAAACAAAGCCCAGCAAATCTCTGCTTTTCAGCAGTGGGGCAACTTTTCATCAAGACTGTGCAACAGCTCAGGCTGTATTTTGCCATCTCCTCTCTTGCTTGGTACTGCACAATTGCTGTGGTTCTGTTACATAGTATTAGAGGAATTTTTCTCTAAGAGGTGAACATGATTTTAGTCGGGGGGAGAGGGGGAAGGCTATAATCCAAGTTTTCATCAGGATACTGCCAGCTACAAATTTCCTCTGTTTTCATCTCTCCAGCTACAACCAGGTCACGAAGCAGAAATATTTCTAAGAAAGTGTTACCATTGTTTGGGCTGTAAAAAATCACTGTTCCATGCTGTTTGTGACTAGCTTTCTTCACAGGATCAAATCAAATAAATTGCACTAATATATATAATAAAGCAGCATTGGCCTCTCTGAGAAACATGTCTTGCAAGGCTTGAACTTGCAGTAGCTGCTGAGCTTCTCTACCATTAGCTGCTGCCATGCCTAACCTTGGCAGAGATTAAAGATTGTAAAAGAAACTAAAATAGCTGGTAAAGCAGGTTTAGAAATACAAAGAGGTTAAATCATTTTTCCCACTCCTGAATTTATTCCAGAATTTGAATAGATTAGCATAGACCACAAGCTATTGTGTTGGCCCATAAGCAGGCAGAAGCTGAGGAAGTCACGTAAATTACCTGTCACTGAAAGTGGAAATTATTTAAACCTTAAGAACATTTTACGTGATTTCAGAAACCACCACTGTCTCTGCTGTATGATAATTAGAGTCCAGCTTCAGGGATTGGCAGGGTTTTTTTAAAGAAGGTGCATTAGTAAGTCATTATATCCCTTCACCAGGGCTTGCTTTATTTTCAGGAATAAAGGTTTTTACTGGGGGCAAGGATCATCAGTAATATTGTTTTGTTCAATGCTATGTAAAATGCATTTGCCATTATCTGTTTTAAATAGGTGAATTCAAAACGCCAAAGGAAGCAAGCGAAGTGTTTTCAGTCTGTTTCAAACTGGAAAACTGCCTGGATTCAACCTGACGGCAGATGTATTTATTCTCTATTTGCTTGTTCCAACATAGCAAAACAGGAGTTGCTGTGCTGCTTGCATTTCTGCCTGGGGGACAGAGGCTTTCTATTGTAGTTAATGGACCATCTACAAACAGAAAATTAATTTGGCAAGAACTTACTGATGTTGTGGCAATCAGAGGAGCATGGTCCATTTTGAAAGTAATTAATCCAGCCAACAGAGAAATAAAATATCAGTTGTTTGGAGCATGAGAACTTTGACACATAGAAAGCAAGAGAAACAAAGCCTTTTGAAAAGAGTTTAGCTGCAGAGGGACATGTTACATTTTGGAAATGGTGCAACAGAAGAGTAGTTAACATTTCCAGTAATGGAGCAAGGCTGAAACATCAGTGAAATAATATGCACCTAAATTTGTTTAAAGTTGTGTTGTCTAAAAGAGTCCCTTCCCTTTACCTGCCAACACACTCGTGTTTCCTGACAAAAATAAGGGATGTGTTTCTCTGAAAGGCCCAATAAACTACAGTAACCTTTTGCTTTCTCAGACTCATACCTGAGGATTTCCTTACTGTTCATTTGCAGTCTCCATCAGCACCGGGAAACTTCTAATAAAGAGCAGTAGCACATTCCTCTTCCCTGTGTACCCAGGGCTCCATGGAATAGATTCTTTATGCCAAGATTTTCAGGCATTTGAAACCCTGGATTCACAGCACTGCACAGAATTTCACTGGCAGTTTCTTACATCCAGGTCTAGAAGCTGAATTTGTTTGAGTAGTGACTGGACACTATTGGATAATGAGGTGAACAGTGGGAACACTGACGGCTTTCTGGTCTATTCAACAGTGACCTGGTGAAACTTCAAGTAAAATTATATTCTACAGGCTCTTCTGAGATCTGTTTCCAAAAAGCCATCTTGAACACAACTATAAAAGCAATTTACGAAAAGGCATGTAATCAGCACAGACAAAACTATAAAACACTGAACTGTAAGAGAGAGGAAGGATGTGCATGGATAGCCACCTGAAATTCCTCCTGTTTCCATCAGGACCTTCAACTCTCGTCTGAACAACAAGCATAGAAGATGGGTGTCATATCCAAGAAAGGTCAGGGTCATATTTTCTCCCATTTTAGTCATCACACACACTCTCAACAATCCTGTGTGTTGACTGCCTCTACACTGACCCTTTAATTTGGCTGAGAAGTAGGTGAAAACAGCACTTAAGGAACTTTTGGACTCATGGAAGCAAGGAATGAAAGCAGTTTGGCACCTTTCACATCCATACTTCCACTTGAGCAAAGCTCTACCTGAGGACTAGAACAACTACAAAAGTGAAGCTGTTGCTATATTTTGGCCTATAACATCTTCACTCTTGGGAATGATAAATCAGCCAATAAGGTCATAATTTCATTTCATAGTGTCAGGTTTTCATGGGAAGAACATCTATTTATTTCAAATAGGGCAAAAGTGAAAACTTTCTTTGAAACATAAATGGGAAACTAAGAGACATTTTAAAGAAATTTTTTTCTTTTAGTGTCATGCAATACTTTAACTTAATATGATTTCTGAGCTCTCATAACCAATGCAAAATAGTGTCAAAATAGGACACTCTTTGGGAAACAGTTTCATTCCCCAGAGAGACACTGGCTAAAAATAACCTGTTGATCAAGCAGACTATCAATTAGCAACTCAGCTTTTCTTTGCTAGACTACTACATACACTTTGACAAAATTAGCAACTGGGAACTTTTAAAATTAATTTATATATAAAGACAAGAGCATTTTCCCTTGATGTAGATGCAGTGAGACACCATGAATTCATCAAGGGGCACTCTCTCTGTGCTCCTCACCCTACATGCTGTAACTTTCTCATTACCCTCTGAAGACATGCATATCTTCTCTCATTAAAAAAGTGGCAGAAAAATTACATATAACAATCTAACTTCTAATGAGCAACTTGCATCTAGACAGCTGAGGGAAAGAGATTACCAAGCAACTTTGGGAATAACAACCATTAAATCAACCTAACACTGATTCCCTTTTTTTGCAATGAAATTCATCACAATTGGATTTAGGGCCACATAAGACTGAGAGTCAATCACTTAACAGGATGCTACAATCCACTAAAAGACCAGTACTCAGAACTCAAGACAGAAAAAAATAAAATCTCTGAACCTTCATGTCATGGATGGGCTAATGAATTTAAAGTGTCTGTAAGGGTGTGAATCAGCATAGCCACAGATGTATAGGTTTGGCTTCCACAAGAATAGAGGAAAATGCATTTGCAGAGAGTACATTTGTAAAATAAGTTCACAGCATGTATCCTAATTGTATAAATCCAAAATAATAGCATCATGGATCTGAGATGATAGTGCACAATTTACATGACAGATTTCTTTGTCATCTAAGTGCCAAAGTGCCTGAAGAAAATGGTGCTGGCATTAAACAAGGATATATTGCTCTTACTGAGTTCTAATAGGCAACATGATGAAATGGCAGCTTGTCCAGTTCTGAAAGTCACACTTATAAGCCACAATGCCTATCAATGGAAGAAAACCTAAGCATTTCATATATTCTGTTGGTGTCACTTCTAGCCATAAATGAACATAGACACTCTGTCTATAGATGCTCAGACACAGCTCTCACTACACTGGAGGGGACACAGAAAGATACATAGATGTATTACTGAGAAATATTTTGGGATGCAGACCCTAAAACACTAAGGTCCTAGTCCTGATAAGTATTTTAGCAGCGCCTGAAGAGTTTAGCTGAGAACATAATCAAGTTTTGGCAATTAAGCCATAAAGTGTTGAACAAAATCTATGCTAATTATAAGAGGACTGTCAAGGCTGGAGCAAAGAAAGGAAAGGGAAATCCAAGTTTCTTCTTTTATTTTCCTAAGCAAAACCATGAACCTATTTGCTTCTGTTACTGCTGCAGACAATTGCTGTTTTTTCCTGGTTTATTTTGTACTCTACTCCTTAATAGACTGCTAAAACCCCAAAGACAACGGCAAAAAGTCACAAACAAGAGCAACAGTACACATACACATACACACCCACAAAAGAAAAAAAAAAAGGCAAACACAAACCTCCCACCAAACCTAAGGCAAAAAGAAACCTACACAAAACATCCACATCACAACCCAAAAAAATCCAAATGAACGTGGGACTTGGGCATTCCAGAACAGTGTATTTGTGATGGAACTGAGAAAAAGGATACACCTGGAAGCTTTAGTTAAACTAAAGCACTCCTCTTGAACAAGAGCATTAAGTTATGGAAGCAATAACTACATTTAGCAATCAGTGCTCTGCTGATTAGAAGTCTTCCTGAGAACAACAAAGCCAGCTTTAGACCCATGTCTTCAGCTACCCTAGATATGTCTACAAATAGGGTCAAAAAATCCTAGACAGAACCAAACTGTCAGAAACTTACCCCACTTCAGCTGTACATATTCCCTTGGGAGAGAATGTTGATTTTTTAATATTATCGGGATTGAATACAGAGAATGTACAATATAGTCGAGACGACAGGGGTTATAAATAACTTGTGTTTGTTTCTTTACTTTTTGCCTAGCTTTATTTAAATATCAAACCTCTTGGCAAACAAACATTTAATAAATATAGCCTCCTCATTAAATCTTCCTTATGCATATATTGTTTAAAACAACTCCTCTTTCTACTCAATTCTATGACAACTTATCCATAAAGATTCTATCCAAAAACATCCAAGCCTAAAAAAATCATATATTTTTTTAGAAAAATTGGTTTGGTTTTTTTTTTGTTTTTTTAAGCTAACAGTTTATTTCTGAAAACCTTAAGCTTACTCTTCTTTCTACAAGCATTTTATCAGGAAAGGAGGGAAGAAATCACCCAAGCACAGTGCCAAGTGAATTAATATTTTTAATTAAAATTTTATCATCTAAAAAATTGAGTGCTTATTAATGAATTCAAACATGTTTATAGGATGGATTTTGATTGTGCATGTTTGCTTTTTCTTGGCTGATGAGCAAATGAATCTAATATAAAATTAAAGTCTTCATTATTACTGCAATTCTCTCCCTACTCAGCATTCTGCTGTTCACAGCTTCCTCCTGCATAGGAACATTTTTGGGAAATCTCATCTAAAGAGGGACAATTTGTATCTCATAGCTGCCCCAAAACATGCTCAGCCACAAAGCACCCAACAGCTGCTCTCCTGGTGCTGACAGTATCTTACTATTGGACACCAGGGCTTAAGGGTCCCTGTGACACAACTAACCAGCTGGGAAAAGAAGGAAAGCTTCTCCCTGTCTCCACTTCAGGGCCAATACCTCCTCATAACACAGAAACCAGCTGTGGTGTTAGGAAGTATGGCCACAAGGGAGGTATTGCTTGGCTCTTGGGCTGCATGGGAAATATTTCAGCTTCATGGGCCTTCCTGCACATTATCAGCAACAACCTGACTGGGGGATGAACTTGGACAGAAGTCTAGACTTCTGTCCTTTCTACAGAGCTTTTAATACCTTCCCATCTATGTACTAAACACAATTATGATCTCCAATGCACAGATATGGACAGGGTTAATCTTAGAACAGTAATTTTTTTTTCCTAATTTTTGGCTTTAAGATCCATTTTACCAAAAAAAAAAAAAAAAAAAGGACTAAAAAGGAACAATTCTGAGGCAAAGACTCTGTTTCTTTAACCTATTATGAAATGGTTAGTCTATTTTCAAAAGCCAGCTTCACCATTTCTACCATTCTGTCATCTCAATGGCAAGGCAGAAAGGTACCAAATCAGCACCTGCTCATACTATACTGCCAGAGACCCTGGTGATACCACTCAAGATACAGATTTCTGATCTCAGAATAAAGTAATTGATGGCAGTGGATGCAGAATGAGTTTGCAGACAGAAACATTCTCTGAACCACACAAAGTACGGAGGTTTGTTGAAATCTGCTGGAAGCAGCAGACAAACTGTAGAGTTTTTAAAGATTGGCATGTCAGATACAATATATATATTTGGCAAGAGATTTTACTTTTTCCTTCTCCTTGAAAACCCAAGGTACCACTTATATCTGGCCAGTGAATGAAGTGGAGACACTCCTGTCCCAAGCATCCTGACACAAAACCTGGCGTGAGTTGCAGCAACATTCTTGCAAACCTCAGAGATGCAGCTCTGGCACTCAGCGAGACCTGAGACTGTCCCTGCTGCCCTGCAGCCCCACACACAAGAGCTGACAATAACCTGTACGAGTGAGAGCAGCTCCTTTAGTATATAAAGATCAAACTTCTTAGATTACCCTAAGAAATAACATTAAAATTGGCACTGAAAAGCAGCTCATTTCACTTTAATAATAAAAATAGTACTAGACAACCACATCATATAGTACAGACAAATGAATTCCTAATGGTCTGTTTTTCAGCCAAGAAGCTCAATATACTGAAATTTAGAAGTTATTTCTTGAATTGTACCCAAAAGAGCCATAACAGCATATCAAAAGAAAAGTCTCTGTCCAAAAAGCTCATGGAATACTGTAAGTATTTCAGCAAAAGAATAGGTATTACAAAACTGTTTTCATTAGCCTTTATTCTTTAGGCTTTGTTTTTTTCAATTTTCTTAACTTACCTCTTTTAAGCTGTTTCTTTAAAAAAGTAGTATCAGCTACTGAACATATATAAACTTGAATTTAACTGGCAAGTGCACCACAGAGCAACCAGGAAGGATGTATTTTCAGTTTCCATCTCTTGTTACTTGGAAGCATCCCCAAGAGCAAGCAGAGGCTGTTTTACATTCTAAGTATTTACCCAGATTATTAATAGTATTCTGAAGATCAATACCTATGAAATCATAAAACATTTAATTCCTTACTCAACTTGCCTGAACCAGTGTCATTGCAGTAATTCAGATGCAGAACAACAAGGAGAATATAATCTTATCTCTGGCTCCACAGCTCCAGGTAACTAAATTCTGTACAAAATAAATTCACTACAGCTGTTTCTACAAGTTCACAAAATGTCTGGTGATTGTCTTTTTTCTCATAACACCAGTTTTAAGCAGCTGATTCAAATCCCACATAAGTCAATGGAGCTCTTTCTGTTTACATCAATAGACTTGAAGTGAAATTCCATGTCAGATTTTCACTGTTATCTCTGCAAACAAGTACAGGGCTTAGCCAGAAAAAATTATTTCTTTCCTCCTGAATTCAAAACAGTGGGAAAACTATACCACTGCTAGCAAATTGGGTTTTTTTGTTCTAATTCATTCCAGCTATTGTAGTCCAACAGAAAATCCTTGACACCAGCAATCAACATGCGCACTGAAACCCCAGAAGAAATCAAAACAAGGCAGTGAGCCGTCTCTGAACTCAGCTCAGCTACACAGGGCTGAGCAAGGAAAGCCTTTTAGAACAATATAAACAAGCTAAGTCCAGAGGATAAAACAGGTAAAAAAAAAATAAATAAGAACAACAAGCCCTTTGTTCCCTGGGAAAACCTCAAAATGTAAATGAGAAGAGCTAGGTGGAAATGATCTCTGCCAACGACTTAGATTGACAGAACCTTCAGATTTTTTATTGTTCTTTTTTCCTTTTGAACATCATACATTACTAAGAGTTTCCTATTTAGTAACTGTAGACACATAAAATCGAAGAGTATTGTATCAAGACACATAGATAATGCACCCACAAACTCCTCTGACCCCCTCTGAACTGATTAAATAGTGACTATAGAACCCTCCATGCTCATGGTTTATCTGCTTCAGTACATCCAGAAATAATATCTCAAACCCCACATTTTTGAAGTATTGTTCTTACATAAAGAGGCCTCAGATAACCAAACAACTCTCACGCTCAAACCAACCTTGAAATCAGGCCCAGAGCTGGGAAACAGAAAAGCAAAGGATAAGAAAGAGAAAAACAAGCCATGAGAGTAAAACAGGTAGGAGTAAAATATTGTTTTTTAAAACCCAACTCAAACTAAACCCTCACTGAGGTATGTTTCTTCCTTTACTGATATATCTTGTTATCATACTACCTTACTTTGTTCTCACTGTTTTATTCTTGCCTTTACTTTTTTCTCTCCCAAAGATTAAGTCTTTTCCAAGAAGGACATAAAAACTCTCTCCCAAATCAAACTTGAAGGATGAAAAGGAGAAACATGATAAGATACTGTAAGAGGAGATAAGGTAGGGTTGACAATTTTGGAAACAAAACATGTAATCAAGAGAAGTGATGCAGTAGCAGAATCTCAGCTGACTTAATAGAAGAATATACCATACATTAAGAAATCATTTTTAGAGGAAAGCAGCAGGTGGTGTCAGCAATACCAATTTACTGAGAGTATCCTGTGCTTTTTAATAAGCCAGTGCCTTACCAACAGCCAAATCATTCAGATGAGAACAAATGGTATTGTGGAAAATAAGCCAGACTTGACAGTTTTATAATAAAACAAAAAATAAATAATGCATTAGGAAGAAAAGGGAAATACCAGGCAATGAGGACATTTAATTAATATATTTTATGGTCCACTTATATTATGGTCAAGTCCATAGTATTTTATGTGAATTTTTGAGATTGCTTTATAGCTTCCTAGTAAGAAGCGCACAGGATTCAATATAACACCTGCAGAAATTTCCAGAAGATTGTCACAGACAATCTCAAAGTAGCTGAAAAGTGAGGGAGGGTTTAGTCAGCTAAAAGTTATGTTTAAGCTAGATTTAATCCAGTTTAAAAGACTCTTTAACCAGCGTAGTTGCCTGAATTTTCACTCCGATGTGGAAAGAATTTCATCTGAAACACAACCTCCCCAGATGAAGCCTAAACCTTCCCATTTACACGAAGTGACTGACCAGAATGGTAAGCAGCAATCACATGATTACATACACAAATGCACAGAGAGGCAACAAACACATCTCAGGTACAGTGTGAGGTTCCAGTTAATCACTTACTCGGTGTTCTCAGTTTATGATGTTGTCTCACCTTTTTTCACTATGTTGCCATAAAAGCTGCTGCTTAGACATGCCTGATATAAGGCAAAAAGTCAACAATTCAATGAGTAACAATTAAGAATCACAACATCAATAACTATGTTCATCAAATCCATCCTATCCTGCTTCAAAATTAATAAACACACCCAAAAGGAAACCTCAGCTCCAGCCACTTGTTCTCCACTTTGGGACCAGCTACAGCAGCCAACAGTGACTTACTACTGATTAATCTTTTAAAACAATGGTCACTGAGCAGTTTGGGAAAAGTCTAACAGGTAGGAAATATAAATTGCTTATTGAGGCTTTGGAGGGGATTTGAACCCTTCAAGGCTGTCTACTGTTACCTGTCATCTAGCACTTGAAAGATCAAAATCATCTTAGTATAATAAATAGATGATACATTATACATTTATCTTGCATCCTATGTTTTGTTAAGATTAACACAGTGATATGACATGTTATGATTATCAATTGACCCTCGAGGAGGGAAAAAAAAGCCACAGACATGGCCAATGGTTTGGTCAATGCATCTAAGAAACATTACTCTGATTTGTATATATCCTTTCATTGGAAAAGCACTTGCTAAATGTACAACAGAAAGACACAAAGTATATTTACTTACTCCTCAACTAAATTAATAGTAAGCACTTTACCAGGACTTTAAGGTGGCTTGGCTGGCTCTCCTTCAAGATATATTGCTGCACATTTGCATGGGCTTGCTGAGTTTTCCAAACAGGGAAAATTTCTCATTTGCCACCAAAGCTCCCCCTGAAGTATTCACGCTGGCTCCTGACTCCAGTGGCAAGTGCTGGTTATTTCTCACAGCTCTTCACTTATCTCACTGTTTAGCACTCCACAGTTTTCTTAGGACCTCTATCCAAGGGCCCAAAGCAGAAAGAGAACTGAAGGAGTCACAGGGAAGTGTGTGGTGAACACCAGAGACCAGTGTAAGGGAGAAACATCAGCAGTCAGAAGAAATACTGCCTGCTAAGAGACATGTGACAAGTGAAACAAGCAAATAAAACCTTGACAAAGACATAAAGAGCCATGCAAGGCAGAGGGAAAAAAAAGGTGCAAGAAGTGATATTTCAGAGGATTTTACCTGAAGTGAGGTAGCGACACACTTTAGCAATGTAGAATGAAGACTTGCATACTTCTGCTTTGTTTAATGTGCAATATTTGACTGCTTTTCAAAATGATATTAAATATTTTACTCCATTAAAAACCTTAACCTACAACCTCTCCCAAATGTGGCTTTTGATATGGCTGATAGGAGTTGCCAGCAAGTTCAGTGGCTACATAACGTCACTATTTCACTTGTGTTGAGCAAGTAGCTGCATTCAAAAACTACAAGCATCAGTAAATAATATCTTGCAGTTTCAGGACATTTGCTATGTGACAATATAAAAAGAAAAGTAGCTTTGCTAATATAATTCTGTCTCATATAAACCTTTTATATTAATGGATTCTCTCTAATTCTTTCCATAAAAAGCTATTCACATGAAAACTACTGAACATATACAACAATAAATGTGGTAGGAACAGGACTCTGCTGACTGAGGAAATAGCTGTAGTGGAATTATTTTAATTATATGTATAATTAATTATGTGTATTAATACATAATAATACAGATGATCACTGTGTAGGAATGAAAAGCAGACACCCCATCTATTTACTTTAATGATCCTGCTCTAATCTATTACTTTTGCATGGCCCAAATTCAACATATTTTTCACATTTCAACAGAGATTCTTAGGAAACTTGTTTTAAAAACATTTGGGCAGTACAGGTGGTTATTACATGTGATATTTTCCTGTGAAAAATTTGAGTTACTTTTCTACATGTTCTTCACAATCTACCAACAGGAAGAAAACTCAAACTTATAAATGTCACTGTTTACTTCTCTGCAAGGATCCATAGCTTTGCTATGAAAACTGTTTTAGAAATACACCATTCATAAGTTAATTAAGGCAGACTACTGGAAAAGTAATGGGAGAAGAGCTTAAGAAAATGGGGAATGATAATGACAGGGAGAAGCAGCCATGCAAAAATATCATTCTATCCCATTAATCACCCTAAAGTCATATTCTCTTCTCTAGGATTGGTCAGAACACAACCACAGCTGCAGTGTGGCTTCTGGGTAACTTTTGCTGCCATTCTGGACCAGAAAAAAGTAAAGCTCTATGTAATGACATATAGGGAGAGTGGGGTGTGGTGGTGTCCACAGTGCTAATGCCACCATTCTACCTCCTTATCAAGTCGAGATCGGCTGTGCTCTATTATACAAAGAATTTTAATATTCATTTAGAAATACACAAAAGTTTGGCTTCAATGAGCAGAACTTCTGATACTCCATTATACATTTTCTAGTCTTTTCTGATATTATGTAACATCAAGAAAATCATTAAATTAGAACATGTCTGTTCACATTTTTGCTTTGAATTGATTCTCTTCAGTAATTTCTAATCTGATGCTTCAGAGAAGAAATGAGCCATATTAAATGTCTATACATGTCTGGTATAGGCAAGATGTTTCCAGATGCTCAGATAAAACAAACTGAGCCCAATGCACTCACAACTGGCACAAGTGCTGTATCTTCACTCTGAAACACAGAAATTTTTGTTCGAAGAGGAGAAAAAAAGAACTTTTAAAAGAACTAAAACTTCTTCACAAAAGTTAGGCTACCTTTTGCTGATGAAGGGCAGGGTGCTATATTTTGCTCTTCCCCAACCCCAGATTTAACCTCTGTTCTCAAACATATCAGTGTTCCAGTATGATACATGCAGAAAAGACTGCAACTATTAATTCCTTCTAATAATTATATAGTACAGCAAAAAACATACGAATAATTTGGAAATTCATCAATTATGCTGTTATTTAATCTAAATATATATTTGGAAAAAAATATGCATAAACAATATATATAAATAAATGGATGATGAAAGCTTCCACACATCCTTTTTCTTCCTGTGCTAATTTTTATGGTATTTTCCCAGCAGGATCAGAAAGCACCCACTGCAAAGGGGGACCATTCTGGACTTGGCACTGTGAAAATCCACTAGTAACAACAGGTTAGAAAGCTTTAAAAAGGTTTCAAAAATACTGTAAAGCTTCACAAACTCTAAAGTGCATTTTTGGTCCCCTCCTTAATACATGTACATGTCTAATACACAAACTCAAAATACACATGAATGAAAGTCCCTAAAATATCTGCACCATGCTAAAAGAAAAACAAAGCCCACACAGATTGCATCCATGTACAAGAAACAGCTCCATCAAATCATGTTTACTTTTACACTTGGTCTAATCTCAAAGCTCAGTGCTTCACTGGGATATATGTGCCTTCTACTAAAGCTCTTTCTCTGCACCTCAACACACCACTAAAGGTCCAGGTTACCCATCTCGCCATAAATGTACAAGCAGATCTAGCCTGAAAAAGGGGCCATAATGTGGATATAAGCTCCTTTTTGAAATAGAATGTTAAACAGCTTTAAAGAGAAGTCAGCACAAGCATATCCCAATTTTCCATTGGCAAGCAGACTATTATTCAGGGCACCCTACCACCCTCAGTGATACTCAGATTAAAGCTAGAGAATGCATGACAGCATTTATACGTAAATCTGTGGTTGCCTATTCCCTTGTAATTAATTAACAGGGATTTCTCCATTGCCCCAGAATTTTGGTTTTACTTTGCAAAAGTTTTTTCCTTTCTTTTTGCCATTGCTTTTTAAATTTTTTTTAATTATTTCTTTCTATACAAGAACATATGTGAAAGGACCAGTTTCAAATATGATTTTTGAAACTTGTATATTCCTACCAACCAAGAGTGGCAGCTTGGATGTAATCTGCTTCCAAGCTGTGTATCATAGCCAACTCTTCAAATTGAAATCAGTAAATACAGCTAAAATATACAAGTCAATTACTTTTAGGCAAGTTATCAAGTAGATGTAGAAGTAAAATCAAATCAGATAACATGCTGCATCTTAATTACTAGCAATGTTCTCTCTTGCTTATGAGAATCTAAATATTCATTTATTCAGAGCAATTAACAATAATGAAATGACGGTCTGTGATGCTGAAGTTTGGAATTAGGTATGTCAGAACTCAGTAAAAGCTGCATGAATTAACTTCTTCACATTTTCTCTCAAGAACCCTTCACTAGCACCATGGTGACAAATTATTTACTGTAACTGTATGCGGCTCAGGGTGCAAAGCCTGAAGAAGCTACTGAAGCAAATGTTTGTTGTAGACACTCAGGATGGTGACAGCTTTACATCTCAGCACTCCACACAGCAGTGGGTTCAACCCAAACTGCAAGAACTCAACTCTCCACTCCCAGTGTGCTCAGTATTGTTAATACAGTATCCTGACAAAATAATTGTGTGGTCTATGCCAAAAAATAGCAGAAAACAAAATAATTTAGCTGGCAATCATTTGTTTAGATATTCTATTTAATCCAAATAAGCCTCTGGATCTTACCTGCATAAATTCCCTATTACTTGGGTCTGTTTGAATTGTAAAGTATAATTAGTCTCTCTTTCAAGAGTATCAGTAAATGCAAATACAAAAAATCTTCTGCACTCTTCAAATGGGATGTAATCAAACCTTTCACAAGTATGTGCTATGAAGTCATCAGTGATATAACAGATTGTGATTCAACCAGATCATAGATTTCCACAACTTGGATTGCGTGAACAAACCCAGGAAAGGGAAACCAGAACCAAAACACCTAATTTGGTGTACAGCCTTGACTTTACTCAGCCTGCCTTATACAAAGAAATTTAACATTCTTTTAAGTAATCACTTTTCTGAAAAAAAAAAAAAAAAGTAACTTCATTAAAGATCTTCAATTTGTTATTGCCAGATGACCTAAATTTGTGACAACTTAGATGTATGACTATCCAACTTTACCCCTGAAGCATCTCACTTGCAAGAGAAGTATTTTTACCAATGTTGATATTAAGAATACAACAATGGTAAAACCCTTAAACTTCAGCCTTTCTGCTGGAAATATATTGGGGCTGCTTATATAATTTAGGGCTACCAATAAAAGCACTAATGAGAAGTCCCCATGGAGATGTTAAGGAATAATTTCAAACACTGAACATAGTGAAAAAGCAATTTTTTTTCCTAATCATCAGAGACACCTCTACTTCTACAGAAAGACTTATTATGTTATATTCAACTTGAAGGTTAATTAGAAAGTAGGTTACCAAGGGCAAAAGGTTCTGGTGGTATAACTTTTCTCTTAACTTTCATTGAATTGATATGATCTATGATACAGTTTAATCAAGAAACATTGCAAACTGTGGAAAGTATTCTTTAAAAGTTGTATGAACAGACCACCCTCTGATTCAAGCCATTTTTACAGATATAGAAAGATGTCACATCTACTAAGTTTATTATTTAAGTGTTCTAAATAATTAAATCAGATGCCTTTTCGTTACCTTCATTTTCTAAATATCTTAATAAAGAAATCGACCTACTGGTTCCAGGTGAGTCAGTCACTTGATAGCTTCCTCCAGGCAACACACAAAAGCTCCTCCTTCTTGAAGTAGCAAGAGTTTTATGTTTTCTATTTCCACAACCCAAGACAATATCTAAGGACAGTGCTTTTCTTCTCTGGACATTTTACCTCCTTCAGTCTTTACGCCTTAACACCTCTTTCAGTTTGTAGAGTTTCTGCGCACTAATAGCTCTATATTTTTCCATAACGTAAATATAGACAGATAGATAGACAGATAGATGTATAGTAACTTTGCAAAATATTTTTTTGGTACAGTACACCTGCTTAACCATTTTCTGGATAAGGCCTTTTCGTAACCTGAAAATACAAAATATATGCCTGTGTGAGCTGACTCTGTCACTCTGTATAAATATCACAAACAGAAATACAGTCCTGCATTTTCCTTCCAAATTAGACCTCTTGAAACAATTATAAAGTTAAAAAATACATGACAGCTTTTTCAGGACTAACAGTTCAAACATTACAATTTATGTTTCATCAAGGTACTTCAGAAATTAATTTATTGAATTAATTATTGATTAATTTGAAGAATAAAACATAAGTTAGACCTTAAATGGTTTACTGAACTATTCTTCTGGAATTTTGCTTGGGTTAAAAAAAAAAATCATATCAGAATTCTAACCGAGAAAATTTAGAAACTTTTGGTTTTTTCAATTATGGAAATTAGAATTAAGTACCAGCTAAAATGCCAGAAACAGGATGAGCCAAGTCATGCCTCAAAGTGCATTTTAGAATTCACCAATCAAACAAAAACTATAAATTAAGGCACTCCCTTCACTCCTACCCCACTCATTTCACGGATATCTGCTAAGGAAAATCAATACCAGCAGAACTGCAATCCATTACATCTTAGAAGAGAGTAGGATGAAGGAAGCACTTTTACGAGTTGGTCAACAAACCCTTCCACATTTGTTTGTAGAGACTCCTGACCCTACAAACATCTCCCTGATATGTTGAAGAAGTGATGAAAATCTACTGCAGTTTGCACCACTGGCCTGCCTGGGATTGCAAATAGCTTGATACACACAAGCAGCCAAACCAACTCTGAAACCCATTAGAAGTCCCTGAAGTCACTGGTTTTGTATAAATTTCCCCTTCTTTGGTGAGTGTGATGGATTGGTGTGCTGGGCTGAGCAGAGCCCCAGGTGGCTGGCTGGCAAAAGGGTTAAACAGGTAATGGATGTTATTCATACGGAAAACTTGTAAGTCCCAGAGAAAAATGAAAACCAAAGCAAACTAACTTTACTCTGCAGGAATGTTTACTTCTCTTTTCTGGCTACTTATCCATATCTGAAACAATACACTTTCACCTCAGGGCAATGCATTATTGAAGAGAGAGCGCTGTGTGGGTTAAGAGCTATGAGACTGCTTTAGAGGAGGCTGATCGGCTTGAACCTTTTAGAGCCACAAATTTTGGAGCCTACACCACTGGAGATTTACTTCAATTTGAAAGCTCAGCTTAGAGAGAAGCCTGATTCAGTCTTGAGGAGAACTGCTCTGGGAAATTTTGGAAGTTTAGGTCCATTCTGAAACTGGCAGAATAGCTGTATGTCTCCCTCTCTACCACATCCCTCTGTTTGTTTGGTTGTTGGTTTTTTGTTGTTTTTTTTCAGATGAAAGTTTAAATGGTTCTCAATACCTATGCAGTGGAAAATACAAAAGTTTCATGGAAAAGATACTTTAAAAATATATAACTTAAAATTCTATATGAATTAGATATTACTGCTGTATAGGAACACCATCTGGCTTAAAAAACAGTGCAGCAATCCTCCACCAACAATGGTCTCCAGCTCCCTGTACCAAACATCAGGTGGGAATCCTTGGTCATTGTTTGGCAAAACAGGAGTGCCCAAGAATATCCAAAATATTTGCACTAGGTTTTGACATTTAAAGCAACAATGGTGTGGGGGAAAAGTGTTTTACAAGTAGGTTACAAGCAGATACAAAATGTTAAGCAGATTAAGAACCAACCAGGTATTTGCTAATTCAGAGGGACATAATACATCTCTGGACTGTATACGGGTACAGAAAAGGCAAAGATGATTAAGCTACAAATATGTGTCCTTTTCTAGGCCCATGTAATACTCAGAAATTATGAGAAAAAGAGAAAATTTCAATGAGGACATCTTTTCACCACTTTGCTTTAATAAAAAGAACAAGTAAAGTATTAAAAAGCCTGAGGAAAACCTCCTATATTACTGAAAATACTGCAAATCCTATTATCAAAGTCACTCGTGCTCCTGTAACTCGAAGCCTCTTCTGTTCAGACGCATTTTTTCAAAAAGAGTAGTAATAAAGGATTTAGAGATAAGCAAAAATAAAAGACCTGAGGGTTTACCAAAATGGAAATAAAGGTAACTGCAGAACAAAGATATGTCAAAGTGCTTCCAGAATGCTCCTGACTGAGGAATAAAAATAAATCCAAAAAAATGTATTTGTATAGTGTTTCTCTTTTCTTTACCAATTCCTGCTTACCATCAACTTCTAAGTTAAGTACCAGTTAGTCTCATATAGCAAAAGCTTGAAGAGTTTAGAATTTTAATCTTCAGGTTCCTTTTTTTTGTTTTGTCTTTCTAACAGTGAATTCACAAAACAAATCATCACCTCCCCTAAGAAACAAGGACTCATTCCACTAATGGAGAAGGCCTTCTGTAGATACCACTATTTTCATCTGTATTGATTTAATTTCAAAACCCTTTAAAAACCGTATCACTGCGTCATCTCTCAGTGCACAGACCCAACAATATTTCTCAGAGATACCAGTGTGAAATTACAAAATGTGTCCACAAGAGTATTAAAGGAGCAGTTCAAGTTACCAGTGTTATCAAGATTCTTTTATAATTATTAAACTATTTTTAAACGGAATTTTTCATTATCCTTTCCCAACTAATCCTTGGTTGGATTTAAACTTTTGTTACAATTACTTAGTAAGTGATTAAGAAAAATAGGGAATCATAAATGTTATTGTAAAATTTTAGTCTCATTCTCACAGGTTTAAGGAGTTAAGACAGAGGTGATCCTTGGTTACCCTTCTGTTCCTCATTTTTCTCCTTGGGATAATACTGTCTAAAACCATTTTACCAGACTCCTAAAAACTGGTCAGGTCAGTTTTATATGCTTTATATTTTGTAGACACACAAGCTAGTGTGCACACCAGCCACAAAGTGAGTGTTAGTCAAATGCCAGGACAGGCTTTCATGGAGAGGTTCGTACGGTCTTTGGGCAGATATTCAGCAACCAGCCAGGGTTCAGTCCTGGGAACCCAGCTCTAGCTGGCCCTGCTGGGGCCAGTGCTTGAACTGGATTGTCACAAGATGGTCTTTCCAAGCTCAATGATCCTGCAATTAGGAGTTACCTTAATGAGGCAGGAGAAAAGACTGTATCCCTCACCTCATTAAAAAAAAAAAAAAAACACAAAACAAAACAGGAAGTGGACAGTTTACTGTAAACTTGAATTATTCTCTTTATTCTGATAAAGCCTTGCCTAAAATCTTGTTAAATCCCAGTAGGAACAATATTAAATTCTACCTTCTAGTCAAACTTTTAGTGGTTGAGAACCATCAGTGAACCAAAGCTTAGATTTCTCACGTGTTTGTAGAAGTTAATAAACATCAATATATGTAATAACCAACATTTCAATCATAGAAGTGTCAAAGAAGATTGGTATCACTGGGAATATTCATTTTCCTTTCATTAGGTAAAGCAATAGCTAATGGGTACAGTTACTTACTAGCCTGTCTTAAAAACAACCAGTTTTAACACTATTTGAGGAACGAGTACATCACACCTCAACCCAGCTTGGATCTTGAGAAGTCTCTCAAAAGTCACAGCTTTTACTCGAATTTCTCAATAGTGGACAAGTAATTTGTATTTGCTATTCAGAGACTTTAGTACTGAAGGAATATTGGGTTCAAAAATTGCTTGGGAATGCAAGACTTTTCTTTTACCCCACAGAACAAGTATAACATTTTCCTCTTGTGCAAGTTTCACAGCCAAAATAATATCCAGAATCATTGCACAAAATTCCATGCAGAGTTGCAAGTCATCTCACACAGCATTGCTCTGTGGGCCACATACTAACAGGTGTACAAGCATGAAGAACACACAGAATACTTTAAACCACCAGCCAGCACAACTCAGGTCACCACCAGTTTTCTAAAATTGTTCATTAACCGTAGAGTTGCCAACACTCATACAGTAGTTCCAAACAGAGTAACAGGAATTACTACAATTCATGAACAAAAATAATTTCTCAGTCACAAAATTGGCTTTCTAATACTTGTCTAGAAATGAGATGTTTCTAATGTTTTTTGGTGTAGTCATTGTAAAAGCTATACATTATTTTTACAAAAAAAAAAAAAGAATAAAACAAACAAACCCCCTATGCATGCTCAGGGCACAGAAACACAGAATCTCTCTATTCAGTCAATTAAAATCCACAAGACAGCAAAAGAGACTGTACTTTTATAGTCACCATGTCTTTCTCATCTTCAACCTATCTTGTCCAAAAGCCTTGAGATAAGAGCTGATAGAAGGAATAATAGCCAAAATATTTCTTTTCTAATGCATTTTTCATACATTTTTGCTTATATATATTGCTTATGCATATATACATATAAATTTCCAATTCATTTCCATGATCACTGTGAAACCTACTCCACACACTACACTCCAATGCAGTATCAAGCATGCAAAATTGCAAAAATAAATAGCAATATGTGAAATGGATGTATCTGTACTTATCTGAATTCCAG
Source organism: Poliocrania exsul (assembly GCA_035041345.1). Lineage (NCBI taxonomy): Eukaryota > Metazoa > Chordata > Aves > Passeriformes > Thamnophilidae > Poliocrania > Poliocrania exsul. The sequence goes on along the minus strand of JAWWLZ010000002.1, from coordinate 254,077 downwards.
TACTTCTTACTGATCTGCAAATATACAGTACAAGAGCAACCTTTACTCCCTGTCAGCACTGGCTGTCTAAAAATTGCCATGGTAATCCTGAAGCCTTCCAAAAGCTCCAGCCTGGATGTTTATGTGGTAAAAGGCTGTTCATTTTTTACAATGTATATTACCTGAAATCTAAATACTTAATTCCTGTCCCAAAGTAAGACTTGCTAAAGTAATGGGAAAATAGGATGCAGCCAAGCAACCTATTTCAGAACTACGGTGTATATTGTCTCATTCTCCTCACATGGAAAAAATAGATGAGAAGCAACATAATCTAATCTTGACAACGAGACTGATTGGTTCAAAAATATTAACAATATAAAACCAGCATAACAGTTGCAGCTTTCCATGGCTGAATTCTTTCTCTAGTGACAAGAGCACCACCTATAGACTTATAAAATAATCCCTCATCCTGTTTGCCCTTAAAACAGCAGTTTAGCTTTTTGTCTTGGACACTGTAAGATGTTTCAGCTGTCACAAACGCATACTTAACAACAGTGCAGCAATTGTATGGAATTTATATCAGCAAAAGGCCTGGCCCTATTTCCTTAAAAACAGTTATACATTTTCAGTGTATGAGCTCCAGCAAAAAGTGTGGTGACAAAGTCTGTGACATGGGGTTTGAAAGGGACTTTCCACATCACTGCCTTTTAATGTCCTTTAAAAGCCCAACTGCAATAGAGCAATTAATACATAGTGAGACAAAATTGCCTTTGGGAGTGGGTGTGGTGGCCATAAAATGCTGGATGCCTTTAAGTTGGCCATAACATAACTGCACCTTGTCTGTTGTGGCAGCTGCACACCTTCAGATGGAACACTATGGAGCAGAGAAAATCCATTACTGGTGAGGGCTCCACCATTCCACCAGTTTCACTGGAGGCACTGAGGCCGCACAAAGGTTCAGGTCAGCCCTGAGGGACTTGTCAAGATCTACACCAACCCTGACCTAATGGCAAATATAATGATAAAATGATAGCACTGTAAAATGCCAATGTTAAATGTGTTCTGCTAATACTAGAGAATCCATCAGTACAAGTCAGCTCACTTTCCTTAAAATGCCAGTCTTTTCCCTTTATAAATGCAAATACAGAATTTTCTATTTCTACAAAACATGTCCAGACACATGTCCAGTGTCTGGACACTGTGTGGCTGTAAAAGTTAAATTTAGATTAAACAAGGATGGTGAATTAAGGAAAAAAAAAATCAAGCAAACTGGTTTTCCAATAATCTAATAGATACAGATTAATGACATGGACTTATTCCTAATTGCTGCAGTCATTTTCTACTTCGGAAAGAGGTTAAACTAAATCAGAATAGAACACTCTTCATAAAAATTTTCCTCTGTGGTTATTTCTAAAAAACCCCCTATTTTGAAAGAGTCACAATTAGCACTAGGCCTAGATAAACTCAGTTTAATTTTGTGCCCATTTACAGGGAGTTTGTAACATCTGTTGCAACACTTCACATTTACATCTAAACCCCATAACAGAGCATGAAGTTTCCCCATCTCAGCTGCATGTCATGATATGTCTCAGATCTTGTCTTTTTCCTGTCAAAATAATATGATATTAACATCAAAAAAGCCTGATGCCTTTCTTAGCTAGTAAGAAAAAACACATGGAAAATCCTCTAGTGTTTTTCTTGATTTAAAAGAGGAAATTTAAAAAAAAAAAAAAAGGTCGATTTGCTCAATTTTTTCTCATCAGTCATCTGAGTAATCTCATCAAGAACAATCAGACTCCTTATGTGCAACTTTTAGACAGAGATTTGCAAAGCTACACCAATTAGCACTATAGTTACCAGGCTCTTATCATAAGGGATTAACAAACTATGTCATTTACTGCACCCAAGTTCAACTTTGCAGCCATGTAAACCCAGTTTCCCTGGTTTATTCCACTGGGATAAAAAGGTTCAGTGTTTCTTGCACTCTGAGTAGGTTCCTTTAAATCATCAGTGTTCATTCAGCACTGTTCAGGACTGTATATGACCAAAACCAGGAACTCTACTTAGCTATAATCCTGAGAAGTCTGAGCTCATGAATCAGTTAGAAAATAGTTGGCCAGGGAAACCTAGGAAAAGTGCCTAGCTCCTAAAGGATCTAATAGTGAAATCATGAGGAACACGTAGAAAATATTAATAAAAAGAATTTTGATTTTCACACAATGGTCTGAACAAAATTCAGTGGTTCAACCACAAATAAATCTTCAATATCAGGACTGTCTTTCACCCATAAGCATTTCAAAGTGCTTTTGCAAGGCATAGGTGTTGAATTTTGCTCACTGCTGAAGAGTTTGAAGACAGTGATCCCACTAAGTGGGAACTGCAGACAAGCGAAAGGAAATGAGAGTTGTTGTACCTGCAAGTCCCTACCCATGGTCACGTAATTTTTTAAGGAGGACCAAATGCTTCAGATATCATAAGGAGACCAACAGAGAAATACAAAAAACCCAAAGATTTCTTGGCCTACTTGACAATATCAGCACAATCAGGTAAATGTCGACGTACTCACAAGTCACCAGTAATTTTTAAAAGAAATAAAAGAGCAACCTGGCAGATGCTTTTCAAAGCCTCCTCCAAGTTCTGAGAAAGGGAGTTAATATCAGTGGCAAATTTGAAAAGAGCAGTGACCTCTCAGGTATGCAAAGACATCTCATAACAGCAACTAAGGGCTTATACAGTAAAAACAAGAAAGGTTTGAAAGTTGAAAACCAGGAAGCTGAGAAGTAGATGATGTAGATAAAATGACTAGTTTGAAAAGTCACCATTGTAGCAGCAACACTGCCAGAGATGAGCAGGAAAGCATGAATTTGTGAAAGGTGGAACTACAGATTTATGAAATGATGGGATTCTGACAGTATCTATTACATGAATTGATGGGTCAGGGTGTGTGATAGAGATGGTTATGCACAAAGAAAGTGAAAGACCTACAGATGGCCTGAAGATGACATGCCAAGCAAGTTCCTGTCAAAAAGCCATGATTCCTACATTGAATAGTTAAGAGATTCCTCACAGCTTGAATCAAGCTGTTGTTTCACCCATATGCCCTGTTAAAATTCAGGGAATTCAAACAGTTCTCGTATAATATTGTATCAGACTTTCAACTGATTTAATATAAATTCTTATTAAACTTCAATTTAACTTTTCAGGCTGTTTTATTAACTTTAGGACATAACTACATTACTAAATTTAGGTACTGGAGAATTCACAAGAGGCCACTGGAGAATGCATAGAGATTACAGTTCTAAGAAACCACCAGTTTTCTGATTTGTTCAAATTAATTAGCAATAACTTTATAATAAATCTATGCAATCAACACTAAATTTGTGAAAGTAACTGCCTGGCAGAGAGAGTGATTGTCTAATGAGAGCTCAATGGAGAAAACTCAAAAGCAATGTGAGAAGCTAATAGCTCTACAGTCTCCTATAACCAGAAAAACCAGGGTGAAAGAGAGAACTTTAATTAGTGTATTCATTTACAAAGTAGACATTTCTGAGGACAAAAAATGCCATGAGAGGAAAACCGTCACATTCCTATGTTTAATTCCACCCCATCCCATTTATATTGGATATTGTTTCTGTAACTGTTGGAAGAAAATGCCATTTTTCCAGCCTAAGCAGGAGAAACACTTTTCTTCCCTAAGTCAGGCTCACACTGAAGACAGCTATTAGATTTTCTTTTGATGGATTTTTCTCATTTATTTAATCCACCAAGGGTTAGTAGGGTAGTTGTAGGAAGTACATTTGGCAACAATCGAGTTGTGATTATCACAATCATGACTTTCTGCTTTTGCCTGCTCAGGCAGCAAACAAAAGATATTGAATGTGGACCATTGCTCAGCAGGATCCTGAAAAACACTGCAAGACTTATATTCATCAGGATTTTTTTAAAAAGATGAAGTTTCTTTTTGATACAATGTCATGGACATGATCTGATTTTTGGTACAGATGGAAATAAATTGCCAGCAATATCAGAAGTCAGAACATGCACAGCATTCAATGTCATTTCCAAATCAATGAAAAGCATTTCAAGTTTTCTAACTGTCAAGGTTTTTCTATATTGCTTGTCACTAAACTTATATATATATGAAATATAAAATACATGTTTTCTGTATCTCTTGCCATCATATTATATGCATATTTCTTTATCACTTGTTGCTATGTGTGTATATATATATATGGCAGCTCTGTAATTTAGGAACATTATGACTCTGGATTTTCTTCTGGATTTTGTGCAATTACACTTTATCGGTGTGAAAAATTCTCTTATTCTCTCTCAGTCCTAAACAGACATTTTCAGAATCTACTAGATAGTTCCAGGTAGAAGTTGCTGTTTGAAACTTGGTTTTAATTTCATGTACAAAGTAGGCATAATTCTGAGTAGAGATGAAGTAAAAGCCTCTCATCTTCAGAGGAGATACAAAAACATGATAGAAAAATGGACACGTTCTGGTTGATAAACATACTACAATCATTTCAAAAAGATTTATACTCCTAAATCAGACTAGTGTTTGTCTTTTCTCATGGTCCCAGCTGTCTTTTCACCAAGATTCCTTGCAAAGTAGAGCATTGCTTCAGTTGTTGTTAGATTAATCTGACCTAGTTTAGTATTTGAAATTAGTTCTCTCCAGAAGTCTATCCAGACAGGCAACTCAAAGAGATCTCAAGATCCTGGCCTGGATCAAAAATAGCGTGGCCAGCAGGACCAGGGAAGTGATCCTTCCCCTGTACTCTGCGTTGGTGA
>JAWWLZ010000002.1:172657-249201 GCA_035041345.1 Poliocrania exsul | reverse complement strand
GGGTTGGACTTGATGATCTCGAAGGTCTTTTCCAACCCAATCGATTCTATGATTCTATGATTCTATGATTAAGAAAAAAATCCCACCATCCCATGGCCATTGTGCCAAAATTACTAAGGTTTTCTTACAGAAGTGCTAAAATTTTAGACAGATATAACACCATTATACGACTGATATAACCATAAGTGCTACAATATAATTTGGAACAATAAAAAATTCTATTTTACAGTAGACCAGCCAGGATATTTAACAAAAAACTCCTATGTACCACAACTCAGAGTGCCATAAAATTGAAGTAAAATTAAATAATGTCTCTGTGCTTCAAGTAACAAAAAAAAAAAAAGCAGTTTTAGAATTCTATTTGTCAGGCAAAGTAATCAGCAGTGGAATGTGAAATGCATAAAACCTATAAGAATGGAATGAATTTACAATTTAAAGCAGGTTTTTCCAACTCTGATGGCATAAACAAGTAACTAGTTAGCAATTTTTTGTTCAAATGTAGTAAATCAGCCTTTTTTCTTTGCTTGGTTTAAATCAGGAAAAAAGCTAAAATAATAGGTAAAGTACCTTTTGAAGCTTGAAAATATATTTTTTCTGAAACATGTTCAGGCTTCAGAGAAGAGCCAGAACAAACCCAAGAGAATGGCAACAGATTCCAAACAGAGGGTTTCTTGTTGGGTGGGGTTTTTTTGTTTGGGGTCAGGATGTTTATTTGGAGCTTTTCCAAGCTCTTTTTGAATTAAGTCAGTCCAGAACACTGAGATCACATCCAAGTGCTGGCCTCAAAATGCAAAGTTGTGTTCAACCCAATCTTGAAAATCGTTCCATTAAGCTTTACATTTTGAGGGCTGCTTCTAATAATTTTGAATGTATAAACAGTTAAAACCATGTCAAACCCAACAAAACTGCTTTTTATTATGACTATTTCAGCTGAAAGCATTTTAAATTAAACCTCTGGCTTAAAGAGAGAGTAGTTGCCAACAACAACAAAAAAATCAGCTAGCAGAACTGAGCTGTAAAACACAATACTGGCTGAAGTGATTATTAAAATAAAGCACTGTACCAGAGCATCTTATCTATGGCTGCAGAATAATTGCTTATCCAAACCAGATATTTTCCTCCTAACACTTGTAGACACTGTACAAAGGATGCAAGTAAATTGGGAAAGCAGTGAATGTGGGCAGACTAACATGGGCGTGGATGGCTGTATTATAAGAGCAGATAAGTGCACTGCTTCCAACCCACAGCCCCTTCTCAGGACTCAGATGCAGCACAGACAAAGTCACTGCTCTAAATAAAAAGGAAGATGAATGGCTTTTAATTTTACCTAGAAACTTGTTTGAGCAGTATTTGTTCCCATATGATTATCCAATCTCCACTGGAGATTACTCATCAGCAACAAATAGAAACAAGGGAGTTTTGTTTATTTGTTTGTTTTTAAATCTAACATGTTCAGACATTCAGCTTTTCCGTTGTTGCTGTCAGTATAGCTGAGGGAGCTATAGAGATTCTCCAATGAAAATGTTTATTAAATATCTCTGCAAAAACATGTGATATCACATCTGTCCAGTGCTATATTATATATAAATTGTATAGCACAAGTACTATGTTAAGCAAAGGCTATACCCCTGCCAAGGATTATCAGCAGAGACATGGTCCTGGCTTAATAAAAATAGTTCATTTTCTAATTGTGTAAATAGCATGAATATGCTTACTATTAGACACAGACTTTTTCTGTTTGTTTCTTTAACAATTTTAAACAAGTTTACTTACCAAAAGCAATTATGATCCTGAAGGGTACATAACATCAATCTACCCACTAGCTTTGTATTCCTTAGACTTACCTAAACTGATACCATGACTACTGTGTGTCCATGTATCATGATAATTGCATGGTACTGAAACAGTAGAGATTTTATTATGCTAAGCGGAGTGTATATAAATAAGTCACCTGTCTGTGAGAAAAAAACAGGACTAATTTTAACATCTGTATTTAAAGCATAAGGAAATCTCAAGCTAATAATTTTTTTTGAGCTACCCTAAAAGTTTCATACAATGATATAATATCATAACAGTAAGGAAAGGTGCTCAGACTCTTGAACAAGAACATAAGACTGTGATTTGCAAATGCATAAAGAAATTAACTTACAACTGAACAACCGGATACAAAATCTGGGAATTCAGTTAAATTGATGTAAGTGCCCATTTCATTCTTTCACTGCCAGCTAGAAAACAAATCTGGAACATTTGTGAAGCAGCAGGCACTAAAGTCTGTGTGCACGTTTGACTAGTCCTAGGAATGTGCACAAATCCAGGCTGTGCACACAGGTGACAGGTAAGTGCTCTTCCCTCCTGAGGTACACCTGAGAAAACATTCCACTGCTCTAAAAACATACGGAATTTACATGGGCATTAATGGAGGCATCGTTGCATCCTACTTGAATCCTCCTTGCTAGGAGTGATTTCACATCTGGACGCCAAAGATGACCTATGTGTCAGCTCTGACTTAAAATCTAAGAGCTGCTGAAGGAGAGAATTTCCCCTAGGTCAAGACAATTCACACCTTCCATGCTACAGATATTATACAAGAAAAAGGAAACTAAACTCCCTAGTTTACTTCTTCTTTCTTCGTTTACTTTTGTTATGATGTTTAGGAAAAAAAAAGCTGCTTGGATAATTAGGATGAAAAACAAATTGTTGCAAGGAACAGTATTTGCCTTGTCACTAAGGCTTGCAGGGAACAGAATACTATTTTTCACAAAGTGCGGAAAGTCAGCTTTGTTTTGGGAACATTAAAAGGGAGTGTATGGAGTGAAGCTGACAAGTTAATAGCCTGAAGTTCTATCCAAGACATTGACTTTGTCTTGCAAAAGCTGTATGGAAATACTGCCCCCTTGGACATTTGGAATTAAAACTGAGGGAAAAGAAAGAGCAGTGGCTTAGGAATTCAAATATTTCTCCTTAGCTGATAAAGATGAAAGATTTCACTTCACCTTGGGAACTGTGCACCTGATGGCACTTCTGTGACTCCCAGAAGTGCAAGATTCGAACCCCCCAGCTCAGTAGCACTCCAAGGGTCCCTGGGAGCAATGACCACACATGGAGCACCAACACAACCCAGCGCAGGAAGGGGTTAGAGGTACAGGTCACTTCAAATACATTTGCCTCCTCAAAGTGCTATGCTTGGTAACACCCCAGGCAAAACACAGAGGACCAAATGCATTTGAAATTCCTCCCTCACTCAGAAACCCCCAAAATTAGACCACATACCAGAAAAATTAAACAACTCAGACTCTGACCTTTTGTAAAACATTCTGAAACAGCCTTGGTCTGTTGCAAAACTCACATCATGGGAAAGGGACAGCATTTTCATTTAGACCAGTGGGGAATAGAAATTTTGTGAAAATTTGAAAATTCTCACCAACTTGTGAATGTTTGTGTGCAACCCCAATGTAACACCCAGCTGCTCTGGCTACAAACCCCAGCCTTCAACAAGTGAGATACAGCTCAGCTATGATGGTTTTTCTGTAACCATCTTCATAACATAACAGTTAATTAAGAACAAGTTATGTTGCCTAGTGTTAAAAATGGATAACAACTACATGCAGTAACTGCTTTAGATTTCAGAGTTGTTTTTAAGAGGGGAAAAAAAAAAAAAAGCTGTACCACATAAAACACTATCCCCCCAAAAAAAACCTTACAAGGTAGTTTTAATGAATCTTTCATGGTTCAATAAGCTATTGTATTAGGTTGTTCTCCTGATGAAGCAATGTTCCAATCTCATTATATTTATTCAGAAAGGAATAAGCTACTAGTGTTATTGAATTTCTTATAATTAGTTAAAAAGCAATTTGTTGGAATTTCTTTTGCTCGTACAGTTTTAAAAAAAAAAGAAAAAAGAAAGGGTTGTGACAAGTAAGATTGTGCTGCATTTAAGTAAAATACAGTGCATACAACAACCATTCCCTGCCATCCTACAGCTGGCACATGCTTTAAGCTTCAGAGCAAGTCAGTGCCTTTCTACTACATTCTTTCCCTTCCTGTCATCACTATTTTCCCAAACAACCAACCTGAGAATGAGCTCTAATGGCCTGAAATCTCTGAAGGTAAAAACATCAGGCGGTCCCTATAGCTGATGGTAATTAATAGAAAGTGAATCAGTTTCTTTGTATAGGGGATAAAGCAAAAGCTCAGTCAAAATAACCAGCCTCAATTCCAATGTCCTGTTTCCTACAGAAATTAATTTTGTGAGCTGTGGGAGTTTGAAACAAACATGTAAGGGCTAAAAAGACCTAATGCCATCATCTCAGCATGATGAGAGAGATTGAAAGGTACTTTCAGAGTAAGGGTTACAGCCTCTGGGTATGGACAATATTTTCCCCCTGTTATCTGTATGAAAAAAGAGGAGCATAAATAGTACCAAATGTCTTCACAGCTGGAGCATCTGTGACCAAGAGGTTGGTACAAATTTATAATCTTACATGACCATATGAATCTAACTATAATTGACAGACATGGCTGTAATGACAAAGCTCTATCGATTTGCACTGGGACCAGAGCTTCTCAGGCTTGAAGTACTAAATTGTGTTAAAAGTGCATGAGATTTCTCAAGCATTCACAGAGGAAAAGTGTTCTCACATTTTATAATCTACACCTGATTTTTCATATAAGCCCAAGGGCAGCCTGCACAAGTTGATATAAAGGTATCTGATGAAGGTTACTAAATACACAGAAACTCATTAATTCCCTGCTCCAAAATAACTGGAGTCCAGAAAAGACTTAATAAAATACCAAATATGCTTATCCTGCCCCTGTGTAGAAATCTGCTTGTGAGCACTGCTAGAAATGAGATCATTGAAAATTATGAAGTTCCCTTAAGTTCTTGTTTCATATGAGATACAATCTATGTAACTTGTATGTAGGTGATAAAGCGGCATGTCCATAGAACAATAAATATTATTTTATATGCCACAGCTTTTCATTCAACACACTGAGGGCACATAAAGCCTTAGAGTGAAGCATGAACTATATTATTCAAAGCAAACAGCATGAAAACACAATTGATGGGAGCCAAAACCTCTCAGATTTTCAAAACCTCTCCACCTCACACTCAAGTTTTCACTAGACTTAAGATTATTCTGGTATCACTTCCTAGAGACTTTATCCCATCCTTATACCTGCTGCAATTTTTCATTCCCTCTAAAATATGTTTTCCAGAAAAATATTTCTCCAAAACATTTCAGAAACATACTTCATAAGAAAAATAATAGGTTTGCTAAGGAATTCACAAGCATTCCATGCATAATGACACATCTCTTTCAGCTGTGATCAAGACACCTATATTCATACATTTCAAAAGTTAAAAGTCTTTTATATACTGAGTAAAAGCTCTTAAAAAAATCCTGCTGTCATAAGACTGGTAGATGAATCTTTGTTTGCATGGCTTTGTTTCTTGCTTTGGGTTTCTTGCCTTTGTACTGCAGTTCCACATGAGATTCAGGGAACACACTGAAATACTGCACAGAGATGCAGAGAGACTTGCCTTCCCTATGTCCTGGATTCCTACACCTGGTTTACACTCCAACAAATACTTCTGAAGAAAAGAATTCATGTTGATTATTTCTCAGTACTTCTTGGTAAGAACACAGTTAAATTCTGATATGAAACCAAAATTTTAAACTGGCCTGGATTTATATCCGAAAGAAACAACAGCACAAAACTGGGGAGGGGTGAAAAGCCCCATACCAAAGCAGCTGTGCTTTTGCAATTCAAAAATGAAGGAAGGCACACAAATATTTTCAGCAAGACTGAATGTGGATTGCAAGTACTTGCAGATGGCAGAAGTTTTGATTCTCACTTTTCTCATTCTCGCCCATGCTCAGTGACCTCCTGACAACAGTCTTCAAATGAACTACTTCTTCACACAGAATAACCACTCCAGGGAGATTATTTTGCAGTATCTCACATTATTTTTTCTAAAGAGTCTGTAAAGTAGTACCAGTTATCAACTATATTATTCATTAATTTAAATTGTAATTATTATTAATGCAAAAATATTTATGAACAAAAACTATTCCACTTCATTTCTCTGTCCCTTCCAAACCTGATAAGAGCTGTATAACTAAGCATAGGAGCGCTCCCTGCTTTAGTGCACCCTGACAAGTCAGATGTGATGGCCCCATCCTCAAACAGGGGATTAGAACAAGATAAAATTCAGAGTAGGGCAAGCAGTTTAACTCCAGCTATTGAGTAGCTTCCATAAAAGAAAGTGTTAAGTAGACACGGGCACTTCAGTATGGAGAAGAGGCAGTTGAAGAAAAGCTAAAACCCAGGCAGCTGTGAATGCAGGCACTGCACAGGCAAGGTGAACAGGAAGCAATTATTCACTCTGTTTTAGACAAGAATATGAAAGCTCAAACTAAACCAGCAGCATGAAATGGAAAATGAACCAAGATTCTTCACAATGGATACTGGGGAGGCACTTTTGTACAATCTTACTTACTCAGGTGCACAATTATGGACTCTTCCAGAGCCAAGAGAATAAAGTGGAAATATCCTTAAGTTGATTTAGGACAGCTTTGCAGCTTCATTGTGTTCAGAGATACGCTCATCACACAGGTAAAATCCACCAGAAAGCCACGCACATCATGCCATGGAACAACTAATTTCATCTTAATCCATTTTAGTTCCTTTGCAATGACCCAAACAGAAGTAAGCCAGTATAGTGGGGGTTTTTTCTGATGTACCTAATCTTTCTTGAAAATGTATTCTCAAATCTTTTTAACAGAAGGGTTATTAATTATAACTTCTACTACTGTTAGAAAAAATAAATTGTTTCAACCATTTCATTAACTATCACTGAAGCAAGGTCCTCTTCAAACGAGGTAGAAACTAGTGAGTTATTTGATCACAAATATGAATAATTATGGATATATGGCTGCTGATTCAGGAATCATGCTACAGGCTGGTTGTACTGTTAGTAAGCAGTGCTCTGCTGCACAGACTTTGCAGGGACTACAACAACTGCAGCTCACAGCCCTCAGGGGGAAGGGCCTCAGACTTCTGCTTTTCTTCACAAGTAGATCACTTGCCCCTAAAGCCAAACAGCATTATAACTCTGCTGAACAGCTGGCACAGTAACTCTTAGATATACATGGGTACTTGACCTCATCACATACACCACATACATTTCCAGGGCTATTTTTAAAAATTTGCTTAATGTTCCAAGTTTCTAATTTACCTGCATGAGCAAAAGCAGTAATTTCAACTGTTCCCTGACAGTGTAGTTCAGCATATTGCTGTACTGATTCAGCTCACATACATCCCTGCCACTAACCCAGGGAACACAGTGATTAGGCAGCTTTCCAGCAAACAGTCTTCAAAACTGTTCATAAAAATTCCATTTGGAAAAGCTTTATTTCTTGCTCATGAATTTGATAAGATATTGCAATAACTGCTTAGGGATATATTTGCAGTCCAACAAGTGAATTACATTCCATTTCCACAAACACTATTACTGCTTTTGCAGTTTAAAATACCATAAAGTATTTCTTGTGCATGTACAAGATGCAATTAATTTGGGTGCTGCTTTTTATAAACACACATGTACAAAATTCTGAAAACATGCAATGAAAAAGGAGAAAATGTCCATAAAGGAGTCCACCAAAGGCAACCTTTTGGCATTATCTGAATTGGAACTTACCCAGACCACAAACTGTTGTTGGCAATGGAGAGAACAGCATCAGAATCCATATATTCTTTTGACATCCCACCCTCGGTAACACTCTTAATGCAAGGCTTCCAGAAACAACCATGAACAATCCAACTTATAGATTACAAGGAAATTAAAGAAATCCTAAATTTTAGGCACAGTAATTCTTAAACTTAGTGCCTCCGTTTGTTATCCACAAATGGAAAGCACTTAACTCCTTTAATAGCATCCTATAAAAGACAATATTCAATTTCAACATTTATTGTCTAAAAGTGTTTTAGTCAAAATAAAACTCAATAATTATGATTCTTTTTTATTATAAAATCTGATACTTATTAAGCAATAAACTCTTACTCTCTCCTATTTTTATTTCCTAAAAAGAGCAACATAAAACAAAACTCAATGCAACCTCACATGTTCAGCCTCTAATTTTTCTTTGTTTTGGGAAAAGGCTTTATAACTGCTTCACCAAAGGCTCTTTAAAAAACTAAATGCAACTTTCTAGTTTAATAGAGTAATAAACTGCATATGAGAACATCAAATGAAAAGGAAAATGAGTTGTCTCGATAAAGTGCTACTGAAAGTTTTAGTACAAACTGCATGAGAAGTTAAAATAAAAAGAGAAAGAATAATTTTGTTGCTTTTACTTTCAGCAAAGCCTTAACACTTAGGTCATGTAAACCACTACCACTTTAGGGTCAATCTCTTTTACAGCTGGATCCAAATAGCCCTATCAGAAGTGGTAAAAATTTCAATGTTCCTGAATGGTCTATGCACATGCACTAATCTGGCCACACTTCATCAGATGAATCTTGTAGTCCATAATATTTTACATGCTTATATAATGACTATAATTCAGAACCTTGCAGTCTAGTTTCCTAAGATAAATTAACATGACAAAATTATCCACCCTCCCTTTTCTAAGGGTAAATGCATAGCAGTTTGTAGCTCACTGCAGGTTTAAACACTCCAAGCCTGACAGTTTGCAAGATGATTACAGTCTTCTCTGTGTCAAACATTAGCAGAGGAGTGGAGTCTGTTTCAAATTAATTGGTCTAAACATCTAATAAAGTAATTATGTTGGGCGAATTACACTACACATACAGTTACACAAACTATTGCATTATAAGGCAACAGTCTGAAACACTTAGCAGTTTCACAGCTACTCCAGTACTACTCCAGCTGATCCATTTGGATGAGAACACAGAGGCCCTTCTACCACCACAGCCAGGGTCTGCCGCTGGCATAAGAATTCCAGATGGGCCATGCCAGGAATATTATTAACCATTTCATAAAGCAACAGGTAAGAAGGGGGATATGGGTATTTGCTGTTTGTATCTCCTTTCAACTGAAAGAAGTTTTGCATGCTTCAAAAAATAAACCAAATTTTCCATTACATCATTCAGCTTGAATACTGATAGTTTTCTTTAACACAGCTACCATGTACATGGACATACAATTTAACTTCTTCTTTCACAGAAGCAGTTGCCAACTTTAGGTATTTTTCTTTACTGTTTCCTCATTCTAAAATCCCTTTTCATTTTCATGCCTTACCCATGGTTTAATTCTTTTGTGCTGTTAAGTGAAGTGCCCCCCTCAACTCTGTGAAGCTACACTGACTTACCGCAGGCAAGGATCTGTGGATTTCTCAGTATTTACAGCTTTTTTTCCTCCTTATTTGTGATTAGATTTTTAAAATGCAGTATTTGAATTCTCTAAGAGTTCAAGCTAATTTCACTAATACATAAAAAGGTAAAAAGCTGGGCCAAGCTCATTAGAGAGGGTTTGACACTGCAGAAGGACTAGAATCCAGTCTAGGTAGGTTTCATTTTCTGTTTGGCTGCTTTTAAAAGATAAGGAATTTGAAAAATTATATTTGGGGATTCTTACTATGGACCTTGCAGGGCACTGTAACCACAGAGGAATGGCCTTATATTAAACAAGTCAATCCTGCTGAAGTAGAAAAGCATTCCAGCATTAATTCAACAGAACTGACCTTTTGGCCTCTGGAGTGCAAAAGAGTGATGAGAGCATGAAAATGCAGCATTACCAACTGCATCATAGAAAATAGTAAACACAACCAGATCTTACTATTTCCTTGGTAAGATCACAAGTAATGAAAGTGAAAGCAAATTACAGAGATGCAACCCATTTTCCTCAAGATAGGACATCTGCTGATTCTAATGGGCTCCAGTTTACATCTGAAGGCATGAGGTTTACACCATTTTGATTAGACAGATTCTATCTGACACTCTGCTTTAAGTGGAAAAATAGAGGGCAAGTAGGGAAAATATAGGTAAAAATTAAAATTAATAATGCTTATGCCTTATTTTCAGTTACCTCTCAAAATGGTAGAGAACAGCACCAATAAATGGTCATATAGATTACACTAAAGTTTTAACAGCACAGCATTTAAAATTCAAGCCACAGAAGCTCTTCCACCAGGGCTTCATTCAGTTTTGGGAACAGACCTGTTCATATCATCAATTTCTTCCTTTTCCAATTGAGTTGCCAAGTAGCAGGTAGTGCAGCATCACTAAATAAATGGAGCTGTAGCACAAATCAGCTTCCCTGAAAGAGCTTTCAAGCTGAACCATCAGGAACACCAAATGAAAAGCTAAGGCCAGCTTTCTCAGCAGTCTGGTTGTGGTAATATCGCAAAGTGATAATGTGGCTCCACAGACTGAATCACAGAAAACTGATGTTGGAGCACTCAAAGCTCAGAGGGGACTTTCCCCTTAGTCACTACCTTTAAAGGTTCTTTGTTTTTCCTCTCTTAAACTTCATGCTTGACCTTTTCTCCCAGCTTTCCGTCACCAGCTGTGACAGAGAGACATATTAACCAATCGAAATAACCTGATGTGCTACATATTTCTTTAAAGATGACATAAACCTATACTTAGAATTGCTTTTTTATAAAAAAAAAAAGGCAAAAAAACCCAACCAAAAGGAAAAACAAACCACTATGCCAAGAGTGATTAAAACCAGACAATACAATACAGTTATTATGAATTAATGCCTACAGTCATGGATGTTTCTTGGTATTACTGAACATGGAAGAGGAAATATCATCTCAACCTCCTGGTCCGTACTATAAAGCTGCTTGCTATAAATCACATTTTTCCAGTGTTAAATTTAACAGTACGGACCAATATTCAGTAGAGAGATCCTTAAGTCACAGACACACCCATGAAAACTGCTTATTGATTAACATTCCACAAACACATTGCAAAAAAGCCCTAAAGCAACCTTATAGGAGAGAAAATGAGGAATTAATAGGGGTTTAACATTAAAGATCCAGTCTTCAAAATAATGCAAACTGATTTTAAAATGAGGTTAGCTTTTTAAATGTTAAGAGCATAAAATTGATGAATTAATTGAATTTACTGTCAGTTGAAACATTGTTAATGTAAATTATAGATAACTGTATCAGGTCATTCTTGATTAAATTAAATTCTATCTATCATTATGACATTACTAAAGGCTTTTAAAAATTCTGTTGTTAACTGCAATCAACTTTAAATTAAACTGTGTGTATTCCGTCAGTGTCTTAAGCAATGATGAGGCTAATAAGTCTTAAGGTGATAGTAGGGATTTATACCTCCAGAACTTCTGATGTAAAATTTAAAGTTGGAATTTGAAAAGCAAATGAAGCTTTACTGCATTTTTCTCATAAAGCTCTTCCTTCCTTTTTGATTTACCACTGAAAGTATCATTCCCTTTTGAGACCAACCAGCATTTTCAGACTTACTTAAAATCCACTGAAGACAATGAAAATTACTTCTGTCAACTTCAGTGAGGTCTTCCAGATCTCTAAGTGCTCAGCAGCTACAAGCAGATGAACTGAGAGGGCTTTGAATAACTTTCACAATGCTCAGCATGTAATCTGGCAAACAAACACCTTTTAAAAAAGATCAGAGATGAATATTTACATTGCTTCAGCATGACCTTCTCTGCTCTGAGAAAACTTACAGTACAATGGGAATGACAAAAAGTATAAAATTAGGAACTACATATGTAACTGTAAAGTATGGAAAAGTTAAGAAGTAAAAAAAATCTTTATGTAGGGATGTGAAAAAACATATTCCTACATCTCTCTCTCTCACACACACACACAGATATTCATATGTTAAAAACCCCTACAAATTCTTCTCAAAAATCTCCCTGGGTAATGCCAAGCAACAGTCATTTCAGCCAAACGCTTGCACATTCCCTTGGCTCTGGGCATTCTGGGTCATGCCCATTTCTTTTGCCGCTTTCCCTGTCATGTAAGTGAAAATGACACCAGCAATTGTTCTCTGGCAAAGTTACTGTTTCCCTCCTTGTTGAAAAGAATTGCTCTATCACATATGATAGTCTGTGTTTACTTTTTAAGCAATTGTCATTAGTAGTATCAATGCCTATGTCACATGTCCATATATCTAGTGATGAGTCTCTCCATCGCACTGGGAGAGCATGATCCTTAGAAGAAACTTCCTTTCTAAACCCCTGGAAAGATATCCCCAACACACTCAGTAGGATCAGAAAATATCAGATAATAGGAGTAAGAATTTACCTCCACAATTTAGTCACTGTACATTGTCACCCCTCTTACTCTGAAGGATTTAAGAATTTAAAAGTCTGCTCTTTTACAACTCTATTTGTCCTTGACCATGTAATTTGCATCTCCTGGACTGGCTACTGACAGCTTTTCAACACAAAGTATGTTAAGCAGTCATCAACTTGTTTGACTGCTGAACATGGTAACTAAATATTAGCAAGAATTAGACACAACTCATTTTTCCTGGGGGCAGGTAACATTCCTTGTAACAATTCCCTTGCACCCCTACTTTTTAAGTGTGAAAGTAGTTCTTTGGCAGACCTGAGTTGGCTTCCATCATAAATCAAACATACAGCAAATTCCTTCAGCTGCGTCCTACAGCAAAGGGTTCAGAGCTCTGCCCCTTGCTTTTGGGGAAGGAGGCAGATGGGAAAGTACAGATATTGTTCCAAAGGATACAGACACACTGTACGAAAACACTGAATGGATGTGTTAGTCCTCCAGAAATCTCAACTCCTGCAAAATCCTGGAGCTCGAGACACAGTTCACCAGTAAATTCTATGGATTATGCAATATTTGCTTGAGGATAGATGTATCACTTCAGGATAGATGTATCACTGGCTCCTCCAGGAGAAACTGTCAGACCCTTCCTATGTTCCTCAGTTTGTGATTTTCACACCTTCCAGTGGCTGATCTGGAAATGGATCAGCCACTAACATAAAGGATATAAGCCACTACATTCTCAGGCAGCTCCTTCAGTACAGCTTTGTAGTACAGGACATAGGCAACCTGGGATAGACATTTCATTTGTGTTCAGTGATCATTTCACCTCTGAACTGACATTTCAACAGTACAATACCTTGTGCAGTGTAGACATTTTGATTTTCTCTGTTTGTTAGAGGAAATGTCCAGTCTATCCAAATCAAATACAGAAAAAACATTCAAAAGATTGCATTTCTCACCAGACTTCATGTTGGGATCAGATCAGAGGCAAAGCTACTGGCATTCAGACCTGAAACTTTCCAGCTGAAGATACTCTTGTCTTTGACAATACAAATTATGTGTGTGTCTGTGTGTGTGTGTATATACACACAAATATACACATATTGGCAGATATCCCTCCATATCATTCTGAAGAAACCTGTGCTAAACAAATACTGCCCTCCTTTGTCCTCCTGTGGATTGCTGCACCTTGGGAAAACATTGTAGAGATGGGTCACTAAAAAACTTCATGTTATGTTTTCAACCTCCTATTAGCAACTGTAAACATGTTCCCAAATACAGCCAAGATAACAAAAATTCACTTGAGGAAATATTTCAATACACAGTAAATAAATGCATTACAGAAGCTTGGATTCTCTATGTCTATTTCTGCTTCCTCATGTAAAGACATTTACAGGAAAGAACACAGTAAGAAATATTTGAGATTCAGCTTTTAAGAATTCCATCATTAAAAGGAATAATTTATCTGCTATTTTCTACAGCTTCCTAAAGCAATATATTTTATATCACACACTGAAATTATTTAGACTGAAAAGGACTATTTTCAACATCAAAACTGTGTAGTGACTTCAATTTAGTCCATCTATTTAGTCCCTATAAGTTCACATTAAAAAGAATATTTAAATCCATAGACAAAACATTTTAAATGCAAGAACTATGACAAATACACTGATACAAATGTACATGAAAACTTAGCCAGCCATGTACATATGCATTATTTGTCTCCCTTAGTTTAACTATGTAGCTTAAGAAACACAAAACTGGCATGAAAATTTAAGGACAACACTGTGTGTGAATGCTCTTAAAAATTAGGTGATGTAGGAAACAAACCTAAGTAAAAATAAAGCAAGAAAAAAATAATTGGAAATGCTAAGAGACAGTAGACTTCGAAGATGTATTAAGAAAATCCTAATGCAGTTGCTAATGGAAATCAACAGCTCCATTTTAAAGGAAGTATTTCATGTTTTAGTAATATATGTATCAGGAATTCAGACAAGAACGTGGGAGGGAGAAATTTTGAAAACACCTTAATTCATCTTGATAATGTTAGAAGGTGGAAATCAGTAAAACAACAGCAAAACCACAACAATAACAGTAAATATGTGAGAAACAATATCACCACTTTACATATTAATAACAGACATTAGTTTTCATTAAGAACTTGAGTGTACCATTAGGCAAGAGTTTTATTTAACCCTGACAGAAAATGAAAATACTAATTTTTAATGGACTCCTGCATAATAGTTGAACTTGTAGGCACTGAAGTTCTCTGAGCACAGATAAGCAAGCCATGAGCAACACAGCATTACTTCATCTCATGAAGACCATGATGAACATGAAGAGCTGTGACAAACCTTTAGCAAGCAGAGGACATGGCTCTGAGATGTGGACATCACTGGGGTTAAGGGCAGACTAAGTCTAAACCACAAATATAGGGCTTTCCTCACTAGATGCACAATTAAGCCCTAATTTCTGAAGTTATGCATAGATTTACAGAAAATAGAACTCTGAGACATTTCCTTCTTTAAAAAGGTATATATAAATATATGCAAAATGTATATACAGACCCACATATGCAGTCCAGTCATATCAACTTTGGCCTGGATATGCCATCAACATGTAATTTTAGATGACATCAAATTTACACTCAAAATGATTATGAGATAAATCAAAAAAATCATGCCAGATTTCTGGCATTCTTGAATATTAGAGGACTGAACTATTTTCCAACATAAGATTATCTATTGTATGAAAATAGAGAGCGACATTCCTCCTAGCTGGAAGAAAACGTGTTTATATTTAGTTTCCACAGAACTGCAATGTAGAAAGCACATTTATTCCCCCAAACGTGAAATAGCTCCCTACCTTGAATGATCTGTTCAGCACATTGCTTTTAAAATGAGTACATGATAATTTTTTTTGACAGACCACTAAATAACCTGGACAAGTCAGTGCATCAGCAATACAGGACTGTGATTGCCTCCGACACCTGACTCCAGCAGAGGCATTCCATACAATTTAATCAAGAATAACTAACTCATGCTTCTACTGACTACAGCTGACAGTCAGCACTGCCAGCTGGATGCATCATCTTCACACAGTTTAGAGATGTAACTATGGCACCACATCGGAAAGGATATCAGCAGCATTATGACACTGGATTTGTACAGCTAGAGCAACATGAGTGCAGAGATACAAGCCAAATCCATCAGAGAACTTAAAATTGCTGTGGAAAAAGCAGTAACTGAGGCTACAAAATCCAGGAGGTTTGTAGACCAGGACTGATTTCACACAGTTAACTTGAAAAGCCACCCTGCTGCCTGATTCCAGACCCTGTCAGCCACTTCACCTGTGAGGAAGGCACTGTGTAACAGAACAGCCTTGTGTTTAAAAGGACCTTGAGCATTGAATTCATTAGGGTTTTATTTCAGCAGTTTATTTATACAGTTTTTTATTTCAAACACTTCACTATGAAAATAGTTTTCCAGCATCTCAGTTACTAAAACAAAGATATGTATTCTAACAGCATTTAGAAATGTATTCTAAAATGTATTTAAGTCTAAATGACATACAAAGAAAGGCAACATATTCTTGCAACGTGGTGGCGCTTTGGTCACTTTATCAGTTGGAACAGGACAAGTTCTTCCAAATTACATCAGCAGACTCTGGGATAACACAGATAGACAGATCTACAAGGTGATGTGCAAACGTGACATCATGCAAAAATTACTATACTGCTTTATCCCTGGAAAGAGAAGTCAGAAGTAATTCCTAAATCTCTGCACCCATTCTGCTGGCACATCTATTACCCATGATTTTCTCTGTTCCAGGGGGTATACTGTGGACCATTATCCCAGACAAGTGAGAGCTAACATATTTGACAGAAACAGAGTATGCCTCTGCCATGTTTTTAATGGACTTCAGGGGAAAAATGATTGGCAGCTTTATTAACCTGCTACGTTCCACTGCTCCCAGACTCCCAAGCTGTTTTATTAATTTAGGCATCATTCAGCATGTATAAAGCTGGGAGCCAATACAATTTATCACATAGTTAAAAAAAAGAAGTCGACACCCCCAATCAGGAAAATCCCAGCATTCCAGTTAGCTACCTAAAATCAGGCAGCTACAAATATTCTCCACAGGTATCTCCTATTACAGAGGGGAAAAAAGACTTCTCAAAAATATTGATGGGATTGTAATATGCAGCATCAAGGGGCACAGTTGCATTCAGAGAAGCTCCTCCCCAGGTGCTTTGCACAGCATGAGAGCTGGGTTCAGAGTCCAGGTGCCACTACTACAATACTGGACCTGAGTTGTATCACACAGAAAACACATTTCTGGCAGACACTATCTGAAGACATAGATTAACCAAAACAGAGGAAAGGTATGGTACTATTGTATTTGTATCGAATGCCTGGCATGGCTTGTGACATAAGCATTATCAAGAAGGAGAGGAACTTCAGTTTTCTTCTCCCTCTTCATGCAGAAAACTGTTAAGAGTTCATTACAAAATAGAAAAATCTCAGCTATTCTAACAACACAGAATATTGTCCCTTCTTCACAGAAGCAGCTGGCTGGCACTTCCACTGGCACCAACAGAAAGGCCCCTTTAGACAACCTTGACAAACATCAGAGGCTCCCAGCACCATGTTGCTTCAGCACTATGCCTGGACAATCGAAAACATCAAAGGGAGCTTAAGTTAAAAGTGTGCCAGTTAGAGAATGATAGCTACCATTAAATAAGAAATTGTTCCATAGGCATTTAGAATCCTGTAATGGCTCACAGGGGGAATTAATAGAACGAGAGCAAAAAGGTATCAAGTTATAGGTCTCTCTGATTTACTGGACTTTTCAGTAAGGTTCAGAAGAAAATTGTTTTGTGCAGAAGATCACAGAGCAGCTTAAGTCAAGATAAAAGGAAAACCTGACAGAACATTTCCTTTGCAAAGGCAGACAGCTGTATGTGGCAAGTGGAGCATGAGTCAGAATATTACACTGTAATCACATTAACTGTTGAATGCAGAAAACCTTCTTGGGGTACAGCTTTCACATTTTCTCCCCTACATTCTTTCTTTGGATCCTTACAGTTTTTCACCTTCAAAAATATATAATTAATCAGTTATTGCAACAGGAATAAAGTAAAGTTTTGAAAGGTCATTGCAAATTCTAAACATTTAGGAAAGATCCTCCATAGGACCACATGTCACATATTCAGCACATCTTTACAAAATATGCATAAATGGAATATAAACTAGTACATTACCAGATAAGATTCCAATAAACTCTTGAATTTGATATTAAAACATTAGGGATTTGTTTTGTTTGAGGTTTTTTTCCTCACGGAAAGGGATGCATTCATTGTGCTTTAGGATTTTCACCTCAGTATTTTGTGTTTAATCTCTGAGTATAACTTTGATCATTTAAGCTTAAAACCAAATACATGTTAAAAGGAAGATAGGTACTATTTACAGAGTGTATGAAATACTGTAATTAAAGAAAAATTGCTACAGACAGGAAAAAAACTACACTTGGTCCCTGTATCTACAAGTCAACTATACTTAAATCTAAAAATCACTGATACAATTCAAGTCCTGGTGATTTCACTAAATTTCAAAAAAACCCCCCTGTTATCAGAAATCCAAAATAAGCTTCTGACACTCAGCTGATTCTGTCAACCTCAATCTAAGGCGTGGAAGCAGACACCAGTGGACAACACAGCAGCAGAGGGTGTGTCTGACCAGCTGGCCATCTCATCCGACTGAAACACAATGTGACACTGAGTAGCACCGACAGAAAGCCTGAAAGTCTTGTTCCACTGGTTTTGTATGGAAAAAAAGAACCTAAAACTATTAAATTTTGTTCTTGCAAGTTTTGCAGGCAGGAAATGTTATTATATTCTAGAAAATAAAGCTCTATCACAACAGTCATTTCACACACTTTTAGGGAGAAGCTGATAAACAACTGAATTAAAATAATATGTTTTCAGTATATTAATATCCACATTACAATTAATTTCATCAACACACACTTTTGCACTCATGCCTTTCAGTACTAATAAGTAAACAAAAACCCCCTATATTCTTCATTCAAGAACATCTGATCTGCAGAAGAAAAGCTGTCATTGTAACAGGAAGGACAAAAAAGCATTCTGACATGCCAGAGTAGGTACTAGTCTGTTTTAAAGGTAACTGAAACCATGACATATTATTTGAGTATGAAAACATCTGACACTGACACAGGAGACTAAGACCCATCCTGAGACTACAGTTTTCCTCAATGCTTTAAGAAGGGATAAGAAATATTTCAAAATCTTTGCAAATAACTTTTGAGTGTTTGTAAACTGTTGCTTAGCATGCTGAAATCAGTTTTATAAAGTGCTCCCAGTTTTCTCAGTTACAAAACTCTTCTGATTCAGTAAAACACAGTTATTGCATCTTGATTTGGGCCTTTTTACACTGTTTTGTTTGTATCTCAACCATTCCTATTTTAATTTCCTCCATGATTGTGAATATAAGCAGCTCTATTTAATGAGTCATCAAGTTATTTTTAAGTTAATTCTGTGTTTTTCCAGTTCTCCATTACATTTTCCTGTAGGCTACAGAACACTGAATGTTCTTGCACCAGATAAGTACAGCAGAAATTGAATATTAGTCTACATGCTTGTGGGCAGGTATTCAGGGACATGAAAACAAAAATTTATGCACAAAAAATATGAAAAATCATTGTTGTAAAGCCAGTAAAAATGTTAAACTGGCTAATGGGAAAGGATTTTATGGTTTGGGTTTTTTGGTTTGTTTTTTTTTAGTGCGGTCATTTAAATTGTATTTCACTCATATCCAGGACTTCAATACTAGTTGTATGTTTTCCAATTTTCCAAAACAGTGAAATAAAGAAGATGGCTCACAGGCAGCCCACTTCAGGATGGGCATGGAAAAATGGATCAGATCTCTAAATCCTAGAGATTTAGTCCTCAGTCCTGTAGCAAGGTAAAGTTAGGAAAACCCAGTGCTCAGGTGGAGACTGTGACAGTTAATGAAGCTCCCCAAACTTATTTACTAGTATGACTTTTGAAATACTAATTTCACATTTAATTGAAAATTTGGCACTCTGCTTGAGGATTTAATTCTATATTCAAAAACATTTAGTAATAAACTAAGTATTACTCTTCCCTTTCAAAACATTGGTGACTAATTAATGCTCACAGTTTGGATTCAGCCAGCAGGGAAATGAACACAGCTAAATGCAATTTTTCAAATTAACAGGCTATCTCTATAAACTATAAAATTATTCTTTAAACAGAACTACTGTTTTATTACTACTGGGATCTTAGGTTCATTATGTTCTCATAATGCTCTCAAACATATCTATTAATCTGCATAATCACAACTGGCAAGAATTAATTTCAAACAGATGTAATAAGTTGCTTATTCAGTCTTGATTTCAGCAACAATTTTCACTAGATATTTATATTTCCAAGAATGTTTCTAATACATAATGAAAATTATATCTTGTTCCTCATGTCATAAGTGTAGTTCTTTACACAAATATCAAATGCAACTTAAAAAGTAAAGTGAATTAATTTCCACTTCAAACCCCAAACCCCACAAACCCCAATGTTTCCACTGAATTGACATAAAAACCTTAGCTTCCTCTCCCCCTTTTTACATCTACAAGCAAATAAATGAGTCATAAAACTCTCTAAGCTTAGAGGTGCAAGTCTCCAGAGAAGTTTCCTTCTGAAATTTCCAAGTTATTTCCCTACCCACACATACAGCAGTGCATCCTTTAAAGGTGAAGCATCCTTTACCCTCACAGCAAGAGACAGGATTGTAAATTCTGATGCGTTAGCATGACAACAAATGCAATTCTGCCATTTTTATAAAGACAGCTTTTATAGTCTAGTTCTCAGCTGAGAAAAGATGTTGTTTTGGGGGGAGTGGGGCTTGTTTGGGTTTTTTTGTTTGTTTGGTTTTGGGGTTTTTTCTCAGCTCTGAATTCAGTTCAGCCAAACCAAATCAGAAACAGCCGCAAGGAAAAGTGAAAAGCTTGGCAATGCCTGAGGTAATTCTCATGTGAGCTGCAAAACACTTTGTGTCCAAGCTCTACTGAAACACCTTATTCCCCAACTTCCTCCTCAAAACAAGGACAAATACCAGGAGTACACTGGCCTTTGCTTTATCTTTCCTTGCCTCTCTCCCCACCATTACCAAAATATACTTATATATATATATAACATACTAAAATATACATTTATGCTAGTACAGGAGTTGAAGCATGATACTGGAATGGAAGGTACTGTGCATACCCTTGAGATCGTGGGTGTACAAAGAGGTTTGGACGCACCATGTAAGATGGAAGATGGTGGGCAAGGAAAATATGTTCACACTGACAGTATCCAAATGAAATTCAGGGTATTTGTGTTCTAGATCCAACTTATTTTTGCCAGCCACATACTTTTGATCACATATTCTTAACAAAACATCAGTAAATGATAACACTGCAGAGACAGAATTTGCCTGAAAAGGCAATATAATCTATACCCCAGTTCAAGCCTGGACAGAGCACAGGCAGGTAAGCCAAATACTTAGTTTTAGTCCATACACACATCCCAGTACTCAAAAGACCAAACCATGCCCTGTGTTTACTGCACAAAAATCAAAATTACATATTATATGTGAGGAAAAAGTGAATACTAATTTGGAAAAGAACCACAACCTGATAGATCTTCTGCCTGAACTGTTTCCGCGATTCTAAAGGCTCCAGACAAATAATTTCTGTCTTCATATTCTTTCTGCTTTACTTTCTGAACTGAGAAAAGCCCCTGGTCTTTTATACGATGCTCTTTTTTACAGAGACCAACTGAATTAGTTCCTATTATTGGCAATGTTTCCATAATGTGAACTGTGGCTGGGCGTTAACCAAGATCTTGTAATGAGAATATTTTTTCAATTAAATCTACTTGCCTAGTTATTATTTCAGCATGTCAGTTTGCATTGAGGAGGAAATATAAGGAAATAGGATACATTGAAACAACAAACCAAGTAATGGGGCGGGGGAAAGAAGTCAAAGCTGAAAAACGAACATGTAATTACTGAGTGCAAAGGATAAAGTGGGGATTATTTTTCTTCTCCTCCTTTTCCCCATATTCTGATTCATGAATTAAAAACCCAAACAAGTAAATATTAGGTGCTGTATCTGTGTGACAGGGATATGTTAATCCTTAGGTAATCCTTACCACTGCCTGCAAACAGTTTAATGAATTGATAAAACAATAATAGAGTTTCTAGAGCATCTTCCGTAACACAGACTCCGGAAGTAGCTTATAAATATTGATAAGCTTTACATTTACATTGATAGCTAGGAGAAATAAATCACAAATTCATTTAGCATCAGCCCAGAAGATCAGAATCAGATTCTTCACATCCTGCATCAACACTGACACAAAACAGAATTGTTTGTGACTGATTTAAACAGAAAATCCAGGTGCTTCTTGAAAAACATTATCTGTATTGTGTGGTGCTGTGTGTTGTTGTCTACCCTGAACCCACCAGCTATTTCTGCAGTCTGTCATTCAACCCCTGCTCTCATGAACTATATAAAATTAGCAAAGTTGAAACATGAACAAAGTTGAAAGCCATAGCTATACATGTCCTTTTAATTTTCCTCTGACTGCTTAGTGAACATAACTTGTGCTATTTCTTAAATTTCATTTCAAATTTTGAAGGATTTTTCTTTTAGCCATTGCCTCCATCTCAATTTTACAGTTCCTGATACACATTTTTCCTCCTCTAAGTAAAACACCTATGTATTTATTTAAATATCTGTATGTTCAATACTTCAATATTTAATTACTCTCATCTCTGTATTTAGCAGCCTTTTTGAAAACCATCCTTCTTCATGCCTGCTTTTTAACTCTAGGGCCATAGTAAATATTTCAAATTGTCCTCTTGATATTCAATTTAATTGTATTATTGAATATACTTAGGACTATTGTTATTCTGCCACAGAAAATATGGCACGTCAGGGAAACCATGCATTACATATATCAAAGTGCTTTAAAAATTATTCACTAACAACTTGGTATCTTTCTTAAAAAACAATAACTATGCATTTTATACATTTAAAAGCCACTTCTTTTCCTTTCCCTTCTTCCCCAGCCTTTCCAAGGGCACAGATGTAGCTTAACAAGGAATCACATTGTAGCAGTGAAGATTTATTCCAAACCTCACATAAACCAATCAGCTCCAGCTTTCCCAGAAAAATCATTCTGTTCAATGCAAGATACATTGAGGTCAGAGGGAAAATGACACTTCTGCTAAAATAAATAAATCATTATTCTTATTAGATTTCTCTTTACAGGAGAAAAAAGTCATACATTATCCAGCACATTCATTGAATGCTTTACCAAGAGGCCTTCCCAGTTGTCAGTCATAATACAACATAGCTCTCCAGAGACATTACAGAACGTAAACTGTTTAATAATTTATCAACTGCTGTTGATACGAGGTCCTTCAGCACACTGAGTCTTGTTATTACCCCTTATTTCTGAGAAGCTTTTATCTGTTCTCAAACTGGGACAAGTGTGTTGCAAAGTCCTCATCCACCGTCACCATCACCAAGTTAAGAGATCACCTCACTCCTGAAGATCATCTTAAATGGGAGTTGAACAAATGCCTGCAATTTAAAAACTGAGCTGCCAAAGATACAGACCAATAGGCAAATGGGTATTAGGATAGTTTTGGAAGGGATAGGACAAACCCTCTCCTGCAGTGTGCTCAGGAAGCTCACTCCTTAAATTAACAAGCTGGCAGGGGACTGCAAACTGCTGGAATATTCTCTTTCAGCTTCAGTCTCAGCAGAGGAATCCACTAGGGAATAAGTACAGGGCATCATCCACCAACATTAATAAGTACACTGGGCGACACATGCATACAGATTATAGTTGCTGTAAACAATAGACATGAACTTCCCATCAGTTCCTTATGAGATCCTCAAGTCCATCTTCCCTGCAAGCTACAAAATGCCTTTTTCGATGAGTTGACAGCAAGATATATTAGAGTCACTCATCTTTCAACTCGGTCTGGAACTGCCCAATTCCAGGTTTTTTCCAGTTGTATAAAAGAGGCTGATCTTTCCCATATTTATAGGTTACTATTCATTGGCATTAGCATTTTTGTTATCAAAATAATATTTGTTCATATCTACATGTAAATTGCCATGAGACCTTAGAAGCTTTAATTGACTAGGACTTTTATAAGCATAACTTCCCCTTTATTGAAAGTCTTTTCAAGGTACTACCCTTTATAGACTAGAAAAAGCATTGGATTGCAGCTGCAGTTACACAGATTGGAAGCATTAACGCAGGATAACATTCAGTTTCACCACTGGGGCCATCCACCAAATAAACACTGTACAGAAAAAAAAATTAAATGGAAAAGCAGATATTTTAAGAATTGACTTAATAAAGCAACCTCTATTTAGAGAAACAATAAATCTACTGTATGCATTTTCTCCATCATTCCAGCTTCTACTTATTGTCTCTGCCATGCCTTTCTATGCCCAAATAAGAATATGATTTAAATTTCAGTAAGTATGAGAATGTATTAACACAAGAAAGAAGTCTGTTATCTGGCTAATTGTTATTTGAAAGACTTCAAAAACTGAACTCCTTATTTACCTCAGTTTTTCAAAATGTAGATTGCTGATAGACTCCTTTTCTAGAAAGCCTTAGGTTTCCAGCAATACCATTCGGAAATCGCTCAATATGTTTAATGGAGACATGGAAAAGCATTTACTAGCAGAGATAGCATCTCTTAGCTTGATCAGAGAAGTAAAACAAATGAAAACCAACAGCACAAAATTAAAGGACAGACACCAAAGTAATGCTAGTCTATGTCATAATGAGTGCATGAACAGCTTGAAAATACATCACCAGTTTCTGTTCACCATTTTTGCTCCTTCGTGACAGCAAAAACATGTAAAAATGAGTTATAGGTAAGTGACAACATTCACTTAAGAACAACACTCCTCATTCCTTCAAAGGATAACTACAGACACATCTTTTATCAGCTGTATCACTGAGCCACAGTGTGACTGGCTTACAGACAATCAAAGCAAGGAAAACAGAAAATCCATTTGTGGATCTGCTCATGTGGCACTGACACACAATACAACCAACACTGAAGGAGCAATTTAACTTCCTTGGTTCATCCCCTTCCTTCCTGTGCCTAACTGTCCTTGTTTTAAGCCTTTCCTACCTTCATGAAAATTCAATATACTGCATCATCAAGCCTTCCTTGATCCATTTTTCTTTCCAAACTCAGACATCAACAACTTGTTCTTTCCAATATCTTTCACCTGCACAACTCCAGCCCTCTCACGGAAAAATCCATCTTTTTCCAACTTTTTCCTCTGCCTGGAAAATATTGCTGCTACATTCAATGGAAAGACTGTGCATTTCAATGTGTAGAATGGTTATGGAGCTGTTGACCAATGCTTAAAAAGTGATTAAAAGCAACATGCACACACACAAAAAAAGAGACTTGAAAATTTGTGCCTCTATTTTCCAGCTTCATAATCTCTCACTACCAATTTTTTGCTTTCCAGTTGCATTTTAAAGTTGTTCAATACAAGATAAATTATTATGTTGGAAAGTATGAGTAGAAATAAGTGCTTGAATGCATAGCGTATTACTAATTTAAATTTCAAAGACTCTATTATCAGAAGTCTATTAGATACCTCCCCTTCTGCTTCAAGAAAAGACTTCAGGACAGTCAACTTCTGAACATTATGTGATATTTTAAGAACTGAGGTTTTTCAGCCTACATTAGTGTAACTGCTCAGCCCCTAGGTTTGCTGCTAAATAAATACTCCTGCCTATTAAAATTATTTCATCACTACTGATCCTCAACTTTTGCTTCTCAGACTGTTATATTTTAGTACATTTAAAGTGTGAGTTTTGAAAACACAAGTCAGTATGGATGTGTTTAAACCACTGGAAAATGCTTAAGAAGTTGCCAAAGTTCACACTCCACAAATGTCACCTTAAAGTACTAATTAAAATTCCTTTCCAGAGGGGTTGAAGACACACTGTCATACAATGGCACCTACCCCTTGCTAAAAGTAGAGGATGAATTTCAACCTCTGTAATTTAATGCTGTGAAGTCATACAACAAAATCTCTATTGCTAAGGTAAAATGTGTAAAGATCACAAACAAATTGCTCAAGTTCAAACTGGATAAGTTGGATTGAAAACTGGCTAAACTGCTGGGTTCAAAGGGTTGCACAGTAGCACAAAGGCCAGTCACTACTACAGCCAAGGGGTCAGTACTGCAGCCAAAATTGTTCACCTCCACTAAAGAACTTGACGGTGGAATCAGGTGCACCTTAGCCAGTCTGGAGATACCAAACCAGAAGGAGTGGTTGATAGATCAGATGGTTGTGCTGCCCTTCAAATACACCTTTGCAGGCTGAAGGAGGGGGCCAACAGAAACCCTGTGAACGTTAAGGTATGGAAATACAATGCTCTGTACCAAGTAAAGACCAACCCAACCTATCAGCATGATTGTCAAGTCCCAAACCCTGGATACATTCAAACCCCAAATGGACAGGTATTGAACAACCTGCTCCAGGTGACCTGCTCCAAGCAGGGTGGTGGGGTCTGAATCACCTCCAGCAGTGCCTTCTAACCACAGTGTAACAGGGTGGGTTATACAGTTGCTGGAAAAGTGAGGCTGAGCACCATAGAGAGTTCAGAAAACAGTCGCGTTAACTGGAGTGACCAAATAGCAGGAACCCAAAGAGAAGGGAGAGAGAAGGAGGGAGACTGATGCACTAAGCCCAAACATGTAAGCCTCCCAGTCACCAGAGTTACTCATGTAAGGTTGTCTTACCCACTCAGAGCACTTCCCTGAAAGCAGAGGCTACATCTTCTAAGCATTGGCAGACAGCAGCATCCCTGCTGTCTTTTGGGGGAAAGAACCACCAACGCTAAGAGCACGAGCACTCTCACCTTTTTTATTGAGCCTGCTGGAGACATCTGCCTGGGGGGATGAGGCCACCACCCCCCAGGAAGAGGCTGCAGACCCTGCTGCTCTCTCTCTCTCTCTCTCTTCTTCCTTGCTCTTCTCCCCATCAGCTCTCCTCCCAAGGCTGTCCAACCAATAGGAGAGACTCAAGCAACTTTAGTTTATGCAAAGTATGTCTTCAAGGACGAAGCTTTCACTCTATCAGCTTTTGTTCCCTAGAACTTGGCAGGAAAAAGCATAAATCTTTTCACAGGTGGCAATGGCAAAAACACAGACCAAAGCGTCAACAGTTTTAATTCCCAACCCACACAGCCCCTCCCGTTATACAGCCTTCATGCTTTGGCACAGCAACTGTGGGCAAGAATAAATTTTTTCATTACAGTTCAATTGGATATAAAAGATGGATTTTCTGTCTTTCACAGAAGTCCAACAAGAACCAGCCTAACTAGTTTGTTTGTCACATCTTGTCTGATACAGCAGATCTTCAACTTTAGCAACACAATCAAATGGTATTAAAGTATATTATGTGCCAGTGAGGCTTTTTCTCATTCGCATGCATTTCAGAGAATGTCAATAGGAAAACATTTTGCTGTTGTACCATTTTTTCAAGACTAAGTATATTCTAATTTTGTTGTTGTTGTTGTTGTGAGAATGCAACTTCAATTGTCTCTGTTCTTCTTGCTACCAGGACCCTCAGGGAATCTCTTTGCTAAGAAACCCTGAGGCATACCCTTCCATCAAGCTCTTTCTGCATCTCTGCCTCCTACTGCAAATTTGTACTGCCTGCACAAAGGTGCAGCAACCTTCTTCCCCAAACACATAAAAAATAAATTAAAATATCCAAGAAAGATACCTTCTTTGAAAAAACACCCATTGCTTTATGTGGCAGTCAAGATCCACCTAATGGCAATGACTGACATCCACACAAGATACAGTAATGAACCTGTTCTCCATCATAATCTACAATTTTACTGTGGTTGCTCTGTTGATTTGGCAGTCTGTTCCCAGCTCAAACTGTGTCTGTGCCATAGCTGCAAGTTGTCTTTTCTTCCTTCTCCATTTGCTCCTCATAGCACTAACCATGGATGACCTCTGTAGGTAGGTATATTGACTACCTACCAATGCACAGGCAATTTATATTCATTTTAATAATTCTGCAAAGCTGGGATGCCCTTGTCTACGTCTGAGAATAAAGTGCAGGAAGAGCAATAGCTGAACTGATATCACTTCTTTTAAAAGCATATTTAGGAAAAACACAGACTTCTAATCCATTAAATGTGCATATAAATGAAACAAAACACACTAATGAGATTAGGCACTGAAATTTTCATAAGAATAGCACATTCTGACTGAATTCCATGTGCTAATTAAGGTTACATTCTGGACCTATATGCTATATCAATTTTACAGTAAATTAATTGCTTGAACAATGTGAATATTTTTCATGTACTCTACAGTATGTGTCCAAAATGTGGACTTTAAAGTCAGCAGTGACTTTGGGTAACTGTAAGCTTAAAGAAATGACTGCCTCTGTCCTGTCCTTGAATTTCTCAGCCACCTCAATTCCCCTTCCAGTAGTGGCCCTCTTTAGGCCCCTCATGTTCAAGGTAAGGGGGGCTACCCCATGGGTGAGACACAAGCACAGGGTTGATACTCAGACAAGTGTATTTGCATAGTTTTGACAGTTATTAAAATGTTGTGAATTAAGAAGCACTGAAAACAAACATGAGTGAAAAAGCAATTTTGTCTCATCACATAAAACAGAAGACAAGTTTTTATGTCTATACTTTGACCAGACCAGACAATACACCTTCCATTTTCTTATTTCTGCTGCACTCTGTGCACACGAGTCTTGGAATTTAGGAAACTTATGACTCTGACAGGAGGAATAAACTTGCACAACTACTCAGGGCTGTGTTTCCCTGGAGGAGGCAGTTTGATGCAATTTGTCAACAGCTAGAAGAGTGCTTTAATGGACAATTTACTTCAAATGACTGCAGCTGTTGCCAAACAAAGGCACAGAGCCAAAGGATTAAAAACAGTTCCACTTACACCAATATAATTCTCAATGATTAATGAACAAAATATAACCTTTGCTATTTCCCCTTTTAATTCAAAAGCAATAAAAGTAATTAAAAACCTTCTCTCGCTTCTGTGGTTTGCTATATCTGATGTTCAATTGACACTCAACTGCTTGGAGAAATTTCAATAGGTGGTGTCAACAAAGTACACATACACATTAAGAACTTATTGCTTAAGTCTTGGAAATAAAGCCACACACTTCCACTTAAGTCATAGCTCAAAAAAAATCGTCAAAAACTTCTCTCTCAGATCATTTGTTTTGAAGACTTTTCTTTGTCTTCATAATTTCTCTTGATTGAAAGTTAAGAATGAAAATATTATTTAACAGCAAATGCAGGGAAGTTAGAACTGGAGCATTTAATCAGACTCCAGGGGGTATTTGACAGTTTAACCTGGGGAAGGAAGCAAATATGACTAAACACAAAAGACACTGGCAACCAGTGCATTTGAAAATTATTCCCTCACACATACACACCATGCAACCCCACCCTTCAGTCATCCAAATGTAATCACCCCTTGGAACATTTAAGCATATCAATCTACAACTACAGACAAGACAATTCACACTAGCTTGATATTCTCTCCTTAGAGGTTCCATGTATAGTTTTCACTATTTCTCCTCCTGCTCCCTTATCTACTGGAGCAGCCAGGACTGGCAAGCCTAGGATCAGTGGCTCTTCAGTAGTACCAAACCATTTAGTTTCCTTGAATTTTGCCTTCACCCAATCAAATACTTGCCTAACATTTAATAGAGAAAATACTTCCATATGATCATTTGTTGTATGTGGAGATTGATTAGGCACATAATTAGTGCTCACTTTTATGAGCAAATTTATTTCCAGATGTTCCCAATATTGCAGCAAGGAGAATGCACATGGCAGTGTGCCTAAAAATACAGGAGCTGTGAGATTGGAATGTCATTTTTGGTGATCACTGTCAAACTCAGTCAAACTCAGTCAAACTCTAGAACTTGCAGTGGGCTTATGAATTAATTTGAAGAAAGGCTTTATTATTATTATTATTATTATGCTTATTGCTGACTTCCCACCAGGAGATCTATTTTAAAATTCCAAAAATAATACACCTGAATACAGTCAGAGAAAAGGAGCCTTTCAAATGCATTAAGTAGAGCAAAACATTGCTCAATCATATTTCATAAATCCCTGTAAAAAGTATAAAGATATAATCTGGCTTCAGGCACACAGGAAACCATTGTCCACATTAGCACAAACTCTGAAGCTCAGTGCTCTGGCCATCTGTTCAAAGCACTGGATTCAACTCTCAAAATTTGTGGTGGTCATGCAGTTATAATGGGCCAGTTAACACTGTTTTAAGTGAAAAGTGCCAGTCAATTTGTAGCTAAATGTTAAAAACAAACAAACAAATTAAAAAACCTAAACCCCTCACGCACACCAATAAAAAGAAAAAGCCGTGCTGAATAAATCCTGTCCTGTCAGTCAAGAGGACCTTTGGACCCTGAACATTGAATAAAATAACCAAGCAGAATCTAACCAGCTTCTATATGAGTAGATTTGTCCACATTACACTGCATTTAGTTGTGTTACTGAATATTAGCCACAAACAACACAAGCACAAAAAATTACATTGGATAAGGACCTTTCTTTTTAGTAATATATAAACAAAACTTGTTGGTCTAAAAGCATCTCTATAAAGATTCACACATAGCATAAAATACCCAAAATGCATGGTACTTAAAGCGACACAAAGTATCAGGTGATACTTCTTCGCAATAAGTCACAGTTACAAAAAGAACTATTTGCTCCACTGTCTATTTCACAAATTAATTTCCAGGTTATTAAGCAACTATAGCAAAGCTAAAACTCATCTAGGAGTTCAGCTTCCATTTCAAGCTATGCATACTTTTGAAGTATTGGTAGAATAATTAAAACATTTTGCCTAAAAGTCAGAAGTAGCATTATTATTTTACTGTCTCATACTACTTCCAGAAATTAAAGGTTTTTACAAGGTGCAATAATCTGATTACTCAACGAAACATAGACCTTGGGATTCAGCAAGTCCTGCAAAAGCTCCACCATTTACAAGATTTGTTGTACTAAACAATAATAGAAAAGTAAGTTAGAGCAATTATATTTATTGCAAACTCTGATGAAAAAGTGATGGATATTGATGTGCAGCCACTTTCAAGTTCTGGGAAAGATCCCCACATACAGTACAAACTCATCAAGCTCTGCAAGAGGGCTACATGCTTGTGGACGATCGGGGCTACAGATGCTCTTCACAAAACAGCCAAATTGTTCCATGACATAACCACTGGGGAGAAGATTTAAGATTTTCCCTGGAAATGTCTAATAAGTAATTTGCAATGCATTTTCAAGGTTTTTTTCGTATTCATTATCAGCTGGCCATTGTTTTAAGTCCTATTTCCTAAGGAAATACCAACTACTTCCTCAAGCCATCTGTCCCACCTGTTCAATGCTAAATTTGCCAATTCCAAAATTTAGCATGAGGACAGAGGTTTTAGGGGCATGGAATACTTCAGGTCTTGTGAAAAATAGATGCCTAGAAAGGGAGAAGGGCTTACAGCTTGTCAGCCATCAGTAAATCCACAGCTCAGTATTCTCATCATTTGAAGAAGCAAGATTTAGAATATAATTATCAGAACTGGAGTATCATTTCTTTCCTTACTCTTTAAAGGTTCACTTTTCCCACAGATTTTATTAATTTCCTCTTTTCAGCATTAATACTACAAGATAATTAACTAGCGCAGCATTTCTGGAACAGCAGAAATTAGATGGAAACAAAATCTCATCAAAAAACGATTACCAGAGGTCTTCGGAAAAGTCCCTTGGTCAAGACAGCCTATTAGTATCTTCAGATACACTTTAAATAAGCATCCCAGCTTCTATGTACTCATGGAAAGCATTTGTTCCAAATTATAAAGTTGTTGTTTGCAAATTGTCTCCAAGTAAAATCCAATACACCAGAATATCTTCCACAATTATATTCCACAAAGAGAAAAGCAAACCAAGTTAACTTGTCACAAAACAGAGGAGTCAGAACTACATACACTCTCTAAAGAGCCAGGAAGGCATCACTAACAGCACCCCTCATTCATAGGAGTTGAAAATAAAAGAGATTTCCTATTTTTCACAAATACAGACATTTGGCTGGACCAATGGAACACCACCTTTCAACCTGTATGATGAGACAACTTTTATTTCCTCTGTACTGTTTTTACATCTGATAGTTAAAAAATAATATTCAAATGTCACTGTTTGAGTTATAGAACTGAAAGATTCATTTTGACCTGTACATTCAAAATAAGATTGGGTTAAGATGTGTAAATGTTATCTGGATTATGTTGCAAGTATTGGAGAGATGGGGCTGATGCTTTAATTCTCAGACTAGACAGGGGTGTGTATTTACACACACACTCAACCCACATACAGTTAATTTACAAAAAAACTCTAAGTTATCTTTTCATCTTGTCACAACAATCATCACATCCAAAATTTTCTAGAATCAGATTCTCTTACTAGCTAAATCATATGCTTATTTCTCCCATTATCACCTTTAACAGAATGTCATGGGTTTAATCCATGGCTTCCTCAGTAACCAGGGTATCCAAGGAAGTGGACGTTATAAAGTATTCCACACGTGTTTTTCCACGTAACAGAGGAGTTTTACTCCCCTTCTTCCTGCCTGGCTGGCCTTCTTGCTGGGAGCTCGAGAGAGCAGGAGAGAGAGAGAGCCTAGACAGCCCCTTAGCTTCTGTTGTTTTTTTCCTCCCTGCCCGGGACGTGGGTGAGATCGTTTATGCTTGTTCTCCTCTCTTGAAGTATTTATTGTATTTGTCTGCTTCATTTGTTTTAGTTTGAGTTCCCTCTTCCCTTTTCCTCTTACCCCCCCTGGGGTGGGGCTCCCCCATAGTGTGTAAATAGTGTGCACATGCATTTGTGGATGTTAGAAAACATTATT
Organism: Poliocrania exsul; assembly: GCA_035041345.1. NCBI lineage: Eukaryota > Metazoa > Chordata > Aves > Passeriformes > Thamnophilidae > Poliocrania > Poliocrania exsul. The sequence continues at coordinate 216,878 of JAWWLZ010000002.1, read as the reverse complement.
CCTTGTTAATTCAGTTCAGTTTCTTTTGAGTTTGTTACTTTTCAGGTTTTTTTCCCTCTTGCCTGGAAAGCTCTGGGAGGGGGAAGGAAGAGGCAGTCTAGGGTTGGTAAAAAAGCCTAAGCCAACCTGTGACACAGAACCATTTTATACCTAGTAGTTAGATCCAAAAAAATCAGCTTAAGTTATTTTTTTAGACTGAATAAAAAACCATTGATCTAAGTTCATCAATGACAGTGTAGGAAGCACAGTGGTTTTCTGGCACTTCCAATAATAAATCACCATATAACTTTTTTTCTAAACTTATCTGGCATAACAAATGGCTATAAATTAAATCAAAACCATATGGTAGAGGCTAAAGGGTAGAGCACAAGATGAATTTTATTATACAGAAACATATGCTGTACTTAATGTCTGTGATGACTTTCACCACAGAAGATGACTATAAATGTGCACTGGAGATGGGAGAGCTCTATGAAACTGTACAATCACATGATCCACAGCATAATAATACAGTATTTTCCTTTCTCACACAGTATCAGAGGTTGTAGTGTTATTCGTGTTGGGGATCACCTTTGTACTGTTATGAATAGTCATTTTTAACACTACCAGTTCTTCACATAGCAGTTTGGCAATACCTAGAGCAAAACTGGACAAGCCATTCCAAGACTGGGGCTCCTTAGAGTTCCCTACATAGGTTATAGAGTACTTATTTTACAATACTGGTCTCAAGCAGTATTTGGTATCAACCAATTTAGCTGGAATATAAACAGATTTTTACCCATGACGCTGAAGTAGACAACATCAAAGCTTTGATATTACTACTCCTGACAACATAGTAAGACAAAATCCTTACAGCTGACAGTACTTGAACTGGACCATTTTCCACAATGCTGTTATGAGGAATCTGTCTCTGCCATTGGAGCCACCTGGCTCCAGGGAGGCACAATAAATACAATAAAAAACAGGTCTTGTCTATCTACTTCATTGTTCTTGTCCTTGGGTTAACAAGACTGGAGACATTCATGTTTGGAAATGGTCCCCCATTGCCCTTTCTCCCTACCTTGCAAACACTAATTCTTTTAGTCTTTTTATGTGGAATCAAGGTTTTAATTACATGGCATCTTAAACCAAACAGTTGAATAACACAGCCAGCCAACTTCCAGCAATCTCCATTCTATCAAGAATCTAGTCTCCATGGTGAGAAAACCCAAGATGCTCTCTTTTATCAATTGCATTTGTTTGCAACTGAAATTCCACTAGGGAAAGTAGGATGAATTTTGAAAGCAAAGATGTCATTGTTTTACTGCAGCTTCTTAAAGAAAAAACTGAAGGAATACACTACTTGTGAAGAGTTTTCTTAGGAAAATTGTGTAATTGAATAGGCAGATGCCTTCACAGTTTCAGGGCCTTGATTTCAGTTTCTGTGTCTTTGAATCAAAAAAAATCAGCTTTGTATGAAAACTAAGAGCTTCTGTTTGCTGCTCTGAGAAACTGCATAGATATCCAAGGTATTTTGCAAATTTTTATTTTTCACAAGATCTCATAAAATACACAGCAATTATTGGAAAAAAAACATTATTCAGTTGGAAATCCAGGTGTTGTTTCTGACCTTGCACAGGACCCACTGGTACTCTCCTAATCTGTACCTTGTGTTACCCGCTTTCCTCTGTGAGTCTGCTTGTACAGCAGGTACAAGTTTTGGAAGTGTTCCTACTGCTGCAGCCAGCTCTGTGCCAAGGACACAGGAGCTCTCAGGAATTCGAGCCATATATAGCAAATTAACAGCCATCAGTGATCATCCAGACCTTGCTGTACACACGTCCATGCCTTGTTAAAGCCTGCGTATAATCAAGTTATCAAAAAATCACCAGCAACCACAGGGGTGGTAACATCCACTTTGGGGCAGAACCAAGCACCTGGAACAAGGAGCCAGGAATGGTGGTACTTAGATTGAAGGAGGGGGTTTCATGGTGTCTATTTTTATTTTTTAGTTTTTTGAAACGGTGCTATAGTTTGGCAACATCTGTTTCAATAACACCAGAAAACCTGTTCAAATTAAATATTGCTGCCACAGACAAGGATTCATCACATTAATGTCTTAATTTGCAAAGCTCAACAGACTTTGGGCAACTTTCCTAAGCAACATTTACATGTACAAGCCAAGGAGTGGGTACATCTTACAGAAAACATTCAAGTTAGCTTTACAGCAGCATTACCAGGACCCAAGGAATCAAATCCAGTTACAGTAACAGGTTCTCTAAGAAATATGAATAAGTATTCAAGGGTTGAAGCACAGCTTCACAGCTGTATGCAGCTACAATAGTTACTGACAACCAAACTAGATCAAACATGTTCATAACAGATATAGACCAAAGATGTCCACATAAAGTTCCAAGTTTCATTAGAACTTTCATTGCAGTCTGTACTTCCAGAACAAATTACGTTTATGCTGAAAAGCAGAAAACGAGATTATTAATCTTTTTTTTTCCATAAGGAGGTGTGAGTAATTTCCAATTATGGAAGACCTGCATTTCGTCAACTCAGATACAAAAAAAAACCCTTCCAGGTTCGTTATATCATATTAAGAAAGAACAACAATATAAACAGGTGAAAATAGCTTTACTTCCACTGATTCCTAGAACCACACTAACTTAGCACCAGTAAAGTTAGAAAAGAGCAGCCGTCGGAAAGAGATATGGAGGAGAGGAATCACTGAGCAGGGAAACAAGGTTGGTGATGCACAAGCCTGTTCTGCAGAATCCAGCTTTCAGGACCCCTGACCACAATGTGCTGGATGAACATCCCCATCTTGTTTCTGGAAGGGTTCTTGGAGCTTTTCTACAGTAAAATCTTGGACAGCTTTCAGGTATCAGTACTGTGGTGTTACTCAGTGCCAGGATATTCCCTTTCAATGTTTCTCTTATTTTGACAACCACCCACACAGTCTCATGAGGGCTCTTTGTAACCCAGACCTGTTCTGTTCTTCCACTACCTAAGACTCCCTTTGCTTTTAACAAGAGAAACTGAGGAACAGAAGATGAAGGGAACGCAGCTGAACATTCAGTCCTTAGAGTTTGCTTCACAACTGACAGAAATGAGAAAAGGGGGGAAAAGTAGTTCCAGATTCATAGTCAGTTTAGTTAAAAAGAAGTGAAACCTCCCCATCTCTTCTACCACATCCAGGGCTTATATTTTCAAAGGACAACTCTAAACATACGCATCCCTTGTATCACCTCTTACTTTACTGCATGTCAGATACACTCTCCAGACCTCAGAGGCAGCCTCACTGAACTTAAATGATCAGGGCAGTAATTGCCTACCCCGGGAACAAATGTCTGAAGTGCTAAAGAATTTTTGTGTGTGCATTGATTATTTGTGGGTTGGAGATGTTCTTGAAGAATTTAATTTTATACTTTTAGTTTCAAGTTTGTTTCGCAGTACTCTTTTGACATATTGATTTTGATGTCATTTAGAGACTACACACTGAAGGTCTGGGACTAGAGAGCTAAATATGATATAAATTACCTCCCTCTCTTTATGAAGAAGTTTTTAAGAAAATAAGCACTTAATCATGAATATAAGCTTTCATTGTCCTCATCTCTGTTGGGCATTAAGTAGCATTAACTTTAAGTTAATTTTAGAAAAATATCTTTAGAGAAGAAGTCCTTAATTTTAGCAATTTTACTCTAAGTACTCAGAATATTGGCCAGAACATCCCACAGAATCAATATTTCTGCACAAAAGGAGCTGATATTGTGTGTGCACTTGTACATCTACATGACTGGGATTCAATGCTCCGCTGCAAAGTAGGTCCCTTTGCTGCAGCTTATGCACAGCTTGGTATTTCACATATTTAAAAAAAGTCAACAGCCAACATTCTACAATAAAATTGCTTTGATGTCAGACAACCATGTTACCTCTAAACAAAAAAAGGAGCTTGACCACAGAAGCCTGACACCAGTTAACACAGTATCTGCACGAGTCAGCAGGACAAGAGAAACAAAAATGAGCCAAGTATCTGAAGGGCACATATTGAGTTGGGGAGGGGTAAATCTATTGCTGTGCATTAAACAAGTTATCTACAGTTAAGCAATTTCTTTTCTTGCTTCCTACACAGAGACTGGCATTTGAGGAATACTAACAATTGCAGAACAACACAGAATCCTTTAAAATGATTTTCAGTTTTAAGAAATAAAACTCTTAAGGAGAAACAGAAATGCATCACACCTGACTGTTAAAACTGGAAATTTATGCCTGAACTGAAGGCAAGATGCTTTCAAAGAAGTATTCTAGCCATTTCAATTTTAGTGGTATTTAAAGATACATTTTGTTTCCATTGCCAACATCCTGTGAGAAACATTTCAGAAAACTGCTCACAACAAAGGTCGTATCTCAAGGTAAAGCATTTGAATTACCAGTGGAAAAGGCACTTTCCAAGAGGAACAAGATAATGTTATTTCATTGCCCCTTCCCACCACCATCCCCTTTTTTGAGCCAGAGTAATTTACCCTTTTTACTTCAGTTGACCAGTTTTCTCCATTGCCAGTTGTTTTTCAAAGAGCAGATAATTTTATTTAGCCAAAGAAACTCCTGGTACTAATGACATACAAGCAAACCCCTTGCTGATTTTGGTGAAATCAAAGGAATCGGTAATAAGCCTTGATCTCTCAGCCTACCTATTATTTCCAGTATTTATGCCTCAACTGCAGGGGTTTTTGTAAGTTTGTGGCACTGCTACAGACAGTGCCATGCTGTCCCCCTACTACCATGTTTTATCCAGAAAGTACCTGGAAAATGCCAGTATAAATATGTCCAAGAACCATTTTAAGAACGAAATGAGACTGCATTGAGGAAATCATCTTCCTTTGTCTAAATTCAATTCCATCATTTCATCACATATCAAACACAAAGATAATGCAAACAAGCAAATGTTTTGGGAAGAACATTTATGCAAACAATGGAATTCATATATTAAGGGTTTCTGTTCCTGGCTAAAAACGTAGTAATGCAAATAGTGACATCAGTATCGAATTTTGTAACACAACACAACCAAACACACTGTGTGGAGGGTGAACTCACCTTTCTGGCCTTTTCAAAAGACTGTCCAATCTGCCAAAACATGGGCAATGCACAGAAAGTGGAACAAAAACTTAACTTTACAGTAACTCCTGACACAGCCATGAGGCAGACAGTGCTTTGAGTATTTCAGAAGCCCAGTAATGAAAGTCAGGCAGTTAAATGCCACCCTGACACGCAATCCCATCACATCTCGGAAGCTAAGCAAGGTCAGCCCCGGTTAGTACTTGGATGGGAGACCTCCTGGGAATACCTGGGGCTGTAGGTTCTAGTCCTGAGGGAACCATCCAAGCTCGCTTGGCTGTGGCAGATGAACCTGAAGAGTTAAAGGGTCGGGTCAGTTCTGTGCACGCTGTGCCTCACCTAAAAAACCCACTGCGCAGGCTCGAAAGGCACACCCACGTGGGGAGAGCCCTTCCCAAATCTTCCCAAATCTTCGTTTGCGAAGCCCAGTCATACCTACAATGAATATAATTCACCATTTGGGATTCTCAGAGCCAAATTATTCCAGCCAGAAAGGATTAACACAGTCAGATGCATCTGACAACATAAGCTTCCTAGATCCTAGAAAGATTAAAATCAACATTACTGGAAAAAACCCTAAAAAAATACATTTAACCCTCTAGAACTTTCCCATGACTCCCAACACACTTTGAATAAGGCTCCTCCCCATGAGCCAGCATCCAGCTTTCACACAGGTCACTGAATGAGCAGCACTAGCAGTAATCACCACACTTTAAAGTTATGAGTTGTATGTGATCTTATTGCCAACAAAAAGTTTGTGGCAAGTTTTATATTTTGTCTTTCATCTGTAATTCAGGATAATAATTATTCTCAAAAAACCACACACACAAACAAACCTCTACCAATATCAATGAATGAATAAACAGTTCATGGCCTACTATGATGTGTAGTAGCAAAGATATCTGTAAAGCACAGCTTCATTTGCTCACTGCAATAAAGTGGAGAAGAAGACAAGCGTGCTGGCAATAGTGCAAACTGCCCTACTTATATTTTTATACTCCAAGTTCATCTTTAGATCAGGAGAGGCCTAAAACCTTAACACACCAACTATGAGACAGAATACAATATACCAGCAAGCTTGCTCCAATCCTCCCTGCAGGACCTATGTGTTGCCAGCCTGAACCCTCAATTACCCAAAGAATAATCAATTGCCCTATCCAGAGGCACGTAGTTTATTTTTGTGCATTTGAGAGAACACTAGCAAGAATTGCCTGGCTGGCAATAAATGTCCAAAGACATCTTATTTCATGTCAAAAGCTCATTGAGAAGATTGCTTTGTGTTGGTGTCATATAAATTCAAAGGAGACAGACAAGGGGCAGATCCTATGCTCAGTTTCCACAGCTATGTCAGCGTAAAGTGGGTCCTGAGCTACAAAGTGCAGCCAGAATGAAGGGCACTGACATGCCCAGAACACATGTACAAATAAAGCAGTACAGCCAAACCTACTGGAGAGTTGGCTGCAAGTAACTTAAGGGTCGTACATCCCTTCTACAAAACAGCTTCTCCACACAACCACGCATTACATTTAATATCCTCACTTCACTGACTACTTTCATCATTAACAGAAGCAGAAATAAACAAGGGGAGAAAAGGTTTTATTGCTGCCTTAAGACATTGCTGATTGCACAGATCCTGTGAGAGCTCCAGACTAGAAAGGTTTGGTTACATTCTGTTTTGAAAGGTATTTATGAATAGAGATAAAAACCTCAAAGTATAACTTCATATTGCAACATAGATTTTTGGAGGTACCCTCCGGTCTCAGGGTAGAGGAAGCAGGTATAAGCAACAATCCACAGCCTAAGCTCAGTCCAGCTCCAAGGAGATTGCTGTTACAGGATTTAAAAAAATCCCCAAAACTCACAAAGACCACTGACTAAGCACACTGTTCTCAGACATTTTCAGCATCCATCCACAGAAAACTGCTCTGCCACTTTGCTCTCTCTAGTCACTATAAAAGCCAGTAATGCAGAACTGATTCAAGGAAAGCAACTGCAGCTGCACTTGTTCACATTATGAATGCTGCCATTGAAACTGGAAGTCTTATATAGGAAATCCAGTAGATCAAAATTAGCTTAGTTTTTTAAAAAATATATATATTCAATTTAGAAACATTACTAAAACCCATTCCAGCCATTCACCACAAGGCTTGGCGTTCCTCTTCTAAAAGAATAATTGGTCTGGAACCCCATCCTCTCTCTTCCAAGACACTTTACATCAGAAAATTGCAGGATTCCAACCTTACTATTCCTCCAACACAGAGCTCAGAAGAATACAAGATTCAGTGTTTCAATCATTCACACGGGTTCTGTCATACAACAAAATACATCTCTTCTCTGCAGCCTTCTCATTTAAGATTTTTTATTTGTTGAATAAATCTTTCTTTGGAAGAATCTGATAGCAAAAAACACCGCAAAAAAGAACTGCTAAGAGAAAGTTTTGTATTCCATTAGCAGCAGGTATTTATTGACATTGGAGGCAAACAAGTTCATACTGGGCAAAAACTTGCCCAACTTGTTTGTGTAAAATAAGCCATTTCTAGTCTTAAGTTTATAGTTAACACCTTCTAATTTCCATATTAATGACTGGGTGAAATCTTGGGCGGAGCTTTCCTTTGGTCTTGAAATTTCAATAGTGGTCTCCTGACTTCATCCCTTGGGTGGTCTTGAAGCGTCATCATCACTGTTGGACTTGCGCCTTTTCTTTGTTCAATGAAATGACCTGTCACACTTGTAAAATCTTGGCTTTGACTAGACAAAATGTTGGATCTTTACCATTTCATCCTATTGAAATGTCTAGCTTACTTTAATGTATGGCTTCTAATACATGGAACACTGGTTTCTATAATTGCTAGATAGTATGCACCAGAACAAAGCGACTCCAGTACTTTGTGCTGTTCAGAGGCCTTGCTATGCAAACAACACTTTGCAAAGCAGAATTAGAAATTTCACAAAACTAGGTTTTTTGGTCTCTTTTCTCTTTCACAGTCTCACATCAGCATTAGATTTAGAATACTTGTGAATGTGAATTTATAAACCTCGATTTTGTAGCTTGCTCTTAGAGCAGGGATTTCAGATGAGACCAGAGCAGATTAAAGCACCCAGACTGGTGTTTTGTAACTGAGGTCATTCACCGACTCCTGTGATCCAGAATCCAAACATTAGGCTGCACCTGATGTTCCTACCCACCCAGAGGAAACCACACATACCAAGATCTTGCTTAAGCTCATTTAGTACCATCTTAATACATATTTATGTACATACACGCAGAGACAAAAGAGCAAGTGTGGCTGCACTGCAACCACAAAACTCATTGTCTGAAATTCAGTGCAGTTTCCTCAATGTCTGATAATTAGTGAAACAGTAGGAAAACAGGGTAGAAGGGAGAAAAGGTGTATTTATCCTTCACAACAGCCAAATTGATAATGACAACATGGATTTTGCCACTTATTCCTAATGTTAATTTATTCACAAAAAAAAAGGATTTAGAAGTTATGCCTGCAAAATAGTTAATAAAAGTCCACAAAATAAAACATAGCAAGTAATTTACATGTTAATTTTCATCTCTGTTTATGATGTTCCCTCACGATACATAATTTCAATTGTCAAATGTACATTTGTGAAATGTAGTACTGGAGCACCCCTCAGTCCAGAGTCCATGCTTACTTTTTGTTGTGAGTTACCATTTTTTTCTGCTTCCTCAGCTGTATCAGGTCACTTGAACTAACCAATTGCAATTCAATTTTGGTTGCAGTCATTCAGTGTTGAACAAAATGCATGCACAGCTGAGTTTCAGAATATATAAATACTTACGTAAAGCAACATTTTCAACTCCAGAAGTGTGTTCATTATGAGACAGTGAAGTATATCCAGTACCTAAGAGATGTGCTGTTCAAAATCTGATCCATTTTAAGTGAATATTAAAAAAAAAAAAAAATCAAACATCAGCATGCCACATGTCCTAGTTCTATGAGTACTGCATTGACCATAAAAACATATTTCACATGAGAATTATTCTCTCTCAAGGTTTGCTTGAAATTTGCTGTTTCTACAAGTATTCCAGCTTGTTCTCATTCACTGTAACACCCTCAGGTTGAAACACAAGTGGGGTGTGACTCTTCCATAAGCAAGTTTATTCATACATTTGCCAAACTGACTGCAGTAATATTATGGTTGTTCACATACTTTACAGCCTATCACACTGAAATGCTAAATAATTAAGGAAGGCTCTAATGAATTAGAAGCATTCAGAATGAATTGCAAAAACTATTTCAAAAAATAACCAATCCAAATATTTGTTGATGCATTTAGGACCTAATGGTACTAAACCCTTTTGGAAAGACCAGTTTGAACCTTTTTTTAATACCTTAATAAAATACCCTTTCCAAACATGAGAAGTACTTTACACTACCAAGGTGTGAATTCAGAGTCTACATTTCATTCGTGCTTGGACAGACTCAAACGCATGTTGTACTTACCCATTGCAAGTCTTTGCAGTTTATTTATTCTGACTGGTTATTCATTCATTCATTGCATTGTGCCAACAAGACAATGGCATAGGTATCCACAGGAGTTCAGAAAGCCCTTAGGAGTAGCCTTCAGTCATTAGCTAATGACTAAATATGGGGGCCTAGCAAATCTCAGCAGAAGCATTTTCTAAATATCTTCAGTACACTGATCTTGAGAGAATTACTAAAACACAAGAAAATTCCTCTAACACCAGTTAACACTCCCCAAAGGCCAGTAAGACAGTTATGACCTATTAACAAGTAATAAATTGAGGAATCACTGAAATCAAAAATGTTATGCTCCCAATCTCATCTGCTGGTAAAATTATTACAAGCAAAGCATTTAAATTGCTATTATGTACCAAAATCAATAAAGTCTCACAAGACTGTATTTTGTAACTGTAATTTCCTCATGCAGCAAGGGGAGGAGAAATTGGAAAAAGTAAACTATTTTGTCCTAGCATAGATTCGTGCTCAGAGGAAAACCACCCAGTCTGAGACTAAGATAATGAACTTGTACTTTTTTTTTGTTCCCACCATTTGTCCCCTCCATCACCTTCTTCCTCGTCTAAAAAACAATCCTTTTGTTCATGTTGCATTTCCACTTCCTATATGTTAAACACTTCCAAAATAACTTTGAATATCTCAGGCGTTAAAGTTGTTGAACACCGGAGCCAGGAGGAAAACAAATTAAACATATTTGTTTAAGCCCAGTGTGCTTATGAAAATCGTTCCTTTGGCTTTCCACAGCTCCATCTGCATGGTGATCTCTGTAGACTCACATACAGATTTAAACTTGACATTATCTAATGTATCTTGGGAAAAATCCTGCACAGCAAATTGAATTTTTAAAAGTGGTACTGCATTCAATATATGCATTATATTTATTTGAATTGCAGCAGAATAACATTAAGGATAATAAACTCATTTGGAGTTTATATTCTTTAGCCTGCATTTGAATACATATTTTATATTTCAATGCTACAGTATTACAGATTTTAACTCTAGCTTTTGTTCATAAACAAACAACTCCAGTATACTTGGTGAGAGAAGGAAAAATAGAAAAACCAAAAATATTCTATACCAAATGTACGTCTTGTTAAATTCTAGTAGAGGTCACTGCTTTCATTGAAAATAATAAAATCAACTCCTGTTAAAAACAAGTGCATTCGACTTCCACTTAGAATTTAGTTTCAATCCAGTTGCTTGCCACTTTAATTCAGCCCTTGCTCCCACTTTGTGATATGCAAATATTTTTCATCTGAGCCCCTATGGCCAATCCAGGGTTTGAAACTAATCAAACAGAACAGTGTGCGATTTAAGGTCCTGACAACAAGTACAGAAATGCTGTTTAATGCTCGAGGGAACTGTGCACAGACCATCTGCTGCCTTTGTGATTCCCCTGACGCCTGTCACAGGGAGTGTGTATGAAAAGGCACGGAATGGAAGCAGAGGTATCATCCTGGAGCTGGGAACAAGAACCCAAGATACCCCAGCACCTGGGCTACACAGAACTGGGATGATCAGAGCTGTGTGGAGGGCTGTGAGCTCACCTCTGCTACATGGATCCTTTGGGAACAACCCCCCTGAGCATCTTGAGGCACTAGAGTAGCTTTACACATTAGATGCAGAGTGATTTTGGCTAATATAATCATGGCAAATTAGAGACATTGGGGAAAAATACAGTAACTGGAAACACAATAGGTTTGGGGTTGATTTTTTTTTTAGTGTTTTAAGGTGCTCTGTGTAAGGATGAGCTTATTCTGCTTCATGACCTTATGCCTTGCCCCTTTCCCTCTCTCCCTCAAGGAATGAAAATGAGACTGCCCACAGATTCCAAGAACTGTTATCCAATAGCCTCAGAGACAGTTCATGTTTTCTCAGAGAGAAATAGATAAGTAAAATTTAAATCAAAGCATAAAATAAGAAAATAAATTCCTTCAGGATTATATTTCACATGAAAGACAAATAATCAGACCCCTTTAAAGTATCTCCATTCTTCAACACATTGCATTTTTTTCTTCTACATGAAACATCCTTGAGCCCAACATGTTTTACTGATTCCTAAAGTCTGTTTATAAGAAAGATGCCAATCCTCCCCTCTGCAGACATGTTCTGATAAGGATTTTAAAGCTTTTGCCTATTTTATTATTCAGCTTGGAGATTTTAACCAGTGATTTGATATTAGATTAACTGAGATTTCTCAAGAAAACCTGCCTTACTTAGATCAGCCTGTCATGGAGATAAACTGGACACATCTTGAAGTTAAAACCTCTCTCCCTTCTTCATACTTTCAATCTTCTGTCCAAAGCAATGACAGATATACTCAAAGGAAGGGACTAACTTTTCTTTTTACATCCTGATTTTACAGGGCCAATACTTTTCTCAATTTTTTTTAATGAAATTACTTCTGTTAATATTTTCCCTGATACATGTTAATGAAGCAAATATGATGAAACAGGAGAAGACAAGTTTGAACTATTCAGATTTGAAAATTAAAAGGTTACAGGAAGTGGAATGAAGATATAAAAGAAAAATACAGCCTCCTAGCCCATTTTATTCACACCAGGACCAGAGTAAAATTCAATTTCTTGTCTCTCCTACAATAGTTGTGACAATAGGTGATCCAGTTGCCACAGTAAAGTTCCCCTCACCTCCAAATGGAAGGTCTGGACAGAAGTAAACAAGAAAAAGATGCAGGTAGAGAGTCTAAATTCTGAAATGCTCCATAGCAGCCTTTAGGGCATCCTTGTTAAATGACTGCTCAAGAATCCTCAACTAAATTAGTAATCCACCTTTCTTGTAAAGACTTTTACATTGGATTCCAAAATTATGAGAGAATAATAATTTCAGAAACTCTTCCACATGTCATATTTAAAGATAAATGTCTACAAGTGAAATACTTCTTGGCAAATGTCTCCAATATGAGGAATATGCCTCTAAGATGTTCTAAGCAGCAGGTTGCAAATGATCGCTCACTTAACCATGACATCCTTGCCTCAGAATGACAGACTCCATTCTGTTTCTTTATTCCCATAAATTTTCTTGTTATATTTGTGACACTACAATTTATGATCCAGAATGAAAAAAAAAAAACAAACCCAACATCTTTGCAGAACTACTACCAATATACTTTTTCTTGAACTAAAACCACCAGGTCCTGAAATACAGTAGTATTGGAAACTTTTTCCTGAACCTTCCAGAAGCTATGAAATTTAGATAAATAATATAATTCAGTTAGGGAGAAAGCCAACAACAGTAACTGAGGCAAACCTGGCATTTACCTGCCAATCCCTAATGTGACTTATGGACTGCAGTTTGCCAGCTCCTCATCCTACAACATCCTGTCTTTCCTTTGCACTGAAACCCAACCTTTTCCACAGCCTAAACACTCAGTGCTTATGGCCAGTCTGTTGTGAGCCAATGCAAACAGAGCTGGTTGTTGGGTTTGGTTTTGGTTTTAAAGAGCTTTTCTCCCATGACAGCAATTCTCATTAGCACATGAACGTCATTCTATGTTACTGAATTTTGTCCCATTTTATACTCCTGTCTTTTCTACCACAGCCATTTACTCTTCTGTGCTACCCAAGTCTTTTAATCTTGTATTATAGCATTTCATTCCTCATCAAGAACAATCTTGAGACAAACATTTAGGATCTATGTTAACAGACCAATGGTTCCCTTCTCACTATAGCTTCTTGTTCTTTCCTTTAAATAATTCCTTGTCCAGTTTACCAAACACCATTTTTACACCTTATTGAGCAGTTTCCCATAGAGTTTTACACAACTCTGTTTCTGAAGTTCAGATAACCAATTTTCTATATCTAAACCAAAAAGTTATTTTACCAAGTAAAAGGACAAGATAGATCTCGCACAAGGTACTTTGGAAAAACACCTCCCATGCATTTACTATTTGCTGCTAAATCTATCAATACTTTTTCCTTCAAAATATATTCTAGAAAGTCATCCATCCTCTTAAGGTCAGACTAATTCTCTTGCCTTTTTTTTTTTCTCCTTTCTATTACATACCACTTTTCTCCTCTTACAATATAGTCATGATGTTTGCCAATAGATTTGACAAGTCCCTAAAGGTTTCTTTCATGAGTAAACAGAAGCAGAGGTAGATATAAACATTTCACATAAATATGCTTAATTCCCTGCTCAGGTAGACCCCTCACGTGGTTAATTTAAGCTCTCTGCGCTTCAGGTGACCTTCTGCATATTTATGGAGACTCATGTACTGCCTTCTTCCCTTTCTCTGCCCCCTTTCAGCCCCACAAGCACACTGCTGTACCCATCAGATTAAAAATTAAGATTCCTGGAGTAAAACAAGTCCCTGCAGTATGAAGTTTGCCCCTTTCAAATGAAAATATATGAGAATACCCAAGTCATTTTGACATTCAATATTCCTAATTTCCATAAAACCCCACTGTTAGAGAAAAAGGATTCTTTTTCTAGATATAATTCTCTGATCTTGGTGCTTCTTGACTACTTCCTGAAAACACCGTTTACTCTGAGTGCAGAGTGAAACTCCAACACCTCTTTCTTTGGTATATATTGTGACAACCATCAGAATTATGAATTCCAGTATCTGAAGTTCTGTTCAATGTAACAAAGGCCATCCTAAACGAGTTCTTTGAAACACATTTTTGGTTTTTTTTTTTTCACCAGAAACTGAATGCAGATAATTTATTCTTCAGGTAAGGTTTTTAAAAAAGACTTTTTGAGCCAAATTGTATCTTCTTATGACATTTGCGTGAGAAATAAATTACCAAAGCTCTGATCTGTTGAGTGTGCCACATATAGGGCAGGTTTTCCATCAGCAGTGTATCATAAATGGCATTTTAACGTGCAGAAATACCTCTGCTTTCTCACAAGCACTTTAAAGAGTGATGTTTGGTATTTCTTTTTGAAGAAGTCATCCAACTTTCATGAGCAAACTACTTCAGCCTTCAAAGTAAGCCCTGAGCAAAATATTGCAGAGTAAGGGACATGCTGCAATTAAACATTAAGAAGCACCTGCCCTAAAAAAGTGGAAAACACCTAATAGAAAGGTGAGATTGGAGACAGAAAAAAGGCAACTTATGGCAAAATCTGCTTGTTTAATTAATTAAATTGGTTTCAATGCAAGAAACTATATGCGTTTTCCCAATTGTCTAAATATTTGTCCAGTTGCTAATCCAGACATGGAAACAAACCCAAGTACTGCACTTCAAATCCTTTCAGTCTGCCCCTTTATCCCTGGAGATGCCTTCTTGAAATAAGAGTCCAAAATAAAATCTCTCAGTTCCTGTTGAAAACACATTTCTTCAGAATATCATTAAGCAGAAAAATGAGACAAACTGCATGAATGAGAACATATTACCTGATCCAGAAAATTATTTTGAATCTATTGAAAGCATTGACATTAAATCTTGTAAGAAATTCAAGTCTGTACTGGACATTTAAAGGAATGGAGGGCAGATATATGTGGTAGCTAAGTTTTTCCAGGTCTGGAAAGTATAATGTTTTTAAATAAACTGCTTCAATGGATTTGTCCATGGCTTGGACAAAACTCCAAATGCCAAGCCTGTTGTCTCATTAATTAACAGGTAAAAACGATTATTTAAAGAGTATTAGGACAATCCTAGAAACAAAAAGTCCATACAACCTTAAAGCCTTCTCTTTAAGGAAAGCAGTGGAACTGCAAATTGCCACAGGAGAAATTTGCAAAACTTGCAAGTTGTCACAAGTCCACAGCAGTTCTGCAGTTTTGCTGTTGTGTTCTCTGCTCCCAGAGGTCTGCAACCATTTTTAGTTACAGTTTAGCAGAGGTGGGAAAAAGAGTATTTTTGAAGGCAAAACCTAAAGCCACAAGCTTTGAAATTCTTTCGGAGACATACAATTAAAGCTCCCCAAAATAAAAGCAGTGGTAAAAAAAACCCTTACACTGTAGGGAGTGTACACTTACATACACATCCCTGCACATTACCAGAGGGGGAGTACACAATATTAAGAGAAAACTGCAAGGACTGGGAAGTAAGATTTCCCTATAAATTATTTTAGTTCTAATTTTAGTTCTAATATGAAGAGTTTTTCACTTCGATGATAGTGTCTTGCTTCACCCTCAGTTTCCAAAAAGATAATCAAAATCATTCACGAAAAGTAAAACGAGCATTGTATTTTGAAAATCCTGTAGAAATTAATTTAATTCCACAACTAAGCAAAACAATCCACATTATTCATTGCCACTCTTCACCTTCTCTAATTTCCTAGTGAAACCAAAGGAGATGTATCTACCCTGAAAGAGAGGAGTTATCATCCAGCACCGAGCTTAGCTTGACACCCGAGGTCACCTCTGTCATGATTATTCAAAGCTACAGCGATCAATATCACAGCACAAGTGTCTAATCCAGCAGGCATTAAAGTATCCTGTGACAGTGTATCTGAAGGATCACATCTGAGTTTCAGAGGAGATCAATACCAAGGTACAGAAAAGGGAAAGTTCTCAGCCAATAGAAGCTGCAAATAAACCCCTCTCTCAGCAGCTTCAACTTTCCCCTTTATGCAGAAACCATCTAAATTTTAGATTTTCATATTGAGACATGGCTTGTGATATGGAAGAGGACCCTTTCACAATCATCCACCCCTCTTCATGAGGGTCTCTTTTTTTAGATGAGTGTCTACACATTATACACACAAACAGCTGCTGGTAAACAGAGTAATGTCAATCCAGCTCAGTCTGGAGTGGAAAACAAAACACAGATATAGTCAATTAACAGTACACAAAAGCACATCATTAAAGAGAACTGTACTTTTTCAAACCAAAGAAGAACCACTACTTGCATAAGATACAGGATTTCATTCAATGTTATGGAATAACAGTTTTTTTCTGCTAATTTACCAGATGTGCCCTTCTCTATTTTTAATGCAAGGATGAAGCTCGTGAGTCACCCCAAAATCTGCAGCCAGTTTTCTTTGCTTTCTCCTTTCCAAAGTGACAACCATTTCAAATTAAGCTCTAATACAAAAAATACTATATGCACTAACATCTGTCTGTCCCCATTTAGTGTGTTAAGGTATGAAAATGGTACAACAGTAAAAAAAAAAAGTGGTCTCCAGGACATAGACACTGAGAATAGGCTAATTTTTACTATTATAAATTTGCGACAAATCACTTTTTTACCTAATGAAAAAATAAAATGCAACCAGAAAATAACAGTTCCCTCAAACTAGACTAAGATCTATTTGCCAAGTCAGTCACTTAGTGATCTTCGAGTTAAAAAAGGAACTTTTCCCTAAACACTTTCACACCCTCCTATGTACAGGGACTGGCTCATTTGGAGATCTTCCACTTTACTGCTATCTGGAAACTTTCTGCTCCATTTCTGGCTAAAATTACTTTTAGTATCTTCAAATGTGTTTGATGTCCCAGAACTACTTGAATAGGTTAAAAGTAGGAGTAGGACTTGTTTGCCCTCCTTTTAATAAATTTGTTCAATTTATTAATTTCCTCAGAAAAAACCCATTCAACAAAATCCTTCATCATTAGTCCCACACCTACAACTTCCCTACAAGTCCTTTGCAGCTCTATCCTCTAGTGGCACAAATCCCTGCTCACGGTCACATCTCGCTGTAGGAAACAATCACTTGTCTGGTTCCCCAATTACTGTCCGTCTTTCACCATCTGCTCCTACTTAGCCTTCACTGCTAAACCTTTCTTGTTTGGTTTGTGTCACTTACTCTGCTCACTCCTTTTCCTACCACATTGTCAGGCTCTTACACTTGCTTGCTGCTTTCTTTCCCCCTGTCTGACATCCATCAGGACTCCCTATACCTAAGATGTCACCCAAACTTCCCGCTATCATGTTTCAGCACCTCCAGAAAACCCACTTGTCATTAGGTGTAGCTTAGTTACTTAATGATTTCTAAATATACATGTGATATAAAAAAAACAAAATCACCAAATCTACCTCATCCTTTTCCAGAGGGTGATTTCTGATCATGAAGAACTGAAGATTCCTCTCTGTTCAGAGGACAGCGAGCCCACTACAGGCATGGTCAATCATTTCAGTGGCATTTTTTTTTTTAAAGTGTAGTCTTCCCCAACACAAATGCACATCACTGACCATCAACAAGATCATATTGCAAGAACAACAGCACCAAAGTTGTAGGCAGTTTCAAACTTAATTCTGCATCTTCCCATATGACTGACACTTTACACAGGGCATCAACTGTAAAAAGGTCAATAAATTTTAACCAAAATCTCAGATAGCCTTTCCCAGTAGTCCAGAATAAGAGTTTGTGCAGTGCATGAGTGAAGCTGGATGATTTTTATGTGCTGAGACAACGACAGTCACAAATCACCTCTCACTGCTTTTCTGTATTATAAAATGAAGACAAGTTCCAACTTATTCAGACCTGGTTTCTCTTCTTTCTCAGATTTTATTGCATGTTTTTCTAAATTAATTTTGACTTAGAAAAACACAGCTATTGTCTTGCAGTGGACATGCCTAATTTCAGTGTGATGTGACAGGCAGATCCCTCTGACCACTGATGGCCATTTCCAGAGTCAAAATGGTACAAACTGAGCAGCTTATTTTGTATGCTTGCTCTAAGTCACTGCCCGAAGTGAACAACTGAGAAACCAAATACAGCACCCCCTGCAATTCCAAGTCCTTGTTTGCAGACAGGCAAACAAGCTTAGAGAGGATAAACAGCATATGGTAAGGACTTGTAAAGTAGGGTACATCTTTTTCTTTACTCTAGGCCCTTTCCCAGCAAGCTACAATTAGTTCTGAAATCTCCTTCAAGCTATTGATGTAACCAGCCAGGCGTTACTGATTGATGGTGACTCCATAATTAGAGCTGTATAGGCTCTAAAGCAAGCTCAATTTTAACTCCAACAGGCAAACAAGGAGAACACAAAACAAGTTACCTTGACCTACTGCATTGAAGAGGGATGTGAGTTTTCCCAGAGATCACTTTTCCTTTGCCTTACATTTCTACGACCCTTTGAACCCTTACACACTTTGCCTATTTTTAGCAGAGTAACAACCACCATACCAGCCTTGCAGAGGGCACATATTCAGTCAAAAAGACAGGACAACATTAGTGTAGCAGGCAAAACATGCACCTTGCCTAGACCCCAGGGCCACCAGGAGTCACAGGAATGTGGAAATCACAACACTGACCCTGAGATGGAAAGCACTGCTGAGATGTCACCTTTGAATTGGTATTGTGTAAAAGTACACTGTAGTTCGTGGTGGCTGAAGATTAATGAGGGCACAGCTTACAGGTGTCACACTCAAAGACAGTTTATTAACATAACTCCATGGAGAAAAGAAAAGTACAGGGTAAAAGAAAAAAAGCTAAGCTCTAACTTCCCATTACAGAATATATCCCTTACCTTTTCCCACTCATAGCTTTATCCTATAGGTTGAACCACAGTGTCCATCAAACTCATCACAGCTCTTAATTCAATGACACTCTCAGGCAGATGTTCACTTTGTTATGAGAAAAGTTATCTCTCTAAAATTCCATTCTTATGAGCAGACTGACCTGAAACCTTCTTATCTTACTTGTTTTGCTAACTGTTGGCCTTTTTCACAGAACTAAATTCTGCACCTGCCAGCAGGCCTCAGAACTTCGTCTGTTATTCTAAAAACCCTTTTTCTCTACTCAAAAATCTTTTTTTATTCCCACAGTATTGCACTAATTAACTGCATCCAAATGACACTTGCTTGGCTTGGAACAACACAGAAAACAATTTCTGTCAGGCTTCAAACACTGGAAAGAAATAGTAGCTGTATTACATCCAATATCCAACTATTTCAGGAAATTGCATATTGTTATGACCTTTAGCACAAGTACATCACAAAGTTCTTTTCACATGCCCCACTCAGATAAAGAAAATCCATCTCCCCCAAGTTAGAACAGAAAAAATTACTAGAATTTTAAGGGAGAAAAACTGTGCAACCTAATATGCAAAAACAAAGAACATGCTGAGTTTTATTTAGAAAATATTTAAGGCTTTCTCTAAAGTCATCATTAATTAAAATGTAACACAGTGTTAAAGAACTTTGGAAACCTACAGCCAAAGTTCTCAAGTGTTTGGAGTTTTTGACAGAGTTGTTCTATCACTGCAATCTTTTTCCCAAGATTTAATCTTTTCCTAATTTATGTGGGAAAAAAATCAATAAAGTTGACAGAAGTAAGAGGAAGTTCCACTGTAAAATAGCTAGAGTTTATAGACTGAGGTGCAACTCATGTCTATCCACATGTAAAGCACATGAGTTCAGCTTAATAAGCCAAAGTATTGCCTGGAGGTCTGACATCCAAGACTTTGCCTCTTCACCTTTCATTCCTCATTCAACATTTAGAGTTTGGAACTGGGAGAACAGTTTGGAACAGGGTTACTTTGTTTGAAGTTTAGCTGAAACAGTGTACAAAACAGGCTTCCATTTTGATGAAATCATTTCCTCACCACAAATAAATCCTGTTTAATCAGGTAGCTCCTGATCAATCCTTTAGTAACTTCATTCTGTGGGGTATCTTCTCCCTGGTGCAGGAGCACTCTGCATTGATGAGGTACGATAGGTGAGAGAAGAGATCCTGATGATTTGTGAAAGTAGGACCTTCTTCCCCATCCATTTTGAAGAGTCAGACAGAACTAACAGCAGCTTCAGTATGAGCATCAGCTATGAAGTAACAAAGGCCCAGCCGATAAGAAAAAAAAAAATCATCTTCATCAAACTCTGCCTCAGCCCCACCAGTCCCATTGACATCATTTTCATCATAAAGACACTTTTAGCTGAAGTTTTGTTCCTGAACTCCTTCATCTGAACTCTGGCCCACAGACACCCTTGCTTTGCTGTTGTCACTGGCTGCATCAACTGTGCTCTTGGACTGTTAACCTCCCCAGGAGCAGAAATAAAGATTTCTGAGTGCTTTTTTACATGAATTTAAGTAGAAAAGCAAAGATGCTATATTAAAAAACAAAGAACAGATAATGGAAATTTTCTTTGAACTTTCAAAAAGATGGCAAATTGTAAAAAATATGGCAAGCACTGAATACCAACCAAAACAATGCTCAGGAAGGTTTACAAAGTCCTAAATACAGTATTAGTCTGGCTTCCTGCTTTAGAGCAAAAGACAGACTTAAAAGAGTCTGATAGATCCAACATGACTGCACTGAATTATAGAGTTGTGCCATTTGCCTAATGTGAGATGTTCAGGAATCTCTCCTTAATATTTAACCAGTTCCATAGTCTATGTTTTTTGTTATTTATGCTTCGTATTCTGTAATGCACTTTGCTTCAAATGGACCATCAGGATAGCTGTAGAAATAGTATTTCTGAAAAGGGAGAAAATGAAAACAAAAGGAATGTCTCTTTCAGGTGCTCCCAGAGACCAACTCTGACAGACACTTCAGTTGGCTGCCTTGAGCAAAAAAATGTGCAGGCGAAGAGATCCTGAAGCTCTCAGGAGCAAGGCACAAAATACTATACAACCAAAAGCTTACCTATGGAACCTGAGGGTAAGGTATTTTTCAGCTTGCATAACACATTGAAAAAGAAATCCCTCAAGCTATCCTAACTAATGGAAATAGAGTGAAAACTAAACACCATGCCCAGGAAAGACAAAGAACAAGTATCCTAAACTTTCAACCCCTATCAAGTACATTAAAATATTTCATGATTGGCCTCTTCAAACTCATTTTGTAGTACAATTTTGATTGCTATGAGGTCCTACATATATTTCAGGTTTTTACCTTACATAAATGAGCCAGATCTTTCTCACTTGCAATTATTTGCCCTACTGTAAGGTTTAGATTTGGCTGCATACAACAGCCCCAGCAGCTTTGTTATTTCTAGTTATCAGAAGTTCATTTAGTTTCATAGCCTGATAAAAATGTATCATAGCACTGGTTTAACACCTTTACAGAGCAGTTCAATTCAAAGTAATTCCTTTTGATATTTTCTCATACTTGGAAACATGATTAGAGTTTTCTGATCATTTCCATTAGCCAGTCACCTAGAGATACTCTGTTACAGCTATGACCACAGAAATACCTGCGTTATCCCACTGTCTTAATGCTAATCAAACTCACTGCTTGTCTGCATTCAGGATGAGAGCACATTCCAGCAACATGCAATTCTGCCTATAGTTTTCAGGAGTACTGCTCTACTGTACTTGCCTTCTTACTCTGCTTTGGTGGCACCAAACCCCTTATCCCTTTCTCCCAGGGAAGAAGAAAACCTGTTGACTATAGGGGCAGCCCCTTATACTGAGCTGGGCTGAGAACTGACAGTCAGAAGAGCTCAGGCACAGCACACATCAGAAGGCTTGATCAGAAGGCTCATAACTTAGGGAGTTTATTCAAGATAGATTAACAGACAGTTCTCATAGCTCACAGTAGAAGTAGTTAGTTCCTGGAAGTTCCTATTACATCAGTAGATCTACATCTCACGCAGTAATAACTACACCTTTTATGCACTCTCACATCTAACAAGCTATCACATAATTGGTTAACTAATTCACCTTACATACACCACAGCCTCTCATTGGTTACAAGCCACCACACCTACTCCAGGTAGCTCTGTTCTCTTTAAGGTAGAACTCCAAACAGCTTTCCTTAAGGGATGCACTCACACTCACCCCTACAGTTGACATATTGCATTTAATTTCTTTACAAACCATACCTATTTAGCCTCTGAGAGGAAGATGGCACTTCAGTTTCTCAAAATTATTTTGTTTAATTCATCAAGATGATTTAAAACCATCTGGTGACTTGAGACTAAATCAATTATTTGTCTTAGAATACTTTTTAGTAACTACTTGTCTTTCTTAACTGAGAGTTAGGCCTGTTTTTTTTCCATAATTCCCAATAGATACACCTTTAGTAGTGCTCAAAGATCCACAGCCCAACTAGAAGTTTTCCTCAATAGTAAGATTTATCCCCATCCAAGAATACTCCAAACATTTGAATTACCTCCCATCAGTGATAAGGCAATACTTCTTCAACCCGGAGAGCACTGAAAACCAGGCAGGTAAAAAGCCGGCTCACTTCACAGCACAAAAGTCATGAGCCAAGCCAACTTCCCTGTTCCTTTCAATGGCATTTCAGAAATATCAAGGTACCCACAGTATTACCCATTTTTATGTGACAAGGTACAAAACTCTTTTGAAAGTTAGATGGAGTTTTGCAACTCAAAGTAAAAACCAAGAGTCAATTCCAGAGCAAAAATATTACTCATTGTTTTCTTCCCTGTCATCTCTTAAACTGGGGCTTCAGTGAGTGTTTCCAAATTTCCCTACATTTTCTGAAGCATATTTAAGTGTAGTACCTACATCAAAGATCTTTTCTGAGTGACAGACTTATGAGATCCTCAGAGAAAACCTCTGTCATGGACCAATCTGTGTGCCACTCTTCCCTCTTAAATCCCAGGCTAAGACAGAATCAGTGTTCTCACAACTCTCCTGCCTGGTGGGTTTAGTTTTTAAGCAGAAAGTCATCCCCAGATCTTCATTTTACTCTTTAGATTCTAACTCTTTTTCATTAGGAATGGGAAATTATTTTTCCGCAAATCAGTATTTCCCAAATGAGTATTCTACTTACCAATACTTCCATTTGTACAGCAGGTACAAAGAGAACAATACATCCCCCCAAATGTACCATCAAGATATCCTAATGTGCTGCTGTTCAATGAATCTTTCCCCAGTTTTCTCTCTCAAACAACACAGGGAAGAGTATTCCCTGTGAGTGCAACTTTATCACAAATAAAGTTGTCCTATTCCTTCCAATAATGAACTCTGGATCCCTGGTGAGTAACTTACATTTAACTGGCAACATTCTGGGCTACTTATATTAACTGCAACAGTCTGAACAGCTTGAACCTCAATAAAATGTGCAGTAAATGACTGAGCTAATTTAACCTCATTAATCCTCAAACCAATAGAACAATTTGATGTCCACACAGCAGCTTGTGCACAGCCTCCAACATAAACATGGCCCTGTAGGAAATCAACACCAAAAATGTGCTGCAGCCCTGCTGCCAGGGTTGTCACGGCTGGGAAAACTGCTCAGTAATTCCTGAGCCCCATCGCCAGCTGTATTGCATGAGTCACACACTTTGTTTGGGCTTGTTAACAGTCAAATTGTTCCTTCCAAACTGGATCTATCCTGAAATCTCCCCAATGCAGCAATTTTAAAGAGCCTCTATTTTATTTGTAAACTATTTACCTCTAGTTCCAACACTAAGACAAAAAGCCTTACTAGGAAAGGAAAACACGACAAACCAAGCAGTATTGGCACTTTCAGGCAGGGAATTAGTTGGATTTATCTCCCTAATTAACAGCATCATTTTAACAATTTAGTTTTGAAATAGTTTGAAAACTACTTAGTTACAAAGAATTCAAGGTCCCCTACTATATATATGAACATCTGCTTTCAGAGGCATTTAAAAGTGCTTCACATATACACTATTTGTTCTTGAAATTACTGCTGAAAGCCAGGTACTTTATTTCATTAAATACAACAGATTTAAATCAAGATCAGAGCCTAATAGCAAAAGCACATAACCCACAAAATACTGTGCTGTGTGGGCTCAGGTGGCAAAATGAGGACAGTTTCTAAATACAGAAAAAAAATCAAAAATGGGATAATTTCTAAGCATATAAATACTAATTTCATTACCACATACAAAAACTTAACTTTCAAAGGAACTTGGTCTTGCTTCAGTTTTAGGGTCCTGGGACCTTTTATTAGACTTGGCCTAACAGGTGCTGCAGTCACTTATAAGATGGGACCAGGCACTTAAGTAAAAAATAACTCACTTCAACTCATATAAGCTATGAGCCAGGTCTGCTAACATTCAGTGGCATTGCAGACACAGAGAGTACCCACAGCTTTAACTTATATACATGACAGGAACAGAAATCCATTCAAAGTCACACAGAGCAGCCAAGTAATCAGTATTTTGTACCCATGTCAATCAAACTATCTCTGATATACAGATATGACATAACACATGAATTCATTTTTACTGCATTTTAATTGTTAAAGTAATTGCTTCTAAAGATTAAAATATATGTCTGTCACAGCTGCATTGCAACAGAGACATGAATGTACAGATAAAGATTGGCCCACAGAAACCACCTTGGCAGCCAAGTCAACAGCACCACTATGGCACAAGTGTTCCATCAGCAACAGGACAAGAACACGGAGCGTCGAATGGTCCTCACATTCACCTGGTTGTTCAGAGTTACTGCATCATAAGAATTCATCAGGGCAGCTGGGAGGGTAAGGCAAAACCATTTGCTAGCTGAACCAAGTAACATTCAGACGTCTGTTTAAGCTACATCCTCAAATCAGCAACTGTTGATTTATATGGACAGAAATGGATATTCATTCTAAATTGAATGTTTTGGAAGTACTTTTTATAAAGGAGGCTCTGCTTTAGAAAAACTTGTTTCCTAAGCTTTGCATATGGTATTTCTGAATCAAAAATACTGAACTTGACAAGGCTTGAAAAGATTAACCAGCAAAGCTGTTCTAAAACTACTAAGGTCTTGGATTGTTTCCTCAAAAGTCAATTTAAATGTATTCCCCATAAAAGCTAAGTAGCAAAGAGTGAATTATATAATTAAATCGTGTTTAAAGAGCTTTAGTAGCGTACTTTCTTCCTGTCACTATCTTGGTGTGTTTATAGGTTGATACTAGAGACAGAAACAAAGCACAATATTTATTTGCCTAATTTCCTAATGGGCATGCACCCCAGAAGATTCAGTCCAAACTCTCTAGTCTACCTTCTATCAGTCTATGTCAAACAACAAAACAACATAATACAAACACAACCCTCCAATATGAAGTACCCACTGTTGTTTCTTCATCAGCCATAAAATATTTAATGGAAGAGGAGAGCTTTATCTTTTCTTCTAACACTTTAACAAGGCAGGTTAAGTCTTTTAAAGAGAATTCTGAAGTCATTACTGTCTGCAAACACACACAAAAAAGATTCTCCAGAACATACGTCAAAAAAATGGAATAATAAAATTGAGATTAAGTGAAAATGAAAACAAAAAGTCTTGCTCCACCAGGTTCATCTGTAACTGAATCCTCTAGTGGTAAATAGTCATAAATAATTATTTTACTCACAAATTCTCCTGTAACAAGTTTTCCTGGGAAATGAAACAATTTCTAGTACAAACATAACTATCCATAACTTACCAGACAAAAGAGCATTTCAAATTACTATAGAAAATAGTCCATTTTTTTGAAAGATGATTTAACATGAAAACATTCTGGACAGTAACTTTACTCAGGAGTGATAGAATCAGCCATATATATTGTGAATGGGAAACTCCTGAAGAGACAAGTTTTCCCTTGGAGGGGAATGAAATCAAACAATTTACATTTCCCAACCACAATGCAGGCTTTCATTCAATGTTCATCTAGAAAATTTGGAGTATAAATCAAGGGCACAGATTTGGTTCTCACATTCACCTGATTGCCCAAGAGATTTTGTCATACTCCTTGTGTTGCAGTCACTGGGCTTCTCAAA
Source organism: Poliocrania exsul (assembly GCA_035041345.1). NCBI lineage: Eukaryota > Metazoa > Chordata > Aves > Passeriformes > Thamnophilidae > Poliocrania > Poliocrania exsul. Next base: position 190,729 of record JAWWLZ010000002.1, on the reverse strand, counting down.
TATTAATTTCTTTCACATCTATTTTGTACATCTACTTGTAACTTACTTGGGGGATTTTGCTTTGGTTTTTAATGGCTCATTTTGTTGTTTTCAGTAACGCTATAGAACTGCACCATGATAATTGGCTTTGATGCCATTTTTACATTAGAACCCAAATTTTCAATACTCTTTACCTGCTTGTCCATTAACTGTTCATATAACAGAAAGACACTAAAAGCCATAAACCCATTACTTTAGTAGCTTTATGGAGGAGTAATTCAATTAATTCTTGCAAAATAAAACACCATCTTACAAAAAAAAAGAAAAAAACGTGTCTTCACAGGAGTAATCATCACAGCAGAGCAGATGCAACAAGCACATATTTTATTAGTCTATCAAGACATTCAAAGGGAATGAAACACACAGACAGGAGTACAAGTGCCCACCACTTATTCTTTAAGCTATAAACCTAAGTGTGCTTATGTGCAAAAATTAATTACAACACAGGGAAAATCAGATCAGCTGCTACTCAAGCCAAATGAGCAGCAAAGTAAAGCTAAGTGGGATGCTCATGTTTGAGACTCAGGATCACAAAGCACTAAGTGCATACAAACCAAGGCAGAATTATCATCATCAAAACCACACAGCCCTAGAAAACTCAGATTTCAAGTGCCTGTGCCAGCTGTAGACTGTTAAACACAACAGGTATATTCCAGTACAGGGGTTGGAAGCACAGAACACCTTAAAGAAAGGGGAAAGGGGGTTGAAGAGAAGAAACAAGTCCATGAGAAGATTCAGTCCCACAGTGAATGACAATGAATTAGCCAACCTAACAGTACTCCTGCAGAACAGAAACGGGTGTCCACACCAGGTTATTATTCCTTTACATGTACAGCCATATAAACACTGTGCTTCTATTAACAAAATCATGTCTACTGTAAAACTTCAGTGCTGAAGGTTGAAGGCTTTAAGAGAAAATATGAAATTAGTGGTAAAGGATTTTTATATACTCAACTCACAAACATTTGTTATTTCAAGAACCAATCATAACATTTCATGACAAGTAGAAGGACAGTCTAGCACAGACTCAGAGATACAGAACAACTTCTGCAGTGGAATTTGCAATTACATTTATAACCATATATTTTTACCAAACCTAAACAACTTCAAGTACTGCTGAGAAGACTTCCATGCTGCACTAAAACCTGCTCACCTTCAGTTAAATGACAGCCATGTCCCTTAACTCTTGCAGTCTGTCTTGCATCTCTGTCCACTTATAACCACTGTCTAAATGGTGTCACATGTTCAGGATTATGCAGGACTCAAGTATTACTGATTAATTAGTGACAAAAGCCAACTGCCCTCTTTAGAAGATGAGACCCTGATTTACTAGCATACTATTGTGACTGAGCTAGTTCAAAGTCCAGCTGAACTGTTATTCTGTGTAAAAGAAAAAGCATTCCTAACTCTGAAATGGCTAAGCTGATTTGTGTTTTGAATTATAAACTGAGAATCTGTGGACTAGGCTGTCCCATATCCAAACAAGCGCTGTTGAGTTTTTCTACTGTTTTGATGTTTGTAGAAGGTAGTTCATGAGGAGACACTGCATCTGCAAGCTTTGCACAGTACTTTGGACTAACTTACCACAGGTCATTATTAGTAAGCATGTTTGTTAAGTTCCTCACTGAAGTTCTTCATTAGTCAAAATCATTAGTCTTTAAAAATACAGAACTGATTTTTAGTTAACTTAATCTCTTTTAAAGGTCCGTAAATTCCTCCTAAACAAACTTTGAATTTCTTAAAGTTTCAACTTGAATATCAAATCTTACAGCTTATTTTTGCAAACAAAATTTGGGCAAATAAATTTCTCCATTTCAGCTTCAGTCGAGGTGTGATTAACACTTTTTCCAAGTAGTCCAATACGTGTTCAAAATAAACCAAGCATTTGCTACAAGGGTTCATTATCAAGTACTAGATGTCTGAGCTTTTAAAAAGGCACTCTGCGTACAGGAGGCTTCACCAGTTCAGTTTCAAGTTCCTGATAATGACATAACAATAAACAAAGTTTCTCACAATAATTACAAGCACAAGGAAAACACACTCATCCTCTTCAAATACCTCAAGGTGGTTTACAGCTACTTGCACTCTGTGCAAAATTTTGGTCCTTTTGAAATGAGTAGGAGGGTTTAATAACTCAGGCAAAGCAATAGGTCTTTAACACAAGTCTTACAAGTGTTTGTTATTATTTCCTATTAAACTTCCCAAAACTGCAAAACTTTCTCAAACTTGTAGTTTTTAATAGCTCAGTTGTCAAAACTTCTCCAACTTATGCTTACTGTGCCTGATTTCCAAACTCCCACTGAAATGTTTCCTCAGCTTAGACAAAAAAAACAAAACAGGATAATCGATTTTTAGTTTTGGAATTCCCATCCTTCTCTCTCTCTCTCAACCCTCATGAAGAGGTACTCAATCTAGTCATAAAATTTGTGCATTTCTTCCAGCCAGCAAGTATCCAAGTAGCTTAATAATTAAAGCTATTGTTCACTTCCAGTAATCACACACATGCTGAAAGTCTGTCAGTCATATCATAGAAAAGCAAGATGGAAATTTAACTGCGGTATTGGCCATATTTATGCATGTGAACAAGCATGACACTGGGCATAACAACAGCAATTTGGTAGCTGGATGGCACTTCTGGCTGAGCAATGTCCTCTTTACAGCTTCCTTACAAACATGTTAACATAGAATAGCAGTGAAGTTTAAAATCAACTGTGTCATGGCTCTAAGGAATAAGGTATTTTTGTAATCCAAATAAACACTAGGTTCAGGTTTGAAAAATCCAAAGCATTTCAGAGAAAACTAGACAAGTGCATCTGCACATCAGCAGCTCCACAGCATAGAAACTGAGTAACAAAAGGGAGACAGCTTCTCATTTACCCTTCCCATGTGGAAACTGATGCACAGTAATTGGTCTGTGTAGGATGTGACTCGATTTATCCAGTATTTTAAATGCCCATATTGCTGCATATCTATGTCCATTTTAAGAAGGTGAAGAATTGGCAGCAAAGTCCCTCATGGACTTCATGTGGAATTGCAAATCCCTCTATTTGGTTGTAGAATATTGTGTCTTTGATAAATTGACTAAATTTGTAAATTTTCATGTTTCATTTCCCTGTTCCACCTACATCCAGTAGATTGTCAGAAAGGATAGAAAGCAGTTTCTTCTCCAAGTGCCATTGCTATATCAGAAAATTATTTTAAATGCTGGCTTTGTTGAGCATCCCAGCAATTGTCCTATGCTTAGAGACTGGCTTTATCCTCTCTGAAAACGTCTTCCCCTTCAAGCTTTAAGAACTATTTCTTCATTAGTAATTCATGTTTTGCCTCTAACCAGTTCCATTTGTGAACATCAGTGAGTTGAGGCTGCTCCAACAATTTACTTCCCTTGTTCTTTGCATTATCTGAGGAACTGGCATTTCGCTTAAGTTGGCAGCAGCTTTAAATCCATCACTCACCACACAATCTAAAAGCAGTGATTTAAATTACCACATGAAACTCAGGAAAGCACATGAAAGCTGCTCCAACACTAAAGGCCAAGAGAGACAACAGTTTAGGCAGTTTCTCAAGCCTTCCCCCTTTCTGACTGGTGGCATTTGGTCTTTCTTGCTAAGTGCTGGATATTTCTTGTGGGCATTTCACAGTGATAGTCATTGCTATGGTGAGAATAAACACACACTTGAGTGTCATTAATATACTGATTTGTAAACGTATATTGATCCACTGCCTGGCTTGAGAAGAACAGCCCATGGATCAGAAAAAGCACTTAATTACCAAGACTTTTTCCAGCCAATAGTGTGCATGCAAACAAAAACTGAAAGGTTTGATTACACTCATTTTACTGTCATTCTTTGAAGGTGAGCTAAGAGCCCCTTGATTCATTTGAAAACACGGGGATCAGTGTGCTCACATTCAGACTATCATAGGATCACAATAAAAGTTGCCAGAGGCAGTAAGAAAACATCAACTCAACATATCAAGGATAAAACTTCACAAATCTCAAGTCCAAGACACTGGCAGAAATGGTTTATGTAGTTCTGCTCCAGGAGGCTCATTTGCAAAAAATTGGACCACAAAATGAGTCACAAACTTGGTTTTCTACCTCATTACTGCTGATTCCTAGGTATCATAATATTAATGGTACCTTATCCGTTTTTGCTTTTCCTCAAGGTGCATAAATCACTGTAAAATCACTTAATCTTTGTTTTCCAGAAAAACAGAAGGCCAGTATTCAGACATTACAGGAATCTTTCCACTGTAGGACTACACCCTTCATTTTAACACAAACAAAACACTCATCAGAACATTTCTGTCTCCCAATACAAAACCAGATAAACTCTCCACAGAGAGAACCAATTACCCAAATCCTATACCTGAAGTATATTGACAGCTTATATATACATGTGATCATTTGTAACATAGCCCTTCATAAGGGCTTCTGGAACATTCCAGTGAATCCAAAAGGAAGGAAAGGAACTTTTCTAAAATAGCTGAATCAACTTTCCTAAAAGCTATTTCTTTTATGCATAAACAAATAAATTTTAAAAGAGGCAATGGGATTAATTTTGTGCATGGCTTAGCATAACCTGCATGTATTTACAGAATAAACTAACACTAATACCTTGGGCATCTGCCTACAAGTTACTCTTACTTCAAATGTGGTTGAAATACTTCACTAAATGTTACTGTTCTCAAAGAGATAAAAATTGCATGTATTGTTTTCTTAGAGTTTCCAAGTAATACTACCCCAAAAAGGTAAGCAATTGAAGTTCTATTGTTATCTGCACCACAAGTCCCCATTTTCCTTAACAGGGGATAGAGAACATTTACTGAGAGACCAAACTGCATGGCCAGAGCAGAGAGTGGCTCAGCCACAGCATCAGCAGTTTAGGGATGCTTTGATACCAAAACCCCTCAGCCCAGCAAGTATCTGGGGCAGGCACACTGCCAGTGCCCAATGATACTCCAAAACATGAAGTTCACAGGACTGTTCTTTCCTTACCCTTTATACATGGAACTGAAGGCAGTTTTTACACATGAGAAGTATCCCCTCATCTATCCAAAGAAATATGTTTTACAACAAAGGAAAAGGTGCAAACCCACACTCAATATATAGCATGGAAAGGAGAAGAAACACCAGTACAGACCTCTAAAATCATTCTCTCTGATCTCCCAGAGGTGGTATGGAAAAAGTCCACCTTTTTGCAAACTTCCATTGAAACAGAGCAGACACACCATATGTAACCAAATGCCATGAACAAAGTGTTACATGATCATTTCAGACAGAGAAGACAAACTTTATGAATGCTGAGTAGAGATGTTCAGACAGACATTTTGAATAAGTAGAAATTTTACAGTAAATATCACCACTACACATACTTTCAGATTAGAGTATTCATAGAGACAATTTAACAGAAAAATATATTTGAAATAAGTTTGAAATACTATTAATCATAACCTTTAGCTCTAGACAAATTGCCCAAGGTACCGAGACAGGGCTCAATTTAAGTGATTTTGAGTGAAAAACTCCCTTAAATGAAGCACATAAAAGGCTTGACCTCAATTTTCCATTTCACAAGGCTGGTTATTTTTCAGAACATCAAATAACCAACCAAAATACAGGCCATTTGTTTGGCCAGACTATGTTTAGTGAATGAAATCCAACAGCTCAATTACAACATTGCAAATTCAAACCATTTAATTCTAGAATTCTAAATCATACTGGACATCTATGAATTGCAAAACTGCAGGAGGTCATGATCCCTCTTCTAATCCTTGGCCACTTGTAAAAAGAAACGAATTGCAGAAAGTACCTACTGAAAAGTACAAAATTCAAGCACTTTCTTTTGTAAGCATGTCATTGTCTCTTCTGTCTCACTGATGGCAGTAAATTTGCTTTGGGCAACATGTTTTCTGAAACACTGGATAAAGAAAAAAAAAATCCATGTTCTGAATATATTCTATATCATTACTGCCATAAGACAGCCTTACTGCCGATATAATCATTAACTAAGTGGTCAGCTTTCTTTGAGAATGAATTTTAGAATAGTGGAAGGATTCAAAAGGGAAAAGTGACTGAGAGCTGCCTAATTGCCTCTAGAGAGAAGCAGACACTATTTGAGCCTCACTGCTCCCCCTTACCATGTTAGTCATTCATGGGTTTTGCCAGCCCACAGAGGTTTGAGAAGATTTGAGTTCAGAACTGGAAGGGGGTGTGGCTAAAAGAAGTAGTCTCAGATTGCTCTGAGCTTGTAGATGGAGCAGAACATTACCTCCTACACCAGCTAGATGCTACAGAACATTGCAAGAGCATGTGGGCAAGACAGTAAGAGGCAGGAGTTCACATTTTCCAAAGACAATGATGAAGGAGATGAATTATTCTACAAGCAGCTGGCAGATGTCTCAAAATCTCCAGCCCCTGTTCTTGTGGGTGAATTTAACCTGCCAGATATCTGCTGGGAGTTTCATACTGCAGAGAAGAGGCAGTCTAGGAGGTTCCTGGAGTGTATAGAGGAGAATTTCCTTCATCAACTGGTAAATGAGCCTACCAGAGGTAAGGCCCGGCTAGACCTACTGTTTACAAACAGAGAGGGGCTGGTGGGTGATGTAGTGGTTGGAGGCCGTCTGGGGCCCAGCAACCATGAAATAATAGAATTTTCAATACTCAGAGGTGCAAGGAGAGCCATCACTAAAACCTCTACAGTGGACTTCCGGAGGGCAGATTTTGGCCTATTTAAGACTAATTCAGAGCACACCCTGGGAAACAACCCTTAAAAACAAGGGGGTCCAGGACAGATGGACATGTTTCAAGCAGGAAATTTTGAGTGCACAGGAACAGGCTATACCAGTGTGCCAAAAGGCCATCCAGAGGGGAAGACAGCCAGCTGGGGTTGTTTTACCTGGAGAAGAGGAGGCTTAGAGGTGACCTCATCACTGTCTAGAACTACCTGAAGAGAAGTTTTAGCTAGGTGGGGGTTGGTCTCCTCTCCCAGGCACTCAGCAATAGGACAAGGGGACACGGGCTCAAGCTCTGCCAGGGGAAATTTAAGTTGGATATCAGAAAAAAATTCTTTCCAGAGAGAGTAATCAGGCATTGGAACGACTTGCCCAGTGAGGTGGTGGATTCACCATCGCTGGAGGTTTTTAAACTGAGACTGGATGTGGCACTGAGTGCCATGATCTAGTAAATGGACTGGAGTCGGACCAAGGGTTGGACTTGATGATCTTGGAGGTCTTTTCCAACCCAATCAATTCTATGGTTCTATAATTCTAACTTTTGTGGGTGTGTGTTATATTGTAGTTTGCTTTTAATTTTCCCTCTTCTGTGTAAAATATACAAACCAGTTTCTGTTTTAAGCTTAAGTTTTAGTTTTTTCTCCCTTTTCTTGGCAGGGGAAGGGAGATTCATTGACATAGTTTATACTTGGCATTTTGCCAAGGTTTCAAACCAAAAGTTCCTTTATCTCGTGATGTCTTAGTAAATTTGAAGAGGTGCTTTATAACTCATTAGCCAAATTAATATTCATAATGAGTTATTACCAATTGCTTACTCAACAACGTTGCCACCTGATAACAATCTGTCAGTCTCCCAGTTTTGTTCTATGGGGTATCTACTGAGGGAAAACAAAAAGAATCATTTGCAAAACATTATAAACTGTTGTTTAAAATATCTACGTTTAGTGTTTAGCTTTCAATGTATTATGAAGTGGCAAGGCTGAAGAACATATGAATTTTGATTTTTTGATTTATGTATATGGTGTAGAAAGGAAATACTAACCTGTATTTTTAGGACAAGGATAATTCCCCTTATGAAATAGCAGCTGGTAAACAGAATTTTGAAACTGTAAAACAAATTATGCATGAGATTTGCAATACATTTGTGCCATTTTGAATGCAGCATGGGTCATCTCTGGGTTGGAATGGGGAGAATTCCTCAGTCCCTCATTGGTCTTCAGGGGGTATTGTCCATCTTTTTTGAGCATTTTGCCCCTAAAAACCCCAAGGACTTGAAAGGTACTTTTAACTAGACTTGTTATTAGCTTCATCTTGTTTAGTCTTTCTACTTGCTTTTGCAAGCAGACCACAACTTCAGCAGTGTTACCTTCTTTGTTCTTGTGAAGTTTGACCATCTATGCTTCAACCTCTCACCTCTCAACTGAGTTTCTCTTCTCTTTTTTCTTTTTTTTTCCATGTTCTGTGTTCTTTGTTTCTGGTCGAGAATTGTTGAGCACACTTTTGTATTCAGAGGGTCCCTCCTCTCCATGATTCGGTTGAAGTCACCACAGGATCCTGCCCTGAGAAGCGTTTTCCTCCTCCTCGGTTCCTGGCATGCATTGATTAATAAATCTCTGATTAATTCATCCCTGTTTGGGCGCCATTTGTGGTGTGTGAATGAGACTTGTGAACTGCCAACACAAAATCTGTTTATTGACTATTATGAGAGAGCAGATAAACCCCAGGAAGGGGGAAGAAACATTTAAAAGCCCTCGCAATCTTCTACCAATCAGCTTGCTCCTTCAGGGGACACGTGCAGTCATCAACTCTTCCCATGGCAGCCCCTCTTGCGTCTGGGAGATGTAGTGTCCTGTGATCCCTCTGCTTCCAGTTACCAGTACGCATGTCCTGTAAACTTTCACCTAAAACTGATTGCCAAAGGATCACTGCAACAAATAGTTAAACATAGCTACCAAGGAGAGGCTGTGGGTTACTGTAACTGAACAATTCTTCCCCATCAGCTGTTCTTATTTTGTGTTATTTCATGTACAGCACAAAGAATAACAAACAAACTTGAAAGTACCCTAGTTGAGGTCTGATACAGAACAGTGCTTACCAAAAATCCATTCAGCCAAGATTCTACACACAGAAAAATAGCTCCTATTTGTTAAGTGTAACAACCTTTTAACATAACTGAAAGGAACTATTTTGTCCTCCTATTTTGTCTTTTATAATTTCAGAGTTACAGAAATGAGAAAAAGTTACAATAAAAGCAAAACAGAAGTTTTCAGAATAGTTCCCACAGCTCCTTTTCTCCTGCACAAAAAGCCTGTGTGGTTCAAGTAACCCCAGACTATTTTAGAGCTGTAGTTCTGTGGGGGTTTTTTTTTAGAGATTTACTGACTTTTCTCAGCTGTCTGTTCCATTAGCTGTGACATAATTTATCCCAGGAAGATCTTCACTTCACAAGGATTTTCTTTCTAAAGATGTTCTTATAAATCTGCTTAGTAGCCAGAGTGATTATGGTTGGTGGTTACACTGATGATCAAATGGAAAGCAAGACTTACTGGCCAGTTTTAAGGCTGTCTTCTCTGTTTTTCAGAGTTTACAGGGTTTTTTGGACAAAAAGTAAACTAAAGTAAAATAAAAAACTGTCCAAGCATGGACAGCCCAAACAGGGGATTACACTCAAACTAAATTTTTAAGTCAGGTAATTCATGCCATTCTCCCGAGATTACATAAGACATGGCAAATTCTAATAACTAAAGGGGAATCAGGAAGAAGGAGGAATAGTTTTTTCTTTTACATTATGGTCAGAAACCCCCACAAGGATCAATCACAAAGTTTGCACCCTATCTCACAGAGGAGCAAGGCAGCAGAGAGTGATGAGTTACTGCCCCACGACTCACATTGCACTGTAGCAGCATTTATGAATTAAAGTACTGGAACTGCTTTCTTGGTTGAAGATGTGTATTTTCCACCACCAGGTGGGAAGCAGGCATGTTCCAAACCATTCCAGTAGAACAGGTGTCCAGTAGAACAGTAGGCAACCCTACAAATTAATATCCTAAGGCTTAATTTTCTTAGTATTGTAACAAGCCATTTTTGGCAAGCTGCACCTTTCGTGACCTAATTAAAGCATCTTTTTTATGACTGGGAGTCTACTGGCTCTGCAGACAGCAAACCCTAGATTCAGGTGTATGGTGAGAGTTACATAATCAAAGACAGTTGGACCATGTGACACTTTAAATCAAAACAGCCAGTGTTTCACATAAGGAACAGTCCCAGCCAACTGCTTACAATAAACTCCAGGCTGCAAGATATTCACAGAAGCTTAGTCAACAATTCCAAGAAAATAAACAAACCCAAGGAAACAAAAATGCAATGGTAACCTTCAACAAGTCAAACAGTAAATATAAGATGTATTCATTAGTGATTATTTATCTAGTCTTTCTAATAACTTTAACACATTTTTGCTTTCTTCTGCAAATCTAGAGGAAACACAGCCAGTGTACTGTGCATTCCTCAGCCCAGCTTCCCAGCTAACGATAAGCAGCTTAGTCTCTCTGACTTCAGCAGAGCTATTACGAATTTCACCAAATGTCTGATCCTTCTTTATTATTATTCAAGTCTTGTTTCGTATTTTACATGGTGATTTTTTCCCTTAACATTTGCTGTTAAGAACAACCTACAGAAAGCATAAAAGTCTAAAGGTGAGTTTATAAGTTCAATCTTGAACTTATTTGCATGTCAAACAAGTCTCCAAGAAAAAAAGAGCATTTTTTCCTGGGCCTTTCATTCCTGGTGACAGCAAAGAAACTATGAAGGATGAAATAAAAAGAAACCAAACAGGATGGCTATTACTGACTGAATGGAAACTGGCATCTTGATTTCAGTGATAGCAACTTGACCTCTTTTCAGTTTCACTCCTTCCAGTGAAATATGTTGAAAAGTTGCTGCAAACAGGGATAGAATCATAGAATTGATTGGGTTGGAAAAGGCCTCTGAGATCATCAAGTCCAACCCTTGGTCCAACTCCAGTCCATTTACCAGATCATGGCACTCAGTGCCACATCCAATCTCAGTTGAAAACCCTCCAGCGATGGTGAATCCACCACACTACAAGGAGCAAAAAAGTAGTTCTCAGAAAATTAGATACAATATAAAACTCTCATGTGGAGGCTGCAACTAACAGCAATCCAGATTGGATATGTTCATGTTGGGAAGGAAAGATTACTAGAAAGGAGGATAAAAATCAGGAATTATGAGTTTCCCACCTCTCCAAAGTTTCTCTGCTCTTGTTTGAAAGCTTACGTTGAAATTAAAGTTCATAAGAAGCTTTAGCTCAGATTGCCATTCTCAAGTGATGTGCTTTGCATGAAAATGCTATAATTATACTGTGAAAATGCCCATACGGTGCCCAGAGCCACATCTGCTTTGTTAGTACCTGGTTTGGTTTTTATTTCAGGAACTTTGCCATGAAGGGGCCCAACACAAAATTTGTTAACCCTATTACACAGTAGAGGTGCTCCAAGAAGGTTCTGACAGTAAAGGCACAATGCCAAAACTTCTAAAATGTAAGCTTAGCCTGGATTTCCCAGCTGGCAACTTCGACCAATTGCCTTGTATCCAACAGAGAACAATAGAAACAAAAGGAAAAAAAAGAAAGCCGAACCATTTATGTCTTTTCCTCTTCTCCCCTGCCTTGTTACTCCTAAATCATAGTTCTCAAGTGTTGAAAATGGATTGCAAGAGCTCCTAATTTGAACCGCAGAGCACAGCACCATAGAATCTACCTGTGCTCTCTCCTTATTACAATTCCCTGCTTTTAAATGAATATACTAACAAATCTCAAGTAAGGGTCTTGTGCTTCCCTACAGGGACATTTGGCTGTGTCTTTCTTCATTTTAATTAGCTGTACAGACCTCTTTGTGCTCACTCAGTATAGGCAGAGAGACAACGCCAGCAATGAGAAAACAAGCCAGCAGCGAGAGGTCTTGACTCTCCTCCCTCTCTCTCTCTCTCCTTTCCCTCCCTCCAAAAGTCATCTAAAGTAATTGAAACATTTATCAGTCATTACAGTTCATTTATCAGTTCATTACATCAGCAACCAAAGAAAATAAATCTGCATTTTGTGTGATTTTGACCAGACAGCTTTTAACGAAAGAAAAAAAAAAAAAAACAACAGCCCATGAGCTTTTACGATGCTTGATTTTACTCATCATGTCATTTTGTCCTTCTCCTCCAAACACTAATGCTCACCAAAGTCACTCATGTACGCCAAAAGAGCTATAGGACAACACACAATATCCTGAGTCCTAGCGGTTAATATTCTGAAGTGGCTTCTCATACCATAATGCATTCTTGAAGCTAATGATTCCATAGGTCATAAAATACAGAACCTACTCAACTCAGAGGTCAATAGATGCTTTTGTAGCCACATTTTAGCCATATCACACAGTACATATCCATTTTGTTCACCCTGCCATGAAGTGACAACCACCCCTTTGAATCTGTCATTACCACAAAACGTGAAGATCAAAGAGATGAACTAAGCTGCTGTAAAATGACCTTGAATTTACTATCACAGGCAGAGAGGGGAGTGTGCATAGGCAGGCATATTTTTCATGGGGAAGAGAGGCTGTTTTATCCCCTATATCAAGGTTATATTAAGCCATCGTACATTCATTGGATAAACAAAAAATTTAACACTTTCAGACACAGTATCATAAAATAATACTATTGGAGTGATCAAATTCCACTAGGTTTAATATCTGACATTTTAGAGATCGCCCTCTTGACAAGGGTGCCAGCTGCTTTCTCACCCAATCCAAGAAGGACTCTAAGGAACATTTTACTCTCCCCTTTGAGAGGAATTTTACTGCAGGCAACAACTTCTGTCTTGAAAAACTAAGTCATTTGCTGCACCTTTCTGTCTCTGCTTTTTGAGAAATTACTACTCAGCTCCAGGTACCCAGGAGGAACAGTTTGATTTCCATTCAATTACCACTATTAAAAGGTTAGTAGTGGCACACAGGAGATTGGTACATATAAAACAGACTTGGTATCAGATGATTAGCCCACTGTTAGGGCCATGTGAGGCCACTTATCCAGGTAGCTTGTCACGGAGCTTGCATTTTCTGTTTGAAGTAGCACGGAGCCAGCGCCTGGAATCATTTCCCAGTGCCTAGAAGCCTAAAGACAAAGCTTCATCAAAGGGTTGCCTTTCACAGAGCACCACAAGAAATTCAGTAGGATTAGGAGAGAGAGCAAACCTGTGGGAGAGTTACTGCCATTGTATTTCTCACATACATTACATACACAAGGCTGACATCTTCTGGCAAGCTGCAGTTTGACGTCTTCAGTGCTGCTGATGTGGTTTGGGGCTGGAAGAAAGCTACACCTGAGACAGCAGCATACCAGTTTCCCAGCACAGAGACACTGACCACTACTGAGACCTAACGGAGACCAAAAGACAGGGGATTTCAAGGGGAACCAAGGGGATAGGATTTGCTATGGCAGTGGCCTGGGGTCTCTTCTGCACTGCTTTTAGTGCAATCAATATTCCTTTACATGTGGCTAGATTGTTAAGTACCTCTACCTCTTCACTCCCCACAAGACTTTTTGCCAGATAGTTACTCTAAAGTTTTTGTCCCATGAGAAGTCTCTTTTTTTTGCTGATCCATTCCAGAAGCGCTGTTAAGTCAGCATCTGAAACTTCTCTATTCTGTCTTTATAACAGACAGCTTAAGGCTTCAGCAGTATTACTTTTTAATTCTTGTGAAATTCCTCCACCCATGCTTCAGCCCCTCACCTCTCAATTGAATAGTTCTTGTCTGTTTTTTCCAAATCCCTGGTTCTGTTTCCTTTGTTGCTGATTGAGAGGTGGTGTGTGTACGTTGATATTCAGGGGGTCCCTCCTTTCTGTGATTAGGCTGAAGTTATCACAGGATCCCACGCTGAGAAGCCTTTTCCTTCTTCTTGGTTTCTGAGGTGGACTGATTAATAAGTCTCTAATAATTCATCCCAGACTGGATGCCATCTGTGGTCTGTAGTGGGACACCCAACTGCCACTGAGTAATATGATTTATTCCAGAAGTGCAGGTACATTTATAATCTCCTGAGCATCCAGGTACTTCAACATAGTCACATGTTCTATCCCCACCAATCAGCCCTGAGTCGGCCCAGTGACCTTGCATGGTTAGCTCCTCCTGGGCTGGTTGTGCTTTCACTCTTATGGTGGGAATGCAGTATGGTCAGTTCTTTGTTCTCCAGCTCAGCTCCGCATGCACGTGGTGTGCAGCTGTCTCTTCAATAAATTAATCTGATCCCTACAATCAGCAGTACTCACTTAGGTTTAAGAGGCCTCTGCAATATCAGAGCAGAACTGGAGACTAGCTTACTGGCAAGAAGACTGGCACAAACCCCAGCTTTATTCCCACACAAAATCTTGCCAGATATTAAAGTTTTACCTGACATGCATATTGCAGGTTTGGGACCTCCAGGAAATGCATTCATTTGCTTATTAAACTATGAACAAGATTCAAAGAGAAGGATGAGCAGACAATCTCAGTACCTGGCAATCACAGAACAACTGAGGTGTGAAGGAAGCTCTGGAGATCACACAATACAAACCCATGCTCAGACTAAAAGTGGACCATAGTTACATGCTCAAGAACTGCCCACTTGCCTATAAATCAATGCAACATCCCAACTCTACCAAGACTGGTGAATATTGCCTAGATGATATGTGTAAATTTCTTTTTTCAAATACTTACGTCTTTAGCGCAGTTTAGACTTTTGAAGTTTCAATTGATTAATATTATACCTTAAGTTGCACATGTATTACTGAAGTTGAACTGCCAACAGCATCAATGCAAAAGGATATAATAGTTTCAGTCTGGTTTTGACCCTCAGACCAAAAAAATTATTAGACTAAAATGGAGTTTACAATGGAAAAAGGTCTCAGAATAAAATGTGACAGAAGAGTAATCTTAGCCAAAAGGTTGTTCACCTTAAACAGCCATGTTTGAAAAGCTAATCTGAACCTAAACCTCTATGCTTCTATGGAGGCCTAGTGCTGCCACTAGGATTTAAACCATGTTGGAATAGTGGAAAAATACACAGGACAGATGCGTAGTATGTGGTTTTACCCAGGTTTGCCATTGCAAAGTGTGTAATTCCTTCTCAGTAACCACCTGCCCTAAAAAGCAGGTACAGCAGGGGAAAAAACCCTCCCTTTGGATCAAGACATAAGTCACCCATGTAAAGTAATGTGCTGCTACTCCCTCAGTATTTGCTTTTATCACAGGTATTCCATTGTCTTTTTCATGATGATACCAAGATAAACAGCAATTTATCTCAGAACTGAGAAGAAAGTTAAAGCTTTTCCTTTCTGTGCTCTAAAATCACCTTTCTCACAGAGGCAACAGTGTGGCTTTTATGGTAGTCAAGCAGTATGAAAAGCTACCCCAAACTCTTCAGTTAGTGTCTAATTGAGTATGGCAGCATTATCTCCCAAGACCAACTTCAGAAAGTGATAGAAAAGGAACCTTTCTGAAAACCATGTTATTTAACTAAAGCCTTAATGAGTACTAGTTGTCAATCCACTAGCTTTTTCCATGGGGAAACTCCATTCACATTCAAAACACTGTTGCCCCATTTCAGAGTTAGAAATGCAGCAGAATAAACATCTTAACATCAGCTCAAGGCTTATTGTTCAGTCAAATGAAAAAGAAATAGATTTCCATCAACACTTTATAATGTGAAATGCGGAACCATTAGCAGTAGGCAAGTATGCAGAATATGACGAAGAATTAGAAATCTGTACAAAAATTAAAAAAAAAAGCTCACAACTTCAACTTCTTCTTTACATACAAAATTCAAACAGCAAATCCAAACCCAGTTAGCAACAGACACGCAAGAACATCAAACGGTTCCAAAAAGCAAAGCCCTTACTTTCAAGAACATTAGCAGCACAATAAGGGCCAGCTGAAAGGCAAAAACAGTTGATTGTACCTTGATCTTTAAGCATTGGTCTTGCCAGTAGCATATTTGTAGCAACTTGCCAGTTGTATTAGAGTAAAAGATTATAACAGAGGCTGCACACCAGGCCCAAGCAGATGCCTTTGCAATATGGAAAAAAAAAGTCTCCCAAAACAAGAAAAGGATCTTCTTACACCCTCCAGTTTGGTTCCTGCTAGTGCCAACTGACCCATCATTCCCATTTACAAGCACTTGGAAACTGACTCGTTTTCCATCAACATCACTGTATTCCTCATGTCCACCACTGCTGTTTCAAAATTGAGTTGCCACTACCTTGAAGTGCTTACATAGTTTTTAATGTTCTCTGGAAAATCTTCTATAACCAGGAGTACAAGGGAGTATTGTGCTTATAGAATGATGCCTGTGATCATTCTAAACTATTCATTTCCTTAACTTCTGAATTTCCCTTAGATTTAATTTCTCTTGGTGTTCTAAATTATCACTGTCCCAACCTTTAGAGACCTCTAACCACAGAGAAGTCAAGTAAGGAATAACTTTTGATTCCTTAAAACAAAAGCAACCATCACTGTCTAAGTATAGTTTCCTGGGTTGGGGGGTGCATTTCTCCCCCCGCCTTAATTACTAAAGAACTCTAGAAGCCTTTATTATCATGTATCAACCTCCTCAAAGATTCATGTAGAAGTCACAGTGGATGCTGTCATATTTTTAGGCACTTAGAAAAAATTGGAAGTGACTATTGATCAGGCAAAGGCCATGTCTTCCAGGAGCCTAAATAGGCCTATAAGAGTCAGGCTACAGAGAAGGCAATTTCATCTTTTCACAATGACATTTTTTCCCAAGCAGCATAAGCATTTAATAGCAGCATTTCTAAAAACAGAGTAATACAGGAGTGCATGAAAAAGATTTTTCAGGATATTGGTAATTGGATGCAAAGCATTAGGTCATGAATGATTCAAACATAATCCAGCACAGTACTGACCTTTAGCAGTTACAATTAGAAAGCCTAAGAAAATAAGCTGATGATCTCATTCCAGTCTTTAGCAAGAAGGTATCAATTTCACAAAAGCACAGACACATTTGGAATTAATTGCCACTCTTGTTGTCAATCACCATGGAGTTCATGGATTATGTGAGTCTTCAGTCTACTCAGACACTGTCTAGACTATTTAAAAGGTACATTTTCTACTTTAAAACAACTACAAAATATAAGCCAACCACAGACACAGACAGCAGGGCCAAATACTTCAGTATTTCTCCTCAAGTTAAGCAGAGGCAGTCTCCTCACCCAATGAACAGAATGATTTGACTCATAGTTCTGGAAGTTGTGTTGTGGAGCTGGTGTTTGTTTTGCTTGTTTAAGAGGCCAAGGGTAACTAAAGGAAGTAATCTGGCAAACATATCACCCACTCTTGTTTCCAGACACAAAGATTCAGAGAGAGAAAAATTAGAGAGAACAAGGCCAGTACTCAAACTACTTTCATCCCCCAAAATTCATGTCATCACTAGGGCACCAAATCATTATTTTGGAATGCAAGGAGTTTCTATCCATCTCATTATTAATTTCGGTCATAACAAAACAGCAACTACACCATCCCCTTCTATTGTGGGAGTTAAATGTGCCCAGGAGCACTTTTGTACTTTGCTTTTCAGTTCTCTGACATTTAGCATGTTTTGATTTCTTGCTGGACCTAGGGTGGAGATGGAATGTCCTCAAAGAAGAGAGAAATCAGGGGTCTCAAAACTTAAAAATACAAATCAGTACTCAAAAGAGAATCATAGAATGAACTGGGTTGGAAGAGACCTCTTAGATTAAGTCTAACCCTTTATCCAACTCCACTGTGATTATTAGATCATGGCACTAAGTGCCACATCCTGTTTCATCTTAAAAACCTCCAGAGACAGAAAATCCACCATGGGGTGGATCCATCTTGGGGCAGGCCATTTCAATGCCTGACTACTCTCTCTATAAAGAATTTCTTTTTAACATCCAACCTAAACCTTTCCTGGCAGAACTTAAGCCCGTGCCCTCTTATTCTACTGCTGGTTGCCTGAGAGAAGAGACCAACCCCCACCTGATTACAGCCTCCTTTCAGTTAGTTTTAGAGAGGTGATGAGGTCACCTCTGAGCCTCCTCTTCTCCATACTAAACAACGTAAGCTCCCTCAGCCTCTCCTCATAGGACTTGTGCTCCAGTCCCTTCACCAGCCTCACAGCCCTTCTCTGGACCTGCTCCAGCACTTCAATATCTTTCCTGAACTGAGGGGCCCAGAACTGAACACAATACTCAAGGTGTGGCCTCACCAGTGCTGAGTACAG
>JAWWLZ010000002.1:132009-172557 GCA_035041345.1 Poliocrania exsul | reverse complement strand
CCATCCTGTTGGTGCTAGAGTGTTGAGAGGTTTCTTTCAGAAAGTGAATTTATGAGCAATCCAAACTGCATCAACTCCGTGAGAATTGTACAGATATTTCAGCTAAGCAAGGACACACACACCTGCTGTTTGTCTGTTAGGCAACAGTCGCTCCCGAGGAGCTTACATGGACTCCCTGGAAGTGTTCTCATGAGAACGCCTCAACTTTCTTACCGATCTCCAGACACGGACCTGAAAACATCGGGATGGGATAATATAAACATGGGACTTGTGAGATATGGGTTTTTAACCAATTAGAGGTTCTAGACTGTTGGGGTGAGACCTTTTTAGCCAATTATATCTACCTCTAACCCTATATAAACCATGTGCCGTGTGGAATAAAATGTCTTCACTCTAAATCTCATAGATTTGTTGTGTGAAGTCCTTTCTCTCTGCAGAAGTTTGTTTACTTTACTAGAGAACATAGGCTGCCCAGAAGTTTTAATATCCCTGCAGAACTGAACACTTCTTGTATTATGGACAATTGGTGCAACAGAAATGCACACAGGACTTGACCCAGAGCACATGGACATGAAGGAAAAGCACAGAAAGGACACCTCATGGAAAGTTTAACTCTGCTCCTGTGGTGACAATCCCGGTTGAAATGACCAAGACAGGGAGAGTGCCAAAAATCACTTTATTGCTCCGATAAGAGTCCATCAAGTACAACTTGGATACCACCACCAACTCCAATAAACAGCGACTCTCACTCCCAGCGTAAGCAATGCCTGTTAGGGTGCATAGTAATTGTTTACACATGACCTCAATGACTGAACACTATCCCTTCCAATATTTATCAGCTCTCGAGCTCAAACAATACTCCCCTCAGTTTCCCATACTGCTCATGAGCTGTGTTTAGGACAGACAGTGAACGAGCACTCTCACATCACCTAGAAATGCTGTCACTTCAACAGAAATGCTGCAGGAAAACTTATTCTGAAAGTGTTAATAAAGCACCAGGTCCATCAGTAACCAAGAGATATCCTTGTCCAAATAAATGCAGTCCGACCAAATGCACCTTTCATTGTCATACCTGAATAGAAATGCCACACAAACTTCATGTGGCTTTGTACACACTACCAAAATATTAAAGATACACTGCATAATTTATGTGCATTTATTGTCACATTCTATCCTTTATATAATCATGACAAACTTATCACTATTTAAGGTGGCCTACCTCACAGAAACTGACCCCAAATGCAAGGCTTACAGAGATCACAATCAACACAACTGTTGTTTTATGAAGTTTTTGGGTTATATTTTAAGACTCTGAATAACCAATGACAAAAACAATTCTAAGTTACCATAAAAAATTAGGCACGGCTCGTCTATCAGACATAATTATAAATTATTTTGTGAATATATACATGAAAGCAGTAAGAAACAATATTTCCATAATGAGTCATAAGGATCTTTTGGTCTTGACTTTGTCTCAGTCAAGAGCGGCTAAACACTTACTAATGCTCTGCTCCTTCAGCTCTGGCCTATCCTCATTTGTCCTTAAATCAGACACATCTCCAAAGAAAGTCTGACAGATGATATGTTTAGGTTAACTCATTAGTATCATCTGTATAAGTAGCTTGTGTATCTGCTTTTAATGATCAGAAGAAAATACCATTCTACTTCAAAGATGCATCACGTAATTATCTGCATTCCATCTATAAACTAATTATTTGTTTGGTGCTCTATTGGTCCTATTCTACATGGGGGAAATTAGTTTCTCTGTACTAATTTCTTTGTCCCTTGATGGGAGACTTCTATTTATATGTTGGTTGTTTTTGTTTTTAAAGTACACAGTTTGCTTGTTTGGAGAGGTTTTGTTACTTTTGTGTACTTAACAGCCATTTTAAAATGTTCCCATCTAAAGAGGTGTCATAGAATGATTGTGGGATTTTAAAGGTTAAAGAACATCCATTTGAACTATTCATTTCTAATACTACTCCACTTTTTTGACTTTGCTTTTTACTTTCAGCTGTAGCTTCCTTTGAAATTAGACCTAATTCCATTAAAGAGAGAGGGAACTATTTCAACATTTAAATTTCCTCAGTATTGATAGTGTTCTCATTACTGTTAAAACAAAAAACACAAGATGCAGTATTTTCCCTTTTCCCATCACTCATGACATCCAGTAATCCCTTAAACAACATTCCTCTGTCCATTCAAAAGACCCTTGCAGGCCACAGAGACATCTTTCACTGCTCCTAACTCCAGGATGCCTTTGTATGTTCCAAATACTCCCAATATTTAATGCTTTTTGCAGGACTTTTGGTCCCTTTCAAGTTCCAAGTTCCATATTGGTATTTAAAGTTCATTTCACTTGCTTTAGTATGGAGACTTTTCCAATTCACACATCCCTGTGTGCATGTCTCCAACCTCTATTAAAAACAGAGGAATTCAATAAGCTTAAAATAAGCAGACACCAAACCACAAAACATTGTTTGTCACACCTCTCCAGAAAGTTTCAATGTTTCATTATTTCCTTCCACAAAAATGACAGAAGGTAGGACCAAAACTCTCTTGAACTGGAAAAGAACAAACAAATCTCTAATTCCTTCACACCTACAGACTGTACCTACACAAATCATAGCTCAGATTGTCACTCATGTTAGTAAATACAGGATCACACAAATCAAACACTTTCAAAAGACATTTGTTTTTTGTGCAAGTCTGTATGCACATGTAAGGGTGAGTCAGAGCTTTTGTGTTCTTAGAATGGGACTACAAATTCCTTTTAAAATTTAACAGTCAACACAAAATACAGAAAAAGTTAAGACGGGCAATGAAATACCCTTTCACCCTGAAGTTAACAGGGATTTACAAGCAATTTTATTACACATGTAGAAACTAGAGAGGATGGTCCATATTTACTACCCTTGAGGAAAAAATACACGCACACAACTGAAAAACACTCCTGGAAATTACTGATTGCTCAAGAGGCCCAGTTAAGAGCACCACTGAATTCAGCCTAGCCTGAAGGGAATCACCAGAGTTTGGGTGAATTTGTGAAGCAAACCCAAGTCTATTGGACCAGCATTAAACTTCAGCAGCTTCAGATGGACACTTGTTGCTGTGCTTGTCAGTACTGAGGGAGGTGACTGGTATACACAAACTTCTCAGGTATCCAAATTAAATTCTCAGTTAAAATAGGAGTTAAAACCCTTTGCTAGGAGTCAAATGAAAAAGTATCACTTGAGCTCAAAAGACTTCTCAAGCACATCATGTTCCTTTCCACACTTCCCTTGAACAGCTGCACTCTTTCAGGTCCATTTCTATATTCATGTCTAATTTACACCCACATCCACTCACTTGACCTTTCTTGCAAGTACAGACAGGTGAATACAGCATGACAAAGTCACTGTAGAAGCTGTGGGATTGTGTACATTTACATACACATTTCCAGCAAGATGTCCAATAATTCCTTTTACTAGCAGGAATCTAACAACCACAGCACCTGTATAATATGTGTGCACATTACACAGTTTCCATTTGTGCATGCATACATAAAAACAGCCTGGAGAAAAATAAAGAGGAAGGCAGGGCAGAGTCAAGAAGCATAGAATCTTGGTTTAATTTTTGAGAAAGTGATAGGAAATGCCTGGACCACATAGCTACTTGACAAAAATTTATTCCAAGCTTCCCATAGTTGCTCTTTAAAGCACATGTTTGTAAAGCAGTGAAGCACATTTATGGGCTGTGCATGACCTGCTCCAGTTTAGTTTTTGTCTCATTGAAGTTGTAGTGTAATGCAATTGAAAAATCATTAACACAGTAACAGCTGCAAGACTGATGGACCTACAACCAGCCCTTGCCATTCTGTAGAGCTGTAAATTGTGAACTGCTTTCTTCTACATTTCAGTTTTACCTTCTCTGCACCTACAGTGCATAACATCACTAAGTCGTCCTCAGTTATCAGTGTCATGTTTGCCTTTCTTCCAAAACATAATGGGAACATTATTCCTGCCCCACCTGTACCTGCTTAAAGCAATGTTGCTCCTCAGCAAATTTCTTAAAATTGCTTGCAGATTAATCTCGACTGGTCTTGTCTTTGTTCTAAATGAACAAGATTCATAGAACGAGGTTTATGTAACTTTCAATGTTCAAGAGCAGCAATTGGCTACTGTAGCATCTTCCACCCTGTCCATCTCCCCTCCTTGCTCTTAGCAATGCCCCTCTGCAGGTATAACCTGCTCCTACACCCACCAGAGAAGGTTACAATTCATTTAAGCAACAGCTGCCCAAGGTAGAAATTAGACATAAAAAGCTAAGTTTGGGTCCCTGTGTCAGAGAACTTGGTCTTCTCGCCAATGACTTACTGTACTCTACAACATCCACTATACCACAGACGTCCTTCAGCTGTTTTCACATGCACAGTCTCACATTTAACTACTGCCCATCAGGACGATTTAAAGGAAATCAGGTACACTTTCTCCAGGAATCCCTTGAACATGAGTAAGCTGGCTTATCAAAGCTACAAAGATGGCATAAATGATCTCGGCCAGCACAGTGCCCTAATGGCTCCTGCAGGAAAAGAGCAGTTCAGCAGCAAGATCATCTTACCTCTAACACATTATTTGGAAACATCTGTTTACATCAACAGGGAGATAACCCTTAGTTAGCTACACCAAAAATCCCCACTTCATATCATTCCTTATTTTCAGTGTTTTTCTGACAGTTCTATTGGTGGGGAAAACACTCATCTTCCAGAAATACAAGACTAATATTTCAAATTACACTCACACTTTCCTTCAACCAAATTTCTCTATATTCAGTATGGTAGAAGAAATTCTGATGGCTTTGAAATGAAAATTACTGTCTGCAGTAACTGTATGAAGAAAACGCTGGTGCTAGGAGAGGCTAAAACTCCCCCAAAATGGAGCACATCACTATCCAGAGACATATAATAACTTGACTTCACTCCAGTCTTCCCCAATGTTACCAGATGTATTCCAAGCACTACAGTACGAGATGCTACTTCAATGTGAACATTCCAATGCATTACTAATTGCTTAAGTTGTGACTGAATTTCAATCACAATTGAATCTGACAGTTTTCAAACCTTAATTTTCTCACTAATATTTCCATAGAGAAATATCATTTATGCTGGAATCTACTACATCTATCCCAAAGGCAAACAGAAAGTAAGTTCCAACCAACTTGGAACTGCAGTAAAGAAAAACACTTGAAATAGTT
This sequence comes from Poliocrania exsul, assembly GCA_035041345.1. Taxonomy (NCBI): domain Eukaryota; kingdom Metazoa; phylum Chordata; class Aves; order Passeriformes; family Thamnophilidae; genus Poliocrania; species Poliocrania exsul. Next base: position 167,325 of record JAWWLZ010000002.1, on the reverse strand, counting down.
TAAGCAACCACAGATTACCTTCAGGACTTCTATACAAGCATTCCCACTTCAATCATTCAGGGAAGTATATTAATTCTAGACCTCTGGAAAAAGGTACTAATTAAAATACCTGCCATCACACTCACCAGGTTTCTCATGTTCTGTGACTGTTTCCCTAACTGCAGCACAAGGAAGAGTTGGCATCCTTAATTTACACGCTGGAAGGAAGCTTTGAAGATGTTATTTGCCACTGGCAATATTGGCTGTTCAATTGGCCCTCTTCATATCTCCTTCCTTCTTCAACACCTTTCCCCATACAGGAAAAAGAATTACCTAAGTACTCTTCAGAGAAGAGAGACCAAATCATAAACACTTCACAGAAGGAAGTCTGAACAACTTAAACCGTTCTTTGCAAGTTTTGTAAAAGTTATTTGATGCAATTCTCTATATTGATCACTATGTTTTTCATAGGCCACAGGAAACTGCTGCATTTATCCCTCCACATCTGAAGCCCAGGCAGAGGGGTTCTGCTCTCTGCCAACATCTCTGGGAGCAATAGACTCTGAAGCACTATTTTTAAGGAAAAAAGGCAACCACCTGCATAGCATATGCTGTTTTGCCTTTGTATTTTATAATCAAGACTTGCATTCTTCTTTCTAATGATAAATTCAAAGTGTGTGTATATATCTCCACATAAGAAGGATATGTAACTAAAGAGTACCAGTTTCAGCCCCACAAAGCCACTGAAATTTTATTTGATCTCACAAAAGAAAAAAAAAACAAAAAACAATGAGACATGACCATTTTCTTCTCTCCAGGATACAGATCCCTTTACACAGATTTGGCACATACAGTTACAGTAAGAGGACAAGGTGGAGCAATTCTGACAGTGGAGCAAATTTAAAAAACTGGAACTAAGAAGCTTTATTCCAAAATCAATTCTCCTCTGATTCACAAAAAGTCTGCCTGCTACCTTGCTATGCCAACACCATCTGGGCATCTCTGCTCGGGTATCTTCACTTTCTCCCAACAGAAAAACAGTGTGTTGAGCTTGAGTAAAAGAAATCCACAGCCCTTATCTCTTTGCTATCAATTCTGTAACATGTACTGCCCTCATTAAATAAATTTATAAAAACGCACTAACCACAAGCAGTTTCAAGATACATTTATGAACCTCTCTCCTACTTTTAGCACAAACCCCATTAACTCAGAAAGGCTTTAAATCAAGATAAAGCTCTTGCAACAGCACAGTGCATCTCTTTGTTAATGACAGCCCCACTACTTTCCAAAGTCTGGGAAAGTCCTCCTTCTGAGCAGAATGTGTTGTTGGCCAAATAATCAATAGTGCTGTACTCCTGCACACTGCAGGACTAACACCGAACCAGTGACCTTTAAAGTACCCAGAAACCAGCAGCTTGCAGTTGGCTTCTCAAAAAGACAGTTCTCTGAAGAACCTTGGCTCCCAATTCCTAGACCTGTCCAGAGAGCCAGTCTCATGCAGCCTGGGACCTACATATCGGAACAAAAGGACTAAGTGGCACTGCTCAAATCCTGCTGCACTTGCTCAAATATAATAAAATTTCCCAAGGCAACTTGACCTTGTGTTAGCTTTGTGCTGACTCAAAAATCAGGGAAAACTGGAATTCACAAGTATTTCAACAATTAAGCTTTCTTCTGGAGTATTACCAACCATATAAATCATAGACCATAGAACATTTTCATAATTAAAAAAACCCAGCCACTAATAAAAGGACTTTAATACTTTGATAAAGCATTTACCAGGTCAATGAATAAAATGGTCAAGGTTTCTCTCAAAGGAAGAAAAAACAAGTGTAGGTGGGAAATAGTAGCCACAGTCCCCTGTGTCTCATTTTATGTCTTGAAGAACAAATGATGGGGGCGTCATGCCAAGTATTTATCAAAAGAAAGTCTGTAATGGACTGCGAGGAAAAAGGGTCACATATATCAAATGCCAACTGGTCAGTAACTTGTTGTGACTTTTATAAACTGAACTCAGGGACACTGGGCAAAAAGAGAATCTGAGAATTGTGGCTATAGTGTCTCATTTCTAACACATGAAACTTATTTTGATGGCTATAACTAGCAATAAACATTCCTTAGTGCATGCATTTGTAGTGCTTAGGTTTGTTATGCTAGTGATTTCAAGGGACTGCAAAAGAGCTTCTGCTTTGCAAGGGCAGTAGGTGAGCAAAATTTATTAGAGGCCACAAACAGTGGAAGGGGAGAAACTGAAAAAACACTGGCTAATAATAACAGTTCAGTTCATGAACTTGTGTATGCAGGCACAACAAAGTCAACAGAAGCTGAATAAACAATTTAAGAGCAGAATTAAGCAAAACTTCAAAAATATCTATCATTTAACTTAAAAGACAAATTTCATATGCATTTTATTCTGACCATATCATAAGAATGAAAATAATTGAATGTTGAATGGGGAGAAGAAGAGTGCATAGCATTGACTAAAGATTATTTTTCCCCTTCTTAAAACAATGAAAAATAACCTCTTCAATTGAAACAATTATTTTCTTTAAGACTCCTAAATTGCACTAAATAACACTTCTGAAACTGCACCATGATAAACCTGATTAGAAAAACTTGGGACAGAAAACCCAGAAATACCCATGAGCACAATTCAACTGATCTTCACAGAGATTCCCGTTTCAAAATTTGGTTCACATTTGACTATACAAACACATCTATTTGAAGAACCTACTTAAATCTTTAGTACAAGTTCTTCTACTTTTCAATGTTTTTTTAATGAGCAACTAAGAACTTAATAAAGCCATTCATTTTATTGAAAGTCATTTGGTTGCTATGCATTTCCTATGCAGCTTGGACATGCATATGTATGCCTAGACATAGACATCTGTATGTTCACATTTAGACTATGAATATTTATATATACATCCACAGTTATATATGTATGCACACAACTAAAACCCCACAGCCATGTTATATGTCTGCCAATGTATTTTCAGGGGGTCTAACAGTGTTCGGCCCATTCTGGGGTTTACTGCTGTTTAAGAGCAACAGGCTGTAAAAGGGTTGAAATTTTTTCTCCAGGAGCAGTATCATGTTTCCAGGATGTCATTTCTTGAATACATTTTCTAGGTCTTTTGTAACAACAGGTATCCATGTGCAGAAGGAAAGATAAGATCAGGGCCTATCCATAGGCTTCAAAATAACACACCATACATGGATACCTGAGTGACTGGCAAATTGCTGCCCCCTTACCAACCAGTATTAAAAGGACATTTCTGGATGGAACTACCAGAGAGGCTCAAGCAGCACTGTTACATGCACTTCACACTTGGCTTGCTATAGGAACTAACAAAAATAATACTGTTGATTCACCAATATAAATAGGAAAGACTAAGTACTCTTTCAAAAAAAGTATTCTCAAATGATACCATGAGCCTCCTGAAATCTTGGAGACAATACATTGTTTAAAAACCTTACAGATCAGATAACACCAAATTTTACATCAATCTCAGTTTTCCATCTTAGTATATTCCCTTTGTTGTGACAGGTTAATTATACAGAGCAGGGTAGCCATCAGAATTTCTGTCTTACAAAACAAAGATGACTTTAATTAACATAACTAGTACAACAAACTATTTTCTAAAGTTCTACTCAAGAGAAGAGTAAGTTTCCCTCACAAAGAGAGTAGCTTGAGGGCATTGAGAGGATTTCTGGGACTCCGGGGATAGGGTCAGGGGAAGACTGCTTGTTTGTTTTTAAATTTTGTGGACCTGGATCACCAGCTATCAAGAACTGACAGAAGTGTCATCTGTCTCATCTGAACAGCTCTCATTCCATTTTTGGCTTCTCTTGAGACAGGCAACAGTACTTGTCACTGCTAAAGGGAAAAGTACTGCCTGGTATATGTGAAAGCACAGTCTCAGAATGGAAAAACAACTAGTTTAGTATTTCAAATAATAACACTTGTTTCTGCCTTTAATAATGCTTAAAATACTTTCTCCTTTTCAATGTTTACAAATAAAAATTAGGAATTAAACACATTAATGCTAGATGTTCAAGTATTTCTCTATTCTAACTCAAGCCAAAAAACCCCCAACTTTATATTTACTCCAACAAGTCTCAGTTTTCAGCATGAGAAGCCACATTCTCAACAAACAGATGATGGAAGAGTCAACATTACCAAAGACAGTTAACAGAGTGAGCTGTCAAACTACCTTCTCTCACCTGACAACATGCAGTATCCCACCAGCATGTATCTAGTTCTTCCATTCAGAGAAGACCCAGGATTGGATCTGCTAGGTCTAGCAAGGTCTGTGACACAGCTTTCGCTTACGTCCATCACATAATATAGACAGAACATATTGTCTTGTTCTTACTTCCTCACATTCCCTGGGCTCATCAAGAATTGGGCAGCCTCACAAACTTCCTAGGGGTCATTCCCCATGGTTCAAGTGGCATCAAAGGCAACACATACCAAGTAGGCTGCAAACAACGGCACGTGCACCAGAACAGAGCATGAACACACCCTGATGCGACACTTGTGCCACCAACGCTCCACACACACAGACGAAGTTGAAGCTTCAGTGCCCCTTCCCACCATGGAAGGGCCACACTCAGTCAGTGCAGGGTGGGCAACGTCTGAACTGCAGATGTGCTTCAATGAGACTGTGGCAAGTGAAGGAACCTTTGCTAAGGTTCCACCATTGCCATACATTTTCCTCTTCATTAAACACCAACTGTTACTCCTAGGAACAAAGACTTATATAATTGAACCTATTTTTAACTGTCACAAGGAGAGAAACAGTTAATTAAAGCTTAGAACTGATACAGTTTCAAACTATTTTTTTCCTATCAGGCTTGTGCTGAAAGCAAGAGGAAGGTTACAATAGAACTCTCAGTAGCAAAAGAGCACTCTCAATATCTGACTTACTTCATAAAATTATTGCATTAAAAGAAATTTATAATACTCAGAAATCACCTTTATTTAAAAATTTGACAACAAGTATCCAGGCGCAGATTTCTTTTTGCATGTGACTAAATTTAATGCACCCTTACCATGCACAAAAAGCCTGGTGAAATGAGAGGTACTAACATTTTCTAACAAATCAGATGACATCACAGAACAGGTTTCTTTTTGTTACTTGTGAAAAGAACATGCTCTTGGTGCAATTGATTTCACACATAAAAGGCAGTGGTTTGAAAGACTGATGCTGCTATTTTGGGCCAGTTAGTAGAAACCCATTTCCAAAGCTGATAGCAGCTCTGACAATTAATTACAACTAAAGATCAAGCATGTCAAATCCTTGTGAAATCCCTAGACATGAATCAGAATGACTCCTGAGGGCCTCCATAGAGTTCAGAGGAACTAGTCCCTCTTTTTTCAAACCATATTTCAGTGTGTCTGAGCTGCAAAGATTATCAGCATGAATATTTTATGGTATACAATAAAGGTAAACAGAGCCAGGAGATCTACAATCTCCTGAGTTTATGTACAACAGACTTGCCACTGGTAAATAACTGCTCAGCTAGGTACATATTACGGCCAGGTGAACAGTGGAGAAAGACATTCACAAACAAGACTAAAAAATATTGCAGCAGAAATTGCAATTATACCCATCCACATCTGCAAAATTCATTTTCCACAACCGTGCTAAGCATTTTATAAAGGTGTTTTATGAATTTGTGCAGCAGCAGTACAGACATACAAATACATTAAGGATAAAAAAACAAACAACAACAAAAACACTGTTGGCTCACAGCCCCAAAGACATAACCTGGCCATGACTGCCCCAAAGGCAGATGATTACATGTGTGTAGTCTCCACTCCTTCAATAGGCCGAGCTAATTAACACATCTGAACAGTTACTGCAGAATTTGCATAAGAAATTGATTGCAAAAGTTTGCTGTTATGGAACCATTTTGCCAAAATATTAACTGTAATAGGTTGGCACAAGTAATAACTTGAAGTTTTCCACAATACCACAAAGTACTGATTCTTCTGGAAAAAAAAATAGTGAATTCTGATGCACTTCAGAGGCTTCTTGGAAAGAGACTGCAAACAACACTAAGTCCTTTTGAACTGGCCATCTCCAGGTTTCCTAAGACTGAAAAGAAGGTTTGAAATGTGTTTGGACTCTGATTAAATGCAGCAATCAATGCAGTAAAAACATATTAGAAAAGCTTTTAAGTAGACAAACTGTGACAGTATTTACTTATTTTTCTTCCATCCCTCCTTCCTTGAGTCAGGCATTTATTAAAAAAAAAAACAACCTTAAATTTGTGCCTACTTCTACGAAGACATAGTGACTTTCTGACACTATGATAATTCAAGTGAGTATGAAAAATACAAGACAAAATAGAAAATCTAGGTTATGAAAGGAGACATTAACCAAGTCAAGTCAAACTTTTAAAAATAAAACACTTGAGAAATGAGTCACCCACCCCCAGAACAAATGCAAGAGGAGGGGCAATTTGTTCACTTTAGTTTTCAATTCTCCCCTCCCTATTTATTTTAAATGCAAGCCCTGCTTTCTTAGCTACTGCTAAGACATTGGCATTTTCCAACCAGCCAGTGGAACAAATAACTTCAGTTTACAAGCCTTTAGCAGCAGGGTAAATTCTCTTTTCTCTGCTTTACCCAACAGCACACCTTCTGAAGAGACACTACATTCACAGCCACAAAGCAAGCCACAGCTGTACACTGCATTTTGCATCTGAGAGTCAACTTTGTGACTCTTTAGTACTGGTGGGAGGAGCTACCCCACCCATGGCAAGTTAACAGGCATATTTCTACTCATTAGGAGAAAGGGGAAAAGGCATAGGATGGCTTGCTCATCTCTGACAGCTCAGAAGTTGTAGGGAAAGACAGGAGAGAAAAAGCTTGTCCAGCAATGTTTTTAAGTCAGCATGTGACTCCATCAGTGCACAATTCTAGCCTGACAACAGAATTTTTAAAGCCATGATGGCACATTAAAGCATTAGTTCATTCCTAGCACTACATCATTATATTATTCTGGGATAGCGACTTGTTAGGTTTTCTAACAGTTTGCACTAAAGAGTTTAAATGATGCTTTTGAAGAATAACTAAAGTACACTTGACTCTAAAACATGAATGGAACAGGCATAAGTGCTAAGCCACGCACCTGGTATACAGGAGGGGGAAAAACCCCACATCTAAAGTGTGCACATACAAATGCCCCATTCCCCTCCCTCAAACAAATCAGCAGCTCTGGCTCACTCCCATCCTCCAAAGGACATGTGGTACACAGAAGACAGTTCACTGAAATGGGCCTAAAATATCCATGAGATAGAACTCAGTGTTTGCATGGAAGAGACTGGTAGTTACAGGAGCTATTTCCAACAAATAACAGCAATCCTTCATGCCTTGCTGATTCAGGAACCCACAGTCCTGTGTAAAATCTGCAATAGTGAGCTTTTATTTTCCTCTCCCAATCCTAGAGCCACTCACCATTTAATCAGAGCTCTGATACAAGTATCTGTGCCAAAAAGAGAAGCTAATTCTGGAATAATCTTTCATTGACAACTTTATATAATACAAAACCAGCCCTGAAACAGGAAACACCTGTTAAGCTAGAAAATTAGTTTTATTTCCTTAGGTGTCATTTCCACAGCTGAGCAAATGTTTCTAGCAGAAATTATGAAGTGATAATTTTTGGCAACTGCTCGAAGTGTTCATCAGCCTTGTAAGCAAATACACAGCCTATTGGAAGATACTCTAACAGAGATTAGGCAGTGAAAATAAATAACCTGTCTTTACATGCCGGATGGTATTTACAACAGAGTGCATAATCTACCTTAAAGTTTGTAACACTTGTACTGAAAAAGAAGACTGCAGATTGAAGGAGGAAGTAGTTCCAAGCAATAAAGGTAACAAAAAAAGGACATATACTGAAGTCTGAACACTTGGTACAAAATGAAAAATGTAACAGTCAGTTTAAGCTGTTTTAAATTGCCTCATTTAACAGATTGCCACATGAAACTGTTGCCACTACACCAAGTAAACAAACACATCACACCTGGTATTCACTGTTCGTGGGAGATAGCAGTTACAGATGGATTAAAGGATAACCAGCTAAATAGTTTACATCCAAGTACCACACTATGCTATTCCATTTTAAACATTCTGTTAAAAAAAAAAAAATCCTTGATACAAAATATAAATACTCCACATGAAGAAACTTTAAAATATAATCAAAACCCTAACCACTTATTTTTCTGACCACAAAAAAGTTTCTCAAATTAGGACTTCCTCTCTTCCTACTGCCACACTTTTTCCACACTGAAATCAAAATTCAATGCCCAGACAAGAGATGAGATTAAAAATAAAACAGAAGACACTGAAAACTGCCTCTTATGTTTACACAATTTGAAGGTACATAACTGTTAAGCAGCAGATGATTTTTTTTGGCCCAGGACCCAAAAAACCAAAACAACAAGGTGTATTTTACTGCTAATTAAAATGCAAGTCAGAAAAATCAACAGCAAGAAGAGTGAAAATTCTGTTGCATTTTGGGACACTTCCTTAGAGTCAAAACTGCTTTAATTGCTGTGCTTTCCCACCCTGATGCTGGATTGATATCATCAGTGTCCCCTTAGAGGGAGTTGTATCTTTAGATGATCAGTTTCTCTGCAATCATATTTTTATATATAAATTAAAAGAAAGAAAAAAATCAGCTTTTAAGAATGTTAAAAGCCAAGACAGCCCACTTTGGACCAATTCTTTACAGGAGAATATCAGAAGGGAAATATGCTCAGTTCATAAATACTTTCTGCATCTTGGTTTTATCCTGAACAGAGTGGTTGGTACTTTCTCCAAAGACAGCACAATGGAAAGGTAAGCTTGATCTACAGCTTGAAATCCTCCATAAACAAAGACCAATCTTTTAATTGAAAGTAACCTGAATGACTAAAGCAATTTTAAAGACAGAAACTTTGAGCTGCCTTTGTTGTTGTTTGCTATTCTTCACCAAAACACCATCTATCCTCATTTTAAAGACCCACAAAGTGCCTGATACTCAAAGAACAGCTATTGATCCATGGAAAGGATCAAGGTTACTGTAATCAAATTTCAGTGTCCCAGAGTAAATTTTTTAGTTTATCTTGTCATTCCTAATTGATAGCCCTTCATCTCCAAGATATATCTTCTCCTCTTATATCTCTTGTCCAAATACACTACAGGAATGTGGAAACCTGTGAAAGTCCAAGGAGAGGTTGGACTGTTTCTTAGAAGCACAATTCATTGAGATGTACTGTATTGGCATAAACTGCCTCAGAAAGTCGCTGAGCTACAGGAATTGGACACTGTTACAATACTTGGGAATTATCACACTTTTTTGGTGTTACGCTTATCCTTAAGTATTTGGTGCCATTCACTGCCAGGGACAGGATAGTGTCTGAGGTGGAGTCTGGATCTGACCCAGCAGGACACTGATGTTTATTAGTGTTACATTAAAGCATACTGATCAGTCCATGTCTGCAGGGATAAATACAAGATGACAGGATTTGTTTACTCAGATAGAAGTTCATGCACTTCCAGGGAGAACCAAAACTAACACATCCAATACAATGCAATACACTGCCAGCTAACCATCAGATAACAGCCAATCTACTGCAGTCTGTCCAAGAGAGATCCTACAAAACACCAAATTCCAAGTACTTGCAGGATGCAGCATTTCATTTCTCCACCATAAACAGTATTTTTAAGAAGAAAGGCAACTAAAGGAAAAAGATGCTCACCATCTAATCCACCTCCCTGTTGCTGGGGAGCACATCAGGACTCCAAACCCAAGATCCACTACCCATCCCTCTTTAAACTTTGGTGGGGTTTAGTACAATAAACATTAAAATGTGTCCTGTGAGATAACAAATTAATTTGCCTATTCTTGATCAACAGTCAGTTGTAGATATTACCTTTATTTTGCCCATCAGGAAAGTCTTGGAAGAGTTTTTAGGCAAGAATATGTATTCAGGCACATTTCCTAAATGACTCCCTGTGCTCTTTTAATAGGAGACAAATGTGAGGTTCAGAGAACTTGTGACATTTGTAAGTGTAGGAGAATTTTCATTTGAAGGGAGGCTTTTTCCAAGAAGAGATAGGTTTTAGTTCTGTATAAGTTCAGTTACAAGAAAATATTCCTTTATATGGTTTTAGAATAAGAAAATCTCTTTATGCAAGGAACAAATGCTCTTAACCACAAGAATTAAAAACTGGTCATAAATATGAGCCAATTTAAGTAAAGCACCAACAAAAAAACTATCATTACAAGTGAAAGATGAGCCCCAAGCTTTTTTCACCAGTTAATGTTTTACTTCCTATGCTATCATAACATACACCATGCATTCTTCAGCCAAATATCTTCCAAACAGTAACCCACAGAAACAGAGCCATTCAGAAAGGAAACACACAATTGTATCATTTATATCTGGTTTGTTTAAAAAAATACAGGCAATATCAAAGGCTTTCTTCAACTCAGGATACATATGCACAATGAAGAACTCTAGCACGTGTTTATTTGCAGGAATAAAACCCACAAATAATCCCCAACCAACAGTATAAGTGGGCATATAAAAACCTAGTATTTACTGAGTATCCTGGCCATAAACCTGCTCAAGAAAGACAGCAAGAAAAACCTCATACCTGTATAGCAACCTAAACATAAAGGCATTAAAAATATACCACATGGACTTACTACGACAACAACTAAGACAAAAAAAGTAATGTCTGCCATGAATCTTCTACAGCAGCTCACACATTTTGATTTGCCCTGTTTTATGAACCATGTCTTCCTAAAGAATCATTTCCAGGCCCTTACTTCAAACCCACTGTTTTTGATAGGTCAGCTGCAATAATTTGCTCCATAAAACAACAAAAGCCGTATCAAATTTTACTCAGCTACAGATCCAAAAAGCTCAGGTGTTGTTTCCTTACACTCATTTATGCAGCTCTTCTCCCACAAAGCATAGAGATGGCACAGCTGAAGCACCTCTGAAACCTTCTGCTCTTCTGAAGGCACTTGTTCTAACTGCAGATGTTTCCATTTTATAACCAAAACAACTTGATTGATTATTGGCTGTGCCTCATTTGTTTCAACATGATGTTTCCCTGCAGAGCAACACTTCCTCCAAATTTTAGCCCTATGGGCTACAAATAGAGAATGAATATACATAATATTTCTATATTTAGATAAATATTTATAATTGGTATAATAAAATCATAAATTTTAGCACTGTAGGGCCTACGATGAAGTGGACAATGAGTAGAAAGGCAGGACAAGCATGGTATGGAAAAGTTTCCCTCAAACACAAAGATCTCACAAAAAAAACCCTCTGTATAATTACAGCTATATGTGCTCCATTAAATTAAGTGACAAATGGGTGTTAAAACCCTTTTTGTTTTACCTTTACAAAGACTAATTGTGGACAGAAAAAACCAACACCATATGTGTCATATAAAAGGGGGGATACACAGAAATGCAAATTTCTAGTGTCACCTGTATTAATATAAAGATAATAGCTGTAAGCGTCCTCGGAACAATCAAAGCTTTATGAACCCAACACTGCCTGACGACACTGGACAGAACACAGGCCAGGAAGATTTTTGACCTTCCTGTGAGGACCATACTTAAGCTAGGGAGAACTTAATAACAATAAGCACCTCCAGAAAATCAGAGCCTTATGTTTCCCAACACTGCCCAACGACATGGATAGCACAAAGGTTGGAAGGGTTTCTGACCTCTGATATGAGACCACACTTAATAGCAAGAAAAGAACTTTCCCTACAAGAGCTCCCGAAAATAACATTTATTAATACAAGTACATGACAACAACTATATGGGTTACTTACTAGTTATAACATTTAGCTGCAAGATTGTACAAAATACCCCAAAAGACACCAGCACAAAACACATTTTACAGGCAACTCCAGCAGTATACCCCTCCCATGACAAACTTAACTAACAGAGGATTACTAAACAGAAACACAACAGTTCAACAACACATGTAAACACACTCAGTAACCCAAAAGAAAAGCAATCAGGAAAAATATAGCCGCTTCCTATTAACACGCATACACCCAGTGAGCTGTAACAAGTTATAATTAGTAAGGCATAGGAAAATAAAGAACTTGGTTACTTACCCCTGCAATGTCCAGTGGAATGAGGAAGACAGGGTAGCTCATAGGTTGCTCTCCCAGAGGTGGAAGTTTTTCTCCCCAATTTTGGTTTATACTCTGTCTCTTTTTATACTGTTTTTTTCCTCCAAGGTGGTTTGTGTGACTAAAGTCAATACTTTGGGAGTGATAGCAGATGCTTGAGGGGTGGCTCCTTGGGTCTTCTGCAGGGTGCCAAAGGGTGTGGCAAAGAAAGACATGCTAATTCAATAACATTCCATGCTTTGGTAACACCATCACTTATTAACATCCCTCCAGGGGAGCTGAGGTGTTTCCCTCAAGACCTTATCACAGCCATCACCCCACAATATGGAAACACAAAATGTTTGTGGAAGACAGAAACCTTTTGGGGATCCCAAAGGTAGCAGCACAATTACTAAATGGCCTCATCAAGAGTCAGCTGCCAAAAGCACCTGGGCAAGCACCAAGGGTGTTGCTCATGGAAGCCAGGATACAGGAGTGTCCTCCCAGGCATAATAGGTAGTAACATATATGTATATAATATAATATGTAGTAACATCAGTCTGTTACACTCAAATGAGACTTTCAACTTAAACAATTCTGTTGACCTTTGCTAAATCTGCAACTCATGTGAAACTTTTATTTTGTATTACACAAACATTTCTTGTGAATCAGTATTAAACAAATCCTTACAAGTCCTTACTTCTCTACAAGTTGACCCTCAGTAAAGGTAAATGGAATATACAATAGACAATATAGACTTCGTGAAGGGGATGGAAGGGCAATTTGTCCTTCCTCCTCAAAGGATCGATGGTGATGACCTGGAAAATATCATGGATTTGCAGATCAGGGCAATTTACAACAGCTACTACTTTTTTACCAAGAAACAGGGAGTCCCAGCGAACTAGTTCAGCAGTTCAAAGAAGGTCTCACCTGCCAAGAAAGACTTCTGGAACACCAACTGGAAATGCTGAGAGCAGGGAGGCCATGCGACATCAGCCACTGCAGATTTTCAGGTGCCTCTGACATGACTCAGCGTGGCCACACTCCACAGTCTTTTTTCCATAGACATTCTCTTCAGGTACAAATCCAGACATGATGATGAATGGGCTAATTCTCTACTGTATTTAGAATAAATCAGGGAACTTCACTGTGTTAATGGTTCATGTGCTACCTTCACTTGAAACAGCAACCAAAGACCTTGACAGTGAATTTCCTTGAACCATCATGTGGTCAAACTACAAAAATCTTCAAATATTGTCCTTTCTAGTGTATTTTCTTATAATCCTACACTTGTGAGATCTGCATATACTGCAGTACCAGCTATCTGGTCTGAGCAGATTCTTCCCTATTCTTAGCTCAGAGTTCATTCTCATCTCTCTCCATGCTCTGCTACATAGCATGTTCAAATCAAATGTTCTCATTTTTTTCTTCTTTCCCTCAATTGTCTTTAATTATGCTCCTTTTTTTCTTTGAAGTTAAGGGAAAAAGTCCTATTTATTTTAATCAAGCTTTAGCCCAGCCTTTCCCTTCAAGTGTTGCACCTCACTGTATCTTCAAACACATTTTTCCATAGGGACAGGCGTGCATTCAAATTAAAGATTAATAAAAAGGCAATTACTGTGGAATTATTAATTAATAAATAGGACAGCATATTTTAGTATCACTGAACTTCAATACACTAATCAAAATAACAAAAAATATGAAAGGGTCTCAGATGTAAAATAGAAACATTTACATTAAACAAAGAGGAACAACTTCCTCAAATATTGGGTAAATATTCAGATACACTTTGAAATACAAAAATGTTTCCAAGGCTCCAAAACAAAGTTCAGTAAATTTCAACAAGCAAAATGAGAATTGACATTATTTGTACTTTTTAAGCATGCAAAGCATCATAGTTCTATTCTCATCTTGGTGATAAAAATAAGGCCACTGAAAGGAGAATTCCTACTGCTCCAGCTGTCAGTGCCTAGTTTTATGTGACTTGCCTGCTGGGGAATTACTCTTTTCACACTGCAAGTCTGAAATTACCATTCACCTTGACAGACGTGCTCCTGACTGCACCCTGATGATGTGTCCTCAGTCCAGCTCATGGCATTGGCAAGATAAATGTGTAAAGTGAGAATAGGGGCAAAACACTGATAAATGTTGCTTAGCTCAAAGAGATGCAATCGCACCCTTTCAATACTACCCAATGTGTTTTTGACAATATTACGAGGCAATTAATGTCTATATGTATTGACTGATGGAGGTGAATTATGAGAAGTTCCAGGAGGCAGCTGTCTGAACCAGGAGGTGCTGATAAATTACCCGACAATAATTCATTATTAAGACATTTAGGTCTATTTGTGTGCCACAAACTCAGAGAGACCAGTAGACAAAAAATTGTATAACTATTATTCAGACTAAACAGCTTGCAGCTAGAGCCATAGCAGAACATTTGCACAAAGAACACCTCCTTAGAAAAACTAAATTTGACAATTTGCTTCTGAAAAGCAAGTGAGTTGAGTATGTCCATGCCATGTGATGGATGTATCAGCATATGCACCAGGATATGTAAAGTAAACAATAAATACCGGCAGAGGAATAGGGACACCACACGCAGACAAATGTCATCAAGTGAATGCCATTTATTTCACACTGCACATGGTTTATATAGGGTTAAAGCTATGTTCTATTGGCTAAATTGAACCTCACACCATTTAACTGCAAATCCCCATTGGTTATAAAGCATATCTCACAAGTCCAATATTTATATGAACTCATCTTAGATATTTTCAGGAACATCTCCAGTGTGCTGTGAGAAACCTAAGGAGTTCTCATGAGAAACCTCCAGAGAGTTGCTAAGAACTCCTAGGGAGGGATCTCTTCCCTACCGGCCCACAGCAGCTGCAGCCTTGACCATTCTCAGCTGCTTTCAGTCTCACAGGGTCTTATATAGATCTGAATTGCTCACTCTTGATTTTTCTGTACCAACAGATATGCACCCCTACACTACAATGTTCAGTAGTTCCCAGATCTACCCACTTCCTACACAGAACAGCCCCCACACACCCAAGGGTACAAGCAGGGAGCCAGATTGCATAGCCTTAGGTTTGTATCCTATGCTGCTAAACTGAAGTAAATGGACATGGAAATATATAAAGCCCAAACTGACCTTTGGAAATAAAGATCCGCATGTTAATACTGATGTTAATTGACTAAATACAATTTAAAGAGATATCTGCCTGAGTATCACATACAAATCTTTTTCCAGGAATGTACAAAGACAATGTGTCTATTACACAGTATTTCTTTCTTTTTACTCATAAAAATGACATCTTTATTGCTACCACCAAATTGTTGCCCCTTTTGTGGATTATTCCCTAAAGAGTTGCAGTATTAGAGCAATGGGCTGCTGCATAGCACCCAAGTTGAATTTTGACCTAACTATTTTACAAAGGGAATTTAGCATAGTGACGCTCCTCAAGAAATCACCATGTTTTAAATTTCACTGGCACTTCTCACTAACAAAACAGCACTTCTGTTTTAGCAGTGATTCTAAGATATAAAATTTCCATAGAACCTTTTCTTTCCTCTTGGTGTCAGAGAGTTTTTATCAATGTCTTTCTGTGTTAAAAATTAATTGGCTGACTGCCTCTAACAGACCCAATGTATTAGTTAAGGAACACATGAACAGCAGTCTTTCAGAAAGATTAGGACTTTCCTCCTAAAATCTTTGATGGCAGTTTCAGGTTACTCTGGACCTCATTCCAGACATTCCTCAACCTCAAAACAAGACAGAACTATTCCTTTAATCTACTTTTAAATTCAGTTTGTGTTACTGCAATCTTATTTTTTGCCACTTTTGTAATCTGGTGTCCAAATACAAGAACTACAGAAGAGAACACTTGAGCATTCCCATAAAATAACCTTCCTCTGGGAAAGCCTTTAGTCAGAATCTTATTATTAGGGCAAGTTTTTCCAAAGAAAGTTTCCATTGCAGAGTCAAAGTGCCCTCTAGCCAGAATCCTTTTCCTTAAAAGGAAAAGATGGATGGATGATCCCTGTGCCCTGTAAAGGTCCAATTCAATTCACCTCTGGATAACAAACAGTTCTTACATCTAAAAGCATAATGGTAACCAACCAAGGGGAATCGGCTCCCAAGGAAACCCTCCACACTCAATGAGAAAGTAAACCATAAAAGCACTTTATTAATGAGGAGCCAACTTATAAAAGATCAGTTAGGGGAGGTACACAGAACGGGGTGCAAACTTAAAAGGGATTGGGTGAAAGTTTGTCAGTAACCATTAAACATCCAATAAGAACAAAGTCCTGGAAAGAGGAAGAACATCTGAGGGGAGGGCTTTGGAACTTGGATGCAGTAGGGTGAGGGGAGGGGCAGAATAGACAATGGGGAAACACTCATCAAGTAACAACAGAATTAACCAATAGGGACTCGGGGATTGGGGCAGGATGGTTGGAAGGGGCAGGCACATTTCTGGTGATTTGCCGGCAGAGGCGCAGGGACGGATGCCTCAGAGGGGCTGTCCCAGTTCAGACCCCCTGGAAGGTCCTGGAGCTGCTGTGCAGCAGCGACACTCACCGCAGCAGCTGCGTTGGCAGCGCACAGCAGGGGCTGTGCTTGGGAGATGGCCCCAATGCCTCAGTGGTGCGGCATTAGGGGAAGACCAGAGGGGGAACACATGGGAGGGAAATGAACATGGGGTGGGGAAATCGCGGGAAGGTACAGAACTTTTCTGAACTCAAAACCGTACAGAGAAAATGCATTAACTATAAACTCCAACAAGTCTCTCATGCATGTGGCTTGTAAAATTCAGGGTGCCTTTCAGCGCTGTCCTTCTCTGGGATCCATTTCACAGCATATTCCCACAATAGGGGATGTAGTCATAGAAGATGAGAGAACTCCCTAGCAATGACATCATACCCTGTAACAGATTCCTTGGACAGATGTAAATTTTAGAGTGTAGCTCATAACACTCAGAGGATGCTAACAAATGATAAAAACACTCTGTTACAGCATTGTTGGCTTGACTTTGTTTCTACACTGTTGTGCATTTTAAGTAATTTCTGAACAAGATCACTAGAAATGGGCAGCAATTTCTAAATCATCTGTGAAAATACAATGTCATGCAACATACAGTTTGCTTGACTTATCTCCCTGAGTGAAGGAAGTCAGTGCTTAAGCAGGCGTGTACAGGATAACTGGAATCGTTCTGGTCCCAAGAGCTGCCTCCTTTCCATCTCTCCTCATTTCACACACGTCAAAGAGGTCAACATTCAACAGCTTTGCTTTCAGTCAATTCTTTAACCCTCTAACTTCTTCCATCTCAGTAGATTCAGGTAACTAAATTTAGAGTTATTGGAGGTTTGTTAAACAAAGCCTTAAGTTAATTGCTTTTATTATCTTCCAAGCTACCAGGCAAACCAAGTAGGTTATTCTGTCTGCCTGACCAGAACATGATAAACATTTACTTCAGGAAACACTACCTAAACAAAGACTATTTTCTCTGATCTTCTTTCCCTGAACTTTGTGCCATATTAGCATGCTTAGTTGTTTCTGGAGTTTTTTAACTTTTTGTCGTATTTAAAAATATCGTGTGGATAAAGAAAAAGGCCTATGCTTGTTTACTTCATATTAGGCAAAATTTCTGCATTCTGTGAATGCTTCCTCATTAGTTTTTCTCCACTTGCTAGACTTAATTATCCACTTTAAACACATAACAAGACTGAATACAAGACCACAGATATGCTGAATGGAATTAAACTGGCAGTGAATTAATTAAAAGCAGAATTTACAGTCAATAGTCTAAAATACTAAAAATATACTGGATACTAAGAGCAATATAGTTATCCCCTGCCAGTACAAGAAGTTTCTCATTATTGTACATATGCACTGCATTTTTTTATGCATCTCTGACTTCAGAAACCTCATGTTTTAACTAGGAACAGCTACTCCGACCTCAGCAGCAGGAGGGGAAAAAGTAAAAAACTATTCTTACACTCACATACAGAATCATAGTACAATGACACTTGGCAATAAAGAGCCATAAGTAATCAGCTCTCAAACCAATAACAGTATCTGTATCTCACTGCAATGACTTTCAGAAAATGCACTTGACTGTTGGTAAGACCTGGCACTCTTCTTCCCAATGCACATCAAATCCAACATCTTTTATACATTTTTGCAAAAAGGAAATACAGTAGATTGGCACTTGACAACCCATTTTTTCCCTTTGTTCTGGAAAAACACTTTGCACTGTGTGTCATCAGTTAAACAAAAACATGAAAAAGAAAATTACTTAAAAGTCAAAGTTTTCAGATAGATATATCTAAGACTTTTCATTGTGTTTAACCATAACCTTTTTATTTATTCCATGAATGTTTATCAGTGCCCACAGAAGACTGATTTGCAAGACTTCTATTGTTATTTTCAACAGTCTAAAGGGGTTCTTAATCTGGGTAACCATCAAATGTAATCTGCAGGAATTTTGCAATGAAATCAAGAAATTATTACAATACAGGTAATCTCAGTTTTCATGCTTTGAATTAAAAAATGCAGCACTTAACAGCTATTCATGGCAATGGTAGCTACATGACATGTGAAACAACTAGTACAAAATGTCATCATACTCTTCCAGGAAACTTTCAAGACCTCTTCCCATATATTAAAAGTACTTTTAATTGAGTACACAAAGAAAGTAATCAACAATCTTGCTTCACACATTGAATTTCTGGATCATTTGCTTGCATATATGAAAAAGCTCCTAAAACACACCCTAAGAAAACAGACCAGATTTCTCATCAGTGCAAATGTGGATGAAATGCATGATCATGTGTAAAGTTACTCCTCACAACTACAGTCATTCATGCGTTCCTCTGCCAGTTAGAGGTTAATTACTGGTTTGATGTACCAACTGATGATTCCTTGTAAATGCCTTTTTTCCCCCTGGTGGTGCCCAGAAAGCTTCTTGGCAGTTAAATAACTTGCTCATCTGTGTGAGACTCCCTCCAGGATTTTGATTGCCTAGAGGGATTATTGCCCAGGAATGAAGCATACTATTCTGTGACAACCCTATTCTGTGATCCAACCATTTCCTAGTCTATGATACATCCAATAAAGTTACATTTCAGAAGCCTCCTTTACTTAAGTAATTCATCATTACTTTTTTAATTCATCAATGTAAACATCTAATGTTTGAGTAAACATCTACATATGGTTGATTGTACAGTGAAGTCCAAAGTACTTCCTAACTGTTACTTAAGTATCAACATGCACAATATTTTCATATCAATGGTTTTTGAAAGTAAACAGTTACATATTAGTAAGCAGCACCTTCCACCCTGGAGTCAGTTGGAGAAAAATCCCTTATTTGCCTCACTATTTCCACCACAATCAGCAGAGCTACAAGCCATAGAACAGCAAAGTAGAAGTCACTGGTACAGAGAAGATGTCACCAACTTTGTAAAGGGCTATTAAAATGCTTCCCCTCTGTCCCAGCTGCTTTATAATTGCAATACAGTTTCCATCAAAATGGAGGTATTCCATTCAAGTGTAAAATCTTAAACATAAACCACATAATTGTTCAATAGCCAAGTAAAAAGTCATCCATAGCGTGATTACTAGTATAATTTTTAAGCTGCTATGCAGTATTTAAAGAATTAGCCTATAATCATTACTTACAGTAGGTCATACATTGTTTGAATAATACAGTATAGGCCAGACTCAACATTCACTGAACTCAAATGACAAAATTACTTATTTTAATTACTGAGAAATGATAATTACTGAGAAATGATTACAAATCAGAGCTGCATCATGACTTCTAAAATAACAGAGAAACGTTCATGACATTTGGGTGTTATAAATTTCCTGGCTAATCTCAAGGAAAGGTCAATTATAAAGAATTCTGTTATCCATACCTGGCTATTCATATTATAAAGCAGGAGCTGATTTTAAGTACTGAATGCAGAAAGCATTTGAGAGCTCAGCTTCATAAGAGGTATTATTCAAGAATATTCTTGCTAATTTTAATCTTTTTGGAGTCTTACCCTTAAGACAGGTCAACATGCCATAGGTGTAAATCCCTTCACAGGGGACTTTTTCAAATAAGTAATCTAGACACACATGACACCAAATATAATTAGAAACAGAAAATATACAGATCTGAGATACATTTTTTTTCTGCTACTTTCAGTCATTACTTCCATTAGATTTGGAAACTCAATAATTAAAGAATAAACACTACTTCAATTTTTATAATGTTAAAGCTTATTTACACATATGCATACTCAACTCTTTTAATAGAACTACTCAATCTGCCCTTTTCATCTTGAATATACAAATGCTGGCCCTTTTCACATAATCACTTAGATAAAGAGGAGTTTTTTCCCTGAGTGGGATATTAAAGTCCCACAATCATTCATCCACAATTTATAAAACTAAATAAAAACAATGGGTCCTTAAATGTGGAAATTCAGAATAAGATACTATCATATATTCCAATAGTAAATAAAATAGATTAATGTTTTAAATAGTAATTAATTTAGAATTTTGTGGCTTTAAAACAAGAGCCAAATTAAGCTTAAAAGTAACCTACACTAAAATGCAAAAAGCTTAAAAGACTTACCAATTATTAATTCCATAATACCATTCTATGATCATGATGTTATGACAACCTCTAAAATATTAACTGTAATATGCAGTCAATTTCCCTCCTTCAAATCCTTAGTTTCATGTTGCATCATTCTTTCAACTAACCAGTTGTCTTGGGTCGAGCTGGCAAAATGCCAACTGCCCAACACAGACAGAAAGTTTCCCTCCCCCCCCTGCCGAGAAAAGGGAGGAAAGAGGAAAAAACCTTCAAACTAGTTTTGTGCTTAAACTATCTATATATATTTATACAGAAAAGAGAAAATTGAGAGTAACCACAATATAACACACATTTACACAAGTTAGAAATAACACGAAAGAACTCCCCACTCCTCACTGAAAACAGATTCTATCACTCTACATCTATAAGCACCTTAAAAGACACCCAGCAAGAAACAGAAAGTATAAAAAAAATGTTTCTACTTCCCTGAATTCAGACAAAATGCAAGTAGCGGCAGCCACAGCAAGGCCCATTTCAGCAGGACAGCCGCAGCGTGTCCTGCCTTTACTTCAGCCATGATGAAATTGAGAAAAACACCTCCTACTCCTGTATTCATATCTTAGGTTTGCGTCATCTAGTATGAAATATTTCTGTGGTTGTTTAAGTCAGGTGATACCTGTCTCTCCTAATCTATGTGGATTGTCTGAGCCTACTAAATTGAGGTCTAACTAAAACTACCACACTAGTTTTTACCTAGCGCAAGTAATGGGAAATTTCTCGTTAGCTACACTTACTAAACTCCAGGCACTACAGGAATGCTGACAAGACTTTAACAAGTCAGTCTCAGGCCTAAGCAATTAGTGCAAAACAAAGCATACAATATACTGATCTTAAACAGGTAAATTCAGTCAACAAGAAGTGCTCCCTGCTCGTGTGACTGCGTGCTGTTTTCTCTGAAATTTAAATGAGAAATGGAGCCTGGTAGCAGACAAAGAAATACAAAGTTTACTCAATCAATTGAAGTCAAAGAGCGGAAGGTGACTTCATTCACTAAGAGAACTCAGCAGAATCTTCTGGCATCTCTGCATCCAACAAACAGATAACTAAAGAACCACCCCCACAAGCAACAAAAATCTGTGGAGGTTCCTGGAAGACTGTGCAAAGAGATGACTAATTCCAGGAAACCAACTTCCAAATTTGTAAATAGATTTTATGATTTAGGTCTGTTTTGCAGACCTCTCATCTCAAATTCTGGGTATTCAGTCCATAGCATATCCCTCTCCCTATCTTGCATTTTGTGTGAAGTTTCCACACTGTTTCTCACTTCATTTAAACAATTGATTATGTGGCTCTTTATTCAAAGATTATTTTGACTTTAAATTCTTGAGATGTTATGTGCACTTTTAACTACAGACCTGTCTCAAGGGATGCATTTCAATTTCTATCTATTCCAAAAAGACTTAGATATGTCTTACAGCATCTGGGAGACCACAGCTTTTTTTTTTTTGTCTCTATTTTCGTTTACTTGTGAAATTTTGTAATTTTCATTTTAATTTAGTTTGACCCAGAATCATTATAACATATGTTTTTGACTATGTAGCAATTTCAATTAAGTGGATAAAAAAGAAGAAATCAATTTACAGCAAAATTAAAGTCTCCTAACCATAAAGAGAGGAGTAGTGTAAAACACAGAGTATCATCTTGATTGATAATTATGAATGATAAACAGAATGTAAATACATTATTTTTTCAATTTTGTTTAATACATCTCATACTTAAAAGTACTCTTATTTTCTGGTCTTGACACTATTTTTATGAACTGAAATAATGATTAACTTTTTAAACCTTGTTTGGTAAAAGAAGTAGAGCCTGTTCAAGCGGAATAAAATGAAGTAGGCATGCACAGAAAAAATAATAAAATATGCTTACAGATATTAATTGGCAAATGAGAATTTTTGTACCACCTGGCTCTCCATCTATCTATCAGACAATCAGGCCACATGTTAAAAATATTGCCACTGTCTGTTCACTGTTTCCCTGTACAGGCAGGTCTGAGTAAGCAATTCAGGTGTAGAGCCATCAGCATCTTCTGCTGTCTTGGATATCCCAGGGCATTTCAAATGGCGATAGAGAGCAGAGACACCTCAATTTTTCTCGTAATATGCAACATTTTAAATATTGTATTTACCATTTAGTTCCTAGCAAATTTTTAACATGACTTGTGGCCTACTTATGTAGAATAATGAGAACCTTTACCTTTTAATAAACTGCTGTTTATAAAGATTATGCTATTTCTGTTGACAGAAGAGGCTTCCAACTTATTTTGCTCAAAGACTTGCTCACTTAATTTGACAAATGAAATACAAATGCTGTTGGAAGTGTGTATTATTTTTAAGTGCTTGGTGACCAAGCTCTCTATTAGGAAGACATCTGACTTTGTCAAAAATAGCTGAAGTTTATATTAACGCAACACATTATTATTTTCCAGCTCAAAATTGCTATCTCTAACAGGACCAGCACTGACATTTGCACATCAGGAGTTTATCTGCAATACAAGCTTTGATATGGAACACACTCATGACATAATATCTTTTAACAAGTGCAAGTGGCGGGGAGGGATGGGGAGGGGGGTGTTCCAGGGATATTTGAGTTCAAGGTGGTGTTTATTGAGAGTCTGCTCATGTGCCCTTTGCAAGGATCAATGGAAGTTTCTTTGCTGGATCAGCTTTTTACAGCTCATTCTGTTCCCATGGAATTGAATACAGATTTTGCTCCTGACTACCATGAACATGATGAAGTACCACATACAAGGGAGAACTGCTGCTCTGCCTCAGTCATGAAATCAGCAACATTTCACCATAGGAGCAGTACAAAGAAGAGGCAGATAGAAGAAACACAAAATAGGATCAGATGAAATCCATATCTGCACAAGTCCTAGCCCATTACAACCTTTTCAACAAAGCTGTTTTTCTTCTCTGTCACATCACAGAAGGCAGGAGCTATTGCTGATGGAGTGCAAACCCCTGCAGCTTTCCCTGTATTTGGCATCAGTGGTGTGATAAAATCATTTCAGGAAAATATGAGATAGGGTAAGGAGAGTGACTACAGGCCAACTAATGTACAACCTACCAAAAAGGTTTTAACTGTAAAGCATTAGGTATTTGGCCCATGGTTCATAAACTACAGTCATGACTGTTGTCATTGGAGTAATTTAATATACACGTCTCAGTTTAAAGGAAACCAAAGTCTGTATGTAAACTAGAGAAGGGAACTTCTCAAGAACCAACACTACACTCCTTGTAAATTTAAGGAAAAGAAAATGGACTTTAATTGGGAAATGTGTAGAAGAGGACAACAGTTCTTAACTACTATATGTGTGTGTGTGTATATATATATATATATATATATATATATATATATATATATATTTTCACACACACATATATCTATATAACTAAAAAACAGACCAAAGCCAAGCCATCCCTCACTGTAGCTGAAACAACCTCAAAACAAATGTGTGTCTCTCTGTCGGTGCAGTTATATTTAGGGACAACAGAATGATTCCTATGAATGCTGTTTACTTGATATTTAACAAACAGATGTTAATAGAACTAAGAAAATAATGCCTTAGATCAAAGCCTACAACATCATACCCTTTAAATAGTTATACTTGGTGGGTTTTTCCTTTTTTTATTCCTGCCAATTATCTTTCCCCCGGTCCTCCTTCCACCTCTGACCATCATTCATTGCACATGGTCTCATACTCCATTTCAAGTACCCATAAGAGAAAACATCGTAATTGTCAGAAAATGGTCAGATGTAAAGTGCTCAATGGAATGAGCTGAATATACAAAAGCTTTAAGAAAAAATAAAAATACATCCTTCCTTCTGGAATCAGCAGATTGAGAAAGAAAAGCGCCTGCGGTTTCATCACTCCCATCTTGATGCTCCTGGCCTCATCATCAAAATCAAGTTGTTCCTTTAGGTCTACCCTTGCTATTTTCCCAAAAACACAATAAAAAACTGTTAACACCATCCAGGTCAACTCTGCAATGAGAACTGCAGTGACAGAGGATGGCTACCTGAGCCTAAAAATGCATAGATCAAAACTCTTCACAAGAACTGGTACATTCTTTCAGATGCAAAATAGTAACTGGACCTGCATGAAAATAAAAATATTTCATCTCTCTCCTTGACTGTACAGTACACAATATTTTGTTCTGCATTCTTCTGTTCAGTCACTCAAATACCAATGCCTTCTAGCCTTTACTAGCATGTCATTAACATTGAGGTGTGGGATGTTAAAGACATGCTATATTTTGCCATTAACCAATTTAAAGGCATATTCTCTTCCCCTTTAAATCTATCTTGCACCTTCAGCTTCATTTTGACAAGCAAGACAGAGTCATAAGGGGGGAAAAAAAAACAACTCAAATCTTCCAAAACTGAATGTGACCTCTGTACATCACATCCTGTTTTCCCAGCTGCTTCATCAACATCTGTGCACATGAGCATGAAAGCCTAAGATGCACTCAAGGAGACATCTACTGCTAATTTTGATTCTGCTATAGTAAAAAAACCATAAAAATTTTGAGGAGAAAAAGAAAAGAACATAGAATAAACAGTCTATGTGAAAAAAAAATACATATGGGCTAATAAAATCCTTCTTTTATGCCCTCCGGAACACCTCCCCATGATTTTACCATCTGTACATTGATATATGAGTTAAAATACTTGAATGTGCTGTGCCAAGAGACCTGTAGATTTGTAGTAGCTGACTACAACAGCACCACATTGAGAACACCCCTCAGACAACCATCAGCCATGCACAAGCAGCCAAAGTCTATTTCTCCCTTCAGCTGTTCCAGAGTTATGCTGGCTTTACCAACCTAAGAGAATTTTTCTAAGATATCTGTTTAACTTAAAACAATACATGAAAAGAAACAAGGATAGTTTGAAGGGAAGAGAATGATCTTTCCTCCGTAAAAATGCTGCTACTTGTCCACTCAGCTCAAAATACACAAACTTGGTTAAGTCCTTTTCTTTCACCTCCAGTTATTTTCTTGAATAAGCTACACATACTCTTGAGAAAATAGTTTGAAGATTAAAGTTGTGTACGAGATATGTATAAAACATGTTGTTTTCTAGTACAAAATTTACAGCTTCAGATTTTTTCTAAATTCAAATTAATGTATTGGAAACTTACTTTGTAGGAAAACCATATGACATTGTCTTCTTAGAACTCAAGCTTCCATGGGAAATAAAAAAGTGCTTATGAATATTTTAAATTGCTCTAAACCAGAAACTCTAATAATTCTTTTTGGTTTGGAGTCACAGCAAAATGATTTTACTAGGAAAACAATCTCTATACAGACTTGAACTGAGTCTTTCATCAATGTAAGTGGTGAGAGATGGTTACTGTAAGTCAGTGTTGAACCTTGGTTTGTATTTTGCAAACCAGCAAACCACAGGCCATCAGGAGCACCTCTAATCCAAGTAACTGTCCCCCAATAGTCCTCCCAGGATTTCTATCTCAGTCAGAATATAGCAAGGACCATAGCCAAGCAGGGCAGATTCTTGGAAACCATCTGGTTTTGATGGAGGAGAAAAGTGGCCGTTTTACATTTTACACAGTAGTTCTGTTTTTACTGGGCCTGAGTTACCCCACATTGCACAAAATTTCTAACTTTGGAGTTGAAATTAGAACTGCAAAATCATGAAACACAAGGATGCAGACTGTCCTTACAAGTAGAGAGAAACATCAAAAGCTAGTACCCTTTGTGCCAAATTAAAGGTTTTGAGTACAAAGATCTAAAAGAAGAGTTGAACTATGCTGAAACAAAAAAATAATGAACTCTATTTGCAACCCAGGGGTTGGAAATTATTCATTAACGTAAGAAGTCCTCAGCCCTTGATACTGTTTTGACTTTCTTCTCTTTTGATCTTAATGTGAAACAATTTATAACATCAAAACGGTGTTATATATCAGAACTTTTTTTAATTGTAATGCCAGCATTCATAATAATTACAAGTTGCTTTTCAAACCATCTTTGAGAAGAAAAGCATATTAAAATTATCCTAATAAATCCACTAGAGGATTATTGTTGCACTGGAATATCAAAGAATTTAGGATGCATTGAAGATTTATTGTCATATGAAACATTGAAGTGTTAATGATATTAATCAGAAACTGGGTGTTCTTCCTTTGATTAGATGCTATACATCAGTCTGACAATCTTAATAATTTCTGTTTAGACTGATAAATGAAATCAATTTTGTTCCATTACTCAGTATGACTGCAAGTTAATATAGAAATAAAATTATTTCCTTATATATTTTAAATTATAAACAAACACAGCACAACTGTTTCTTTACTTTGCAGAGTGCACTGTGTTATGAAATGAATTAAGTGGTGTGTGCAGCTTCCCAGCCCCCAAACATGAGGAAACTATGGCAGTTATTCTTCTGAGCTGATGGTCCTCCTTCCAGTAAATTCTTCAGTTCAAGGCATTTAACAACAGCAGCATTTATGTGCTTACAGCCAGGCCTAGGTACACCACATACACCTCACTGATTGAGCATGTGGGACTTACAAGTCCACAATTATTCTGGAACTTTAAAACACATACCTAAGTGTGCTTTTCAGCACAGCATATGAAAAGACATCTATGTTGTTGCTCCATGTTGTCTCCATGCCCAGATGATGTAATAAAAAACAATAGAAGAAAACTCACCAAATCTTTACCTCACATGGCTAACTTTGACACAACCCTAAAATCTGGATTGTTTACCAGCAGCTCCATCTCATGTTTTTCAGCAAGACTCAAACACCGCAAGAACAATCACATTCTCAAAACGAGGAGCCCTTGCTAATTCTTCATTTATCCTTACTAAAAATCCTAACAAACCAAGCTTTGTATTGTAAATGATTGAGCAAAAAGAGAGCACAAATTTTCCTAGAGCTATATGCAAATAAAACCCCTTAATCCATTTCAAGTTACTTCATGCATACCAAACCTTGCAAAGCAGGCATAAAAACATTCACGCCTAGCCATGAAGTATTTGTGCTGAGAAATGCAATCTTTCACTTGCACATCAGTATAAGTTAATAAAAATCTTTCAACAGCTTCCTCAGTATTTCTCAGTTTTCAAATATAAATTTAAATAATATACATCAAGAATCCACATCTACATAGAACAGGCACAGAAATAATAAATGAAAAACTGACTCTCTGGGGGGGGAAATTTAATTCATAGTATATGTGATAATACAAATAAAACTAAAAGCAATAACTAAAAATATGCATTATTTTCTCTTTTCATCAAAAGCTGATTATAATCCCTCTAAGAAACCAGCACGATCTCCACAGGCTCCATTGCCCAATGTAAGATATAGTGACATGCATTAGCTGGATGCTTAGGTGGGCTTTGACCACCTTGGGCAGGGTATGGAGGGCAGAGGTGAGCAAGCAGGGCAGGTGTTGCAGCATCTGTTTAGCAACACCAGACGTGCTCAAGGTGCAAGGCAAATACAGATCGTGCTGTGGGACCATGTTTCCAATGCATGTTCCTACAGAGGATGTCATTCCATGAGATTTGGAACAAAATAGGAAATCTAGAAACAGGGTACTTCAGAGAATGCTCACTGATTTACAAGGTTCATTTCCCATAGCAGCATCTAGGCAGGTTAGTCAACTCAAGCATTTTCCTTTCAATAATGGAACAGAACAACAGCTGAGAGAACTGGCTAAAAAACTTAATTTCTGCCTCTTTCACAAGGGTATTTAATGTGACTTCTAAATGACCCTACTGAGAAAGGCATTCTTTCTCTACATAAATTATATATGACAGGGAGAAGAAAAAATGTATTTTTAGAAAGCAACACTCCCATAAACCATATTAGCTTTTTGCCATCAGCCTTTGAAATTCCTATTCAACAGAGGACTAATATCATGGAAGATGGCAGGCAATTCCATATTCAGAATTAAATCTGTAAGTAAACAAAGGAGGATCCAAAATTTCAGGTTCATAAGTTTTGTGAAGTTCAATTCTCTAACTCAAAAAGAGACGAGTCCCTGTGACTGAGGTAAGAAATGTGTGTG
Source organism: Poliocrania exsul (assembly GCA_035041345.1). Lineage (NCBI taxonomy): Eukaryota > Metazoa > Chordata > Aves > Passeriformes > Thamnophilidae > Poliocrania > Poliocrania exsul. The sequence continues at coordinate 138,496 of JAWWLZ010000002.1, read as the reverse complement.
GTAAGTTTCCCATCCCAAATACAGATGTGCAATCCTGGGACATTCACTACCACAGATCCTCTGTGCTACAAAGGCCCTGCCACAGTGGTACCACAGAACACCACAATGCTGATGTTGGCACACACCTGAGCGCCCACAGGAAATGCGTTGAACTGCTACTGGGATTATAAGCACACATTGCTCTCAACAGAATGACCAGGAGAACGTTCTTGACGGCACAAGCAGCAGCAGTAGCAGCAGCAGCAAGACAACCAGGAACCAAAGGAAATTCAAAACAGGTTCCCAGAGAAGCTCCCTGCCAGGTCAGTGTTGCTTTCACTAAAAAATGTCACAGACCAAGGGATTTTTTATGAGACACTCTTCACAGTAGCACTCCATATGTAAAACTCAACTGAAATGACTGCATGAAGGATTTGAACGTAGTGTAACTACAGAAGAAATTCCCAGCTACAGTAGGAAATGAGACAGTACTGAGCAAATAAGTGTTTAAATTATCTTATATATAATATTTACAAATATTTTTTCTAATAGACCAGCATCACTCTGCCCTGCTTCTAAGGGCAAAAAATAAACATTTAGTATAGCCTGCTCAATTCTGCAGCATAACAGTAATACAGAATTCTCTTTTAAAGATCAATTAATTTGTATTATCACTCTGATAATAATACAATAATGTCATTAACTGCAACTCATAGAAACCAAAATAAGCTGCTTAAATTAACATTAATATTGCTTTATGCTGGCTTAAAGAAAACAACTCTGAAAGAGTTCAATTCACCAATTCCTAATTCATATTTAGGTGACATCAGTAGGTCCATCTTGCCAGTATGCAGGTCTAAAACTTGTCTGGATCTGGTTTAGCTGTAATATACTTTTGTAAATAACACAGCTCTGGGTATAGACAGGAACTTCGGGATCCAATTGTACAGCCAAGAACTTGTGGGAATTGCAGTGACTGACAATCTTCTGCAGACAAATAAAGCCTGACAGTCTACCAAAATGCCGGAGACAGGGAGGTTGCCTCAACCAAACACATCTGGCTTTCACAGGCTTAGCAACTCAGCTTAGTACTGCACCAACAACAGCTCCCCAGCTTCTGGCTCAGACCACTTGGAAGCACCATGGGCAGGGGAGGTTGCACAAAGAAAACAACTCAGTTATCTACCCACATTTCCTGAATTGCTCTAAGAAGGTCCAAATACCACAACCAATGCACATTTCTGGCTCTGCATAATTTGGATGCTGGCTGCAGTTTTATCTCTAAGATAAGCATGAACACACTGTGCTTGGAAACAAAAAATCTTAGGTTTACATTTTCTAGAAATGACCCCTGGTCTTCCTCAGTTCTTCCATACTGCCGAAATGCCACCAGAAGTGTGAGATGTCCACTCTACAACTGGCATATTCAGGAAGATATGATGGATTTTCCAGATAACACATTCAAATAGTCTTTGCTGAATACAGTAGGGTTTCTGACCACAATTACTATTAACTCAAATGAGAAAAAAAATGTTGCAGGTTTATGTACTCTTACAAATTCTGGCTTTTAGGATCTCTTAGGATCAGAGTTTTTCCAATAATGCTCAGTCATTCTCCTGCAGCAACACCCTTTTGAACTTCCCCTCACAGTCAGTCTGAATTGGCCATGGTTCTTCTTGGAACTAAACAAAACCCCTGGTAGCCAAAATGAAGACTCATCCAAAACTCACTTCCTCTCAGCCTCTTCATTACTTTCTGGACACTCCTATACCAATTTGCTTGGGTTGTTTTTTTTTCTTTATTAAGGGACACAGGGATGGCTTCTCCTTCATTTGGAGCATCTTTGGAGCTCATTTCAGTACAAAACCTCACGACTATTGTTACTTCAATCTCATAATATAGAACACTATGTAAAATGGCCTCTGCATTGGAAGAAATTTACTGTCACCACTGATCTGCCCATTGCTCTTTACAACTACCAGAATACAACCAATGTTCTACTTGTTTTATTGTTCTAATATTGAGAAGAATGAAGAGACAGTTAAAAAGCTTATTGCTGGAAAACTAATGCTCCTATGATGTTAAGTGCATGGAAGAGAGATTGCAGCTCACTTGGAAGAAGGTTATTGGGTAACTGGCTTCTCTAGTTCACACTCTCAAACCATCCCATTCTGACAAATGCCCCAAAATAAAACACATTTTAAGTGACAGCACAAATATCCAGGACCTGCAGAGTCATTTTGCATTAGTCCTGAAATTTCCTTCCACTTATAAAAAAGGTGTTAGTTTGCTACCATTTCAGGAGTTCTGTTTGTCCTTCCTGACAGCACCTTGTTCTTTATGGTATGGACAGAGCCATTACTGAAGATGGAGGAAATCAGGTGCCTTCTACCAACAGGTAGAATAAACCAAGCACAACTGCCTCCTTTCTCCTTCACAACTAGGCCTGGGCGCAGCATTGCTGATATAAAAAACAATCTCAAACTTCAGGGAATTACACCAAAGATTTGAGGAACTCTAAAATGAAGGATAAAAGAAATGTTTTGAATCCATTACACAGACACTTTTATTTCTAATACAGTTAAAATACAGGAACATCAGGAACCTTGTAAGAAATCAGGGGACTCCAATGCTGTACTTATGGCAGTTCTTAAGCCAGCCTGAACTCTAATACAGTTAGTCACTTTTTTTTTTTTTAAGGACAACATAACTTGGAACTTACACATGCAATAACATCCTGCTCTGCAGAATCTCCTGGCAGAAACTGTCCATAAAGTTGGAGAAAAAATTCTGAAAAATGTCAGTTTTTATAAGTAGTGTGAAAAATTCCTACTGCACTACAGAAAAGAAAATCATGAGAGAGCCACCTATGCCACACAAGGTAAAACACTGTGTACAATTTTCCCCAGTTAGTATTTAGTCTGAGTGCATAAGGTGCAGAAAAGTGAAGAAAGAAGAATCATTACTTAATTGCAAGGCAAATGATAGCATAAGAGTGGATTAAGATGATGAAAAAAATGCAACTCAACTTAGCTGAACAGTAGCAAGTAGAGCCAATTGCCTGAGAAATTCCTTGTGGATGGACCTCAGATGGGTGACAGATCACTTAGGCAGAGTTAAGGTGCACACCTCTTGACTGATTTCTTGCTATGTCCAGAACTACTGCAAAAAGAAGGCTGGGGACACAGATCCTTGTAATGAAGGAACCAGGTAACTATACTGATTATGGATCAGAGTTCCTGGCTGCACTTCTTGTATGGGAGGTCATTTCAGAAGCCTGACAACCTGTAGGACGGTAAGTCTGGCTCCCAGACTCACAAGTGATGCACTGAGCTTTTGGCTAGAAATTAAAAATAAATTAGCATGACCTTTTCACCTCAGGCTATTAGAGTTTATTCCCATTTTGAATCCAACTTACATATAACCAGCTTAGAATTACTCAAATGATCTCCAGTTTTAAGTGGAAAACAACGTACTGCATGTCTACTACAAAGAAATCAGTGTTTTAATTCTGTGCTGAAAAACTAGTAAGTCTTGGCTACCCTATATATTTAATACATAGAATGGATCATGGAACCTGAAGTTTCAGCAGAAGAACATTGAGCTGATTTTGCTTGAGCATCAAGGGATTCTGTGCAAGGTGTGTGAGAGTGTAAGTTAATTTACAGGGATCCAAAGATTTTGCAACAGCAAAACCAAATAATTTCAAAATTATGGTGATCCATTGTCAGTGGTGTTTGGTTTAGAAGTTCTTTGTAGTACTGCCCTTTATAAGCTGATGGATATCAGAGATACTAAAACTATTTGAGGTTACAATAAAGGCACTTTAACAAGCACCAGAGACTTAGGTGAAAAAAATGTTTGATAAATGTCTGTGAATTCTAAATAGCACATGATTTCTTGACTTACAAAGCTGAAACTCCTCAGGTCCTTTATCCTACATTAAATGTGTTAAGAGCTGGCTAAGGAGCTCACAGAAGTGCGTGTCTGTGGGGAAACAAAATTGTATGCCAAGGCCAGCAGAGCACCTCTCTGAGAGTTCTCATTGTTCAAATGCTAATAATTATAACATTTTAATGATGCATATTGTGGATGAAAAAATGAATGGTTTGGGAAATGGGAAAGATGCAGCTGTTATGCAGAATAAGTGGACCATTTAGTGAGCTGAGCTGATACAAAAGGTTTTCTTCCTGCCCTGTGTAATTCTTACTTTCTTTTGAAAAGAAAACAACTGATTATGAGAAAGGCCCTTGGTTACAAGTGACTTTCTGGCCACTACTTCAAGTTCAATGTGAATATTTGATGTGACACTTTGGCAAAGAAGACCTGAGTGATGCTGAATGTATAAGAAGGGCAGACCTTAGTTGTAGCAGTGGGGACATTTGATACCAGTATTGGTGACATTCCAATTAAATAGTCAGATCACTGTAAACAGATTTAGGAAAAAAATAGAGTATCAAGAGGAGTGAGAACAAACAGACAAGAAATAGAGGAAGTGTGCCCCTCTGGAGAGCACATCTCCAGTAGTGACAAGATTGGAGTCTGTGGGTTTTGGTTTTCATCGTAGTGTAAAACATGAAGGGAATAATTCATTATTTTTACATTCTATGTATAAATATAAGATGGAAATCCTGAGAGAATTGGAACTCTACTTTGGAAAGGCTGGAAATCAGAGCTACATTACAGTCTGTAACCTGCAGCTGGGGAAAAAAATAGCTAGAATCTAGGAAAAAACACCCTTTACCATTACAAGACATATCTAATTTAAGCTTGTATCTTGGGCTCTAAGAGTTAGCTAAAAGGCACAAGTTGAGTGGACAGAACATGGCATCCCAACAGACAGTAACTTGGAAAACAACTCATCACAATATTTAAAGGCCGGGAGAATACTGTGACAATCTTTAACTGCAAGGCCTTGTGAATTTACAAGATCCCAATCTGAGAAATAGACAGTAAAAAGAAAAACCTAGGGGATACAAATCTGTTTGCAAAACCCTGCAAATCAACCAGGTAACTCTGGGGTGTTAAGGAAAAAACTCAGCAGTGAGTTCATACCCAGCATAAATTACCAGAACCGTAGTGGAATTATTTCTCCAACACTCCTCCCTTGAAATATCTTCAGCAACTGTGTGGCTGAGAAATTACTGCTTGTTGACACAAAAATAATTCTACTACTTGTGCACCAAGACATGTTCTTCCCCACAGCATTTTGCTTAATAATCCAATTAGTATTGATACAACCAGACTACACCTTCCTAAAATCAATCCTGATTAACTGGAGAATAACTTCTTCCTAAAGCCATCTAGGTTTAGACTTGAATACATATGTGACAAGTCATCACAAAACTTTCCAATAGGGAAATTCAGTGAAGAAAACTAGTGCTGATTTAATGGGAAGAAGGTACATCAAACATGTTAATAATGCATACTTAAATCCAGTGCACTTATAGACTTCTCATTTCTGCTGTGGGTTGATGAACAGAACCAGATGATGGCAAACAATGACAGATATAATAATAATACTTCATATATGTCTCACATTTGTTGCTTGAGCCTCTTTCAAGGAGCCTATTGCATGTCTCAGAGAAAATGTGAAAATAAAGCACGCTATTAATTGCAGTGCATCCTACCCTGGAATGCCCTTGTGACAGAAGTCAAGCTTGTCTAGACCCAGAAACATCTTTTTAGAGGATTTCATTCCAGCTGAAAGAATACTTATTTCCACATACAAGAACACTAAAAAAATCAATTGAGAAAATTGTCAGGGAAGTACCAGCAATGTCATTTATCAAGTGCATTACACCATGAAAGCAAGTTATTACTATAACAATGTTTTTGATAGATATGCTGCTGCTGCAGTAGATATAATATTGCTCTAACAAAGGAGAGAGTATTCTAACCATTATGGCTCATTCTAATTGCCCAACATTTTGGTATAATGCAGAAATAAACAAGACATTTTCTTAAGTCCTGACTCCAATTTCACTGTGGGGAGAAAAGGTAATGTTCCTGTCAAGGAATAGGATTTAAGCACAAGGCTGCAGTAAGAGATGTCTGCTGATTTCAACTGCCTCTCAGGCCTCTGATTCTGCCTTTTCCCTCACCCTCATGTGTAAAGGAATGCCTCTAACCAGCAGAGAAACTCTGCAAAAAAATGTGTTATTCTAATGCAATAAAGAGGCACAAACACAGACTAGAACTATTTCCCTCAAAAGCCCAGCTCATTGGCACCTCAGCCTTTGTGCTTTGCTTATAAAAGCCCAACTGTGCAACACAGAAAGCGTTGCCCATTTCCCTCAGAGCAGGCAGGCAGTAGAGAGGCTGTCTGAGCAGAACTGTTCACACCTGCACTCACAGCCTTTCCCTGCTGGCTCTGCAGCAACTCACCCTCACCAGGACTTCAACCCCCAGAGCCAGGCACCCTGTGGCAGTAGAGAAAACCAAATTCTCCTAATGCAAGTTCATGTGAGGCAGGAGGAAGGCACAGCAGAATGGCATCTGTGGTGGC
>JAWWLZ010000002.1:107264-129238 GCA_035041345.1 Poliocrania exsul | reverse complement strand
ATTTGTTGTCACAAATGACACTTAAACCACATTACTCAACAAATATCTACGGTGCTGCTGGCTGACACCAGCTACCAGTCTGTATGACATGAACCTTAGATAAAAGTACCCACTTTATTTTTAAAACTGATCTATATTTTAAAGTGCTACAAAAATACATCCATAAAAACTTATTCTTTCATGTTTAGGAAATATTTCTTCTAAGACAATTTTCCATTTATAATATTCAATTACATAGACAGATTACTAAGTTTTTGGATTCCTCTGTAGGGACAGCCCAAGCCCTGGGAATCCAACCCCAAATTAATATACAGATAGAACCCTTAGAACATCACAACCTTGGCTGGCAAAAGGTACAAGAATGAGATACAAAGGGCAGAGCATAGTTCCTAGAGCACAAACCTCATGAAGGCAACAATATCCAGCAGAGAATTTCTGAGAAGATTCAGGCTAAAACAGGGTTATCCCAGACAGAGAGCTGATATTACCCCAGTGCAAATCCAGAGAAAACTGTGCTACTGTCTCTGGAGACACCATCCCTCTGCATTTCTGCATTGCCACTGGTCCTTTTCCAGGTACAAAATATTAAGGACCAAGAATATGGCACAAGGAAAAAATCCATCAGGAAATAAAGTACAAATTTATATCTGTTTGTGTATTCCCTACTAAACTTCTCTCCTAAACTTTCAGTCTTTGTTAAATCATTGTTCCTTTTGTGACATTACAAGAAGCTCACCACTTTCTTGCCTGTCCCTCATTCCCAGTGTGAAAAGGCCTTTGTTTTCAAGTTAAAATTGATTTTTAGAAGTCATATACATGTGTATGGCAACCATATGACTTTCCAGGAACTTGAACTTGCAACTTGTGAACCCTTGTGATCACTCTGTAAGTGACAGTAGAGTTTGTACAGGCAACACCATTTTCTGGCACAGGTACTTGGAATATGAGGCAATTGTGACACCTTATGGCTGGTCCTGTAACGACACAGGGCAAGACGAAAACCTTTTATATCAGCTCACTAAATAACCCAGTTATTCTGCATAAAGGCTGCATCTTTCTCATTTATCAATCATTCATTTTTTGTCATCCCCAATATTCATCACTAAAATGTTACAATTATTAGCAGTTCAACAATGAGAACTCTCAGAGAGGTGCTCTGCTGGCCGTGGCACATGATTCTGTTTCCCCACAGACACCACTGTGAGCTCCTCTTAGCCAGCACTTAGTGCATTTAATGTGCAATAAAGGACGAGAGGAGTCTCAGCTTTGTAAGTTAGGAAATCATGTGCTATTTGGCCTTTATGATAATCTGTGAAACTATTTTAATATTAGATCAGAATTTTTAACTTAACACCATGGTGTTTGTTAAAATGCCTTCAACTGCAACCTCAAATAGTCTTATTGCCTCTAATATCCATCAGCTTATAAAGGGCAGTCCTACAAAGAGCTTTTAAACCAAACACCACTGACTAAAGCACCTTGCTCAAAATGAGAAAGGGAATTTGTACTATAGTGGCTGAAACAGATGAACCTTAAAATCTGTCATCAGCAACTAATATTTTGATATTGGAACATTTTTCAGAAATAAAAAGTTGGCCATTCTGGATAACACATGTCCTACTTGCTTTTACATTCCATTTGCTTTTTTTCCAGAGCAATTTTTTCTACTATCCAGGAACCACTCGCAAATGTCAAACATAGAACTCAAGTTCTGCATTTCTTCTTGTTGCAGAAACTCCTACATGTGTGAGAAGGAAAGAGCCATGAAAGGCCATGTCATGAAATCAAAGTGAAAATGACACTCGTGGCATGTTCAGAGAATGTGCATCCAAGCCATAGCATGGGAATGCAGCAGTGCACATCAAGGCTAAGAAACCCCTTGGGCCTTATGTACCAGATCATGATCCTACTTGGGCATTTGGAGTCAATCTGGGATTGTTTCACCCTTTCTTCATGAAGGTTTGTGCCATCCTTGGTGAAATCCAAACCCAGTCTTGGCTCTTCAAGAGCAAATGAAGAGGACAGACAGAAAGCTTGTTTACCCTCAGGCAGCCATCCAATTTCACACATTCAAACTTGACCTGTGTCTCCTGAAGTGCACAGACACTTTGCACACAGCCAGGCTGCTTATTTCCAGGGGATGGCCCCTGGGCACAGTCCCCTGGGCTCTAATATCCCATGTTCACACACCCGAATTGTGTGTGTTATCACATTGCCAAAGCCCCTCCGGTAAATCCCTGGAGGTCATGTCAGCGCACCTGACAGACATCAGAGCCCAGCCCTGGGGCTGCCTTTGGAGGAGGCGGTCCCTCTGTCCTTGAGGGAAAACACATCACAGAATCACTGAATATTCGGAGTTGGAAGGGACCCACAAGGAACACAGAATCCCAGAACCGTGAGGGTTGGAAGGGACCTCTGGAGATCATCCCATCCAAACTCCTGCCACAGCAGGGTCACCTGAAGCAGGTGACAGGAACCAGGTGGGTTTGGAATGTCTCCAGAGAGACTCCATGGCATTCCTGGGCACTGTTCCTGTGCTCTGACACCCGCAGTGTAAAGTTTTTCCTTGTGGTGAGGCAGAACTCCTTGTGTTTTAGTTTATGGCCATAAATACGGATCTTCCAAGTCCTGCACAGGACAACAACCCCACCCCGCGGCGGGGCCTTGTGCAGACGCTCCCAGAGCTGTGTCCGGCTCGGTGCTGTGGCTGTGGCTGTGCCCGGCCATGGCGGTGCCTATGGCTGGGCTGGGATTTATGGGCTGCTCTTCGCGGGGCCGCCCGTGCGCTCTGTGTGCGCTGCAACTGCCGAGCCCCTGCCCTTAATCAGGGGCGCAGTGCCCTGACCCTTCACTCAGCAGTGTCCCCTCCCCTCACCCGCCCTTTCCCCCGCGGAGCTCAGCGTGCCCCGCCCCCTCGTGACGTCACACACCCCAGCCTCCCCTGCGTGACATCAAGCTGCCCAGCCTCCCGTTTCGTGACGTCACGCGCCGCGCGGGGCCTGCCGGGAGGCGATTGGCTGCCCCGCGCCTTCCCGTCGTGCCCCGCGGTCCCGTTGCACCTCCCCGCCGGCGGCTGCGCTGCCTGGCCCGGCCCATCCCGGCCCATTCCCGGCCCCTGCCCGAGCCCAGCCCGGCCCGCAGCCCCCGGCGGGAGCCGCCCCGCCCCGCCATGCCCCCCAAGAAGCAGCAGCAGCCGGCGGGGGGCAGCAAGAAGGCGGACCAGAAGAAGAAGGAGAAGATCATCGAGGTGAGCAGGCCCGGGGCCCGGCGCTTCCCGGCTGGAGCGGCCCGGGCAGGATCCCCTGTTCCCGGGGAGCATCCCCTGTTCCCAGTGCCCGGGCCGGCTCGGGGGCTCCAGCGGGGCATTTCCAGGCCTGCGCTGTGTTTGCGCTGATCGCGATCTGACAGCAGAGCTCGGCCCTCTGCGCCTTTCCCACATCCCTCCCCTCCCCGCCGTGTTCCGGTGCTTCCCGAGTCCAGCTCGCTGCGGTTTGGGTTTGCGTCCCTGGGGTTGGACCAGGTGCTCTCCAGAGGTGCCTTGCAACCCTCACAGCTCTGATTCCTCGCTCAGTTTGAAACGCGGCTTTTTGCGTCTTTTTCTTACAGTTTGGCCAATTTTTAAGAAACAGATTTTTTTAAAAAACTGCAAGGAGGGTGTCTGTATGTGTGTGTCGTAGTTATTAGGGTAGTCACACCGACCTTATGCTGACACCAGAAGAATTTATGTTGAGAGTACAAGTAGAGCAGTTATAGAAAATTAAATATTTCCCTGAATTTATTGACATAAAAGGTAGGAGCTGCTCTGCTGTTAAGGCCCAATATCCATGTGATGTGAGTGTTCTTTTACATCTGAGGCTGCAGGATGTTGTTCTTCTGTTTCTTGGAAGTGTGAGAGTTGGTTTTGTGTTCTGACTTTGGAGTTTCTGGGGTTCTTACTGAATCCAGCTGTCAAAGAAAATTCTGCTTCTTATTACAAAGAAATGCAGCTGAATGGGGGAAAACTTACTTTGATTGTTAACAATAATTTACTATATAATTAAATGCAGAGGGATTAGATGTTCCATGTGGTGTTTACAGTGGAAATCAAGTGTGTGAATGATGGATTTTCTTTCCCAACTAATTATTTTGACTTCCCAAATTAGCACAAAGTAGCAGAAGACCAGCTGGTGATACATTGTAAGTGAAAATAGGGTGACTTTGGAAACTTGGGACTGTTTATTCTGTAATTATTTTACCATACATTTTCAGGTTGTTTGGTCTTTCAAAAGTATGTTTGAATTGAGGTATTTTCACTGGATGAACATCTGTTAATTTTTTTCTATAAGGAGAAAAACATTGGTATCAAATCAAAGGCATAAAAAGGTTTTTAATGCAGGTATTTCAGTTAGAAAAAGTAATTGCTCCCTGAGATGCCTGTGTGAAAGTGAGCTCTTCTTTGGGAAGTAATTTTTACTAGGTTTGGTATAGAAACTTCTTATCAATAAAACTGAAGATCTAGAAGAAGAATCAGTTCAGTCAGTTAGGAGAAACTTCTGGCAGTGTGGTTTGGGAAGTAGAAACACTTGTTAGGACTTCATGTAGGGGAAGGCATTAACTTCGAGTTAGTGCAGTTAGAACATAAAAAGCTTAAAATACTTGAAAATCAGAATATGTTTCATTTAGTAATTGTCCTCTGCATAACATCACATATGTGCATACTTGAACATAGAAGTAGTAAGTGATTTCAGGTAGATGGAAGGAAAAAAGGCAATATTTATGGCTAATCAGTCTTCATATTTCCCTCATGTTATTTGGGTAGTTTCCAAAAGCATCTTGTCTCATTGCCTTGAGAGGCCTGAGAGCACTGTGTGTACACACAGACACTGACATTGGGACACAAGGAGGATGGGGATAAAAGCAAGAGCTCACACAAAAGCAGCACTAAGAAGGTTCTGTCAAAGGTTTATTCTGAAGATACGTGAGGAGTCTTAATTTTGGCCATACTGTTTCTGGGATTGCTTGTGTTTCTAGAGGAAATGATCTATTTACTGAAAACTTGAAAGGAGTGGCAAGGGTCAGGGTTTTTGTGGTTTTGTTTGGTTTTGGTTTTTAATTCATGTGGCTATGTGTATCTCTTCATTTAGGACAAAACATTTGGCCTAAAGAATAAAAAAGGTGCAAAGCAGCAGAAGTTTATCAAGGCTGTGACTCACCAGGTTAAGTTTGGTCAGCAAAATCCACGTCAGGTAAGCATGTCCAGTGTTTTCCCCTGTGTAGTGAAATGATCTTCCACTGTACATGCAGGTGGTCATGGACTGAAGTAGAAAAAAGTTGAGCTGTTCCTTGCCTGATGTTGTGACTGGCACAGATCCAACTAACTCGTAGTCTTGAAAAGCTTGTTTAGCTGAGAATTCTGTACCTGTGGAAAGGTAGTACAGAGTGAGGGGGGTTGTTGTTGGTTTGGGGGTTTGGTTTAGTTCTTATATATTTAAAAGAGGGAAAGCAAATGCACCCCAACCAAACTCAACTAATAATGGGGGGGGGGAGAGGAAGGGGATTTGTCTACAGAGTATTATGATTAACATAATTAAATTGAAGGTATGCCTGAAAATAAATAGTGGATACTGGCTGCCAGCTAAGTACAGTTGTACCTTCTTTCTCTTTTTTCACTTCAATTCCCACCTTATCTGAAAAATAGCAGTTAAGAGTAGTGGTTACTAAAACTGGAACTGGGGGAAGATAAAAAAATTATAAGCTTGTTTGTGCTTGTTCTTCTTGTTAAGAAAACACTTGCTGTAATTTTAAGTGGAAACAAATCTAACAAGCCTGCAAATATTTGGTGAACTATTTGGTCCAAGAAACTGAAATTCTGAGCCCCTGTCTGCTTCTTTGCTCTTCTGTATGATGAAGTAAAATGAGATACAATGGTTGGATTATACTTAATCAGAAAACATAGATTTAATGAAAATATTGTAATGGAAATGATCCAGGTCTCTTGTTCTTACAGGGCTTGGTAGGCTGGTTGTTAATGATTTACAGAGCTGTCTGTTCTGTGAATAAGCCTGTGGAAGAATTACATTTTATCAGCTAAATTCATGATGTTGTGCTACATTCCTTAATAACATAAGGGTGAACTAACAGATGTCAAGTACAATTTGAAAAGTTCAGTTGATATTCAGGTCATTAGATCTAATAATTACTTGTAGTGGAAAAGATTCCTGGATGTCACCTGAAAAACACTGGTGGTATTCCAACAGTTCTTCTGAAACTTGTCCATGAAATCCCTGGATCTGTGGCATATATAGGAATACCAGTCTGTAAATTAGCCAGCTTAAAATAATTTGTTTCTTAAATGCTGGTAGTTATTGACTGTGGATGGTGGAAGAAAAATTTTTAACCTCGTTATACCTTTCTTACCTTATAAAATAGCTTTCAGTTAGGGTTGTCCCTCAGAAGGAAAGAATTCTTTAAAGTAATTTTCCTTGTGTCCTGAGATGAAAATGAAAATGCTGTCAAAGTTTTGGCTTTGGTGTTTGCAGGGATTTTTTGTTGGTTTGTTGTTGCTGGTTTGTATTTTTTGTTTCTTTGGCTTTTTGGGGTTTGGCTTGATTTTTGTTGGGGTTTTTTTCCAGACAAGCTTCATTTTCTTTCCTTTATAACCCTTGGGTAGAACAAAATATTCTTAAAATACTCCTTTCTGTAGTTGCCATGTGTGGGTCTGCACGTTAAATAAAACAGCATTTGTGAACTTTCAGTATGAAAACTGACCAAGCTGTTAATTCCCTCCTAAAACAGTTTGGTGTACTTTTTGAGAAATTCACTGTAAGAACCAAGATCCTTTTTCAATATTACACTGTATTTTAGGAAAAAAAGTACCCCACATACTTGTGTAGTGGTGTCAGTAGCTTCCCACAAGGATAAAAGTCAAATAATCACAGAATTCTTAAGGGTGGAAAAGACCTCTGAGATTGAGTCCAGCCATTAACCCAGCACTGCCATGTTCATCACTAAACCATATTCCCAAGTGCCACATCCACACATTTTTGAACACTTCCAGGGATGTTGACTCCACTGCTTCCCTGAGCAGCCTGTTCCAATGCTTGACCACCCATTCAGTGAAGAAATTTGGCCCAATAACCAATCTAAACATCTTCTGATGGAACTTGAGGCCATTTCCTCTTACCCCGTCATTTGTTACCTTGGAAAAGAGACTGACTCCACCCTTGCTACAACCTCCTTTCATACCTGATCTAATAATGCTTCTGCCATGTCCTCTTTCATCTGGTTTCAGCCCACTCTGGCGTAGACACAGTTTATCCAGAAAGAGTGAGGCAGAGTCAGGCTTTTCCCTTATATATAAAGTTTTCCTTTCCTAGGTGAGCTTGTTTCCCAGTCCTTGGCCTGTAGTACCTACAGAATGTGCTTGACTACAGGCCATGGTTAGCAATGGAAGTTGGGTATGTTGAATTGATGCAAATTGCAATAATGCTTTAAAAGCACTTCCTAAATTCTATGGAGAGCTTTCCTGGGATTTCTGCCAGTACACATGAAGAGAAAGAGCAGAGCAGCACGCAGGGGACTGAAGATACAACACTTTTTTTGCACAGGTCTTGAAGGAGTAGTTGCACTACAAAAGAGCAGTGGGTCTGGATGTCTCACAGTGGGTTTCCTGCCTTACAAAGGTGCAGTAGAGGTTCACTGTGGCACTTAAGGTACCTGCCAGCATCCTCCACTGACAGATTTGCCATCCCTCCTGTGTGACAGGTCAGTGCCACCTAAGGGCGCACGGGTGGTGCACACAAGGGCAGCAATTCTGAGCCTTCCAGACATCACAGGTTCTTCCTTCCTCCCCTTGTAAACTAATTTAGAATGATTGGCTATTTGAACATGCAGTTTTTATGAAGTGAGTCCTGGCATTCTAATTTTTTATTTTTAACTTTGAATTTGGGGTTGTCACAGGCTGCTCAAACAGAAAGTGAAAAGAAATTAAAAAAAGAAGACAAGAAAAAGGAATTACAAGAATTAAATGAGCTCTTCAAGCCTGTGGTTGCTGCGCAGAAAATTAGCAAAGGTATGACTGATTTCTCTTCATTTATATTCTCTTATTCATACAGCTGCTTGACATAAAATAACCCTTAAAAACACCAGTTGATATTTTAATAAAGTAGATGTGACTGTTTCCTTCCCTGTCTAGTGTACTGAGTAGTTTGTCAGTAAGATTTGTTATTTTTTTATCTGGGGTCACTAGACCCTTAGAATATCAAAAGCTGTGTTAATGCTGAATGGGCAGCTGAAGATACTTTGCTGTTTCTGGTTCATTCATTAGATGTTTCTGGATGTGTGTCATGATTTCTCTGTGTGTGATGGTATTTAAAGCAGCCTGTCTCCTCAGGAAACTTAAGTACATCTAAGTATTTCAAGGAATATAAGATGATAACTATTGTCTTCACAGAAAATTGTACTCAAATCAGAACAGTAAAACCTTTCCAGTTCCTTCTATCTGACCTCATAATTAGCAGTAGTGTTGCTTTTGGAAGTGTGGTTTGTCTTGACCTTGGTTATTGAACAAACTAGTTCTGTGATGATATCTAAATTTTTGTTACAACTCCTTTGTTTTTGATACTTCTAGGAAACTGCAGTTGGCTGCCATGTGGGAGAAAAAAGTGTAATACCTGTAGGAATGAACTAAATGTTTTGAACTCTTTATTTATCTTCTGGAATACATGAAATGATGTGCAATAATGTTTTACAAAAGCAGTGTGATTTCCATGTGTGTGTTTAAAGCAAACCTGATACTTGCTCCTTGGGCAATTTGGTGTTTATGATCTGCATTGGTCAGCTTTTTCTAAATGAAGTAGATTTTGACTTCAGGTTATTTCTGAAGATTAATATTGCCCAGATTTTTAGATTACATTTTAAACAAGTGTTGTGTACTTACTTTTGTCACTGGTGAGTCACACCAAGAGTGAAAGCAGCAAGTGAAAAACTCGAATTTAAAATCTTACATGAGTACTTACTGAATATTAAAAGTCGAGTACTTCTCATTTAGTCATGTCTCATAAATACATTTTTATCTGCTTTCATTGCCTTTCCTAATGACCTCTTAATGCTTAAATAATTCTTTAGTGGTATGATTTTTACTTAAACTGTAATTTGTTTGATTGAATTGTTCATGCTATAGCAAAAGTTCCTTATTTTGGGGACTATGAACAACCATCTTCTTGTATTATTAAAGGAAGTGGTCTGAATGAGTGCAGATTAAATTACTGTAATTTTTTATAGTGTTATGTCAGTCTGTTGGGGAAAGGGTGACAGTCAGAAGATGCTTTACCATGTATTAAAGACAAGAATAGCTTACTGAATAGGGAAGAAGTTGCACAGAGTGATCTCTTATGTGTTGTATTATATAAATAAATAATTTGCTCAGGCACAGTGCTGTCCATATTTCTCTAAACAGTCAAGTGCCAGCTTTGATAGTTAATGCAAATACAATGCAATAAAAGTAAGTATGACATCTTCATGTTATTTTAAAAAGGCATTTTCATTCTCTCTAAATTCTCAATATTGTTCTCGGAATTGTTTGTGCTTTTGCTTAAAAATAGTGTTAAAATATAAACACTTTCTTCACTCAGGTGCTGACCCCAAATCTGTAGTTTGTGCTTTCTTCAAGCAAGGACAGTGCACTAAAGGAGACAAGTGCAAGTTTTCTCATGATTTGTCTTTGGAAAGGAAGTGTGAAAAACGGAGTGTCTACATTGATGCAAGAGATGAAGACCTTGAGAAAGGTAGAATACTTTTAGAAAGTTACTACTAAACTATTCTGTTTCTGAAACTGACAGTTGAAGATTGAGGGTCTTCTGTCTTGAGGTGATGATCCCAAAGAGCCTGGTCAGTGGCAAAGGCAACCAACCCACTGTTCTGTTCTGAACAACACAAACTTGCCTTTTCAAGTGTGTTCACAGATGTTCTTTAGACCTTATTCAGAAAGAGAAGTATGACCTGGTGATACTGAATGGTGGGGTTTAAATCGTGCTGTGTTATATAATGTCAGGCAAGCACCAAGTTGTACAGTGTTTTATCTTTCTGTTAATCGCTATTTTATTCTAAGTTCTGGAGAAGTGCAAAAGGAGGAAGTGTAATGAGCAACTGGAGCTGCCTTCCAGAACTGTTACTAGTGATTGCCCAAATGGGCACAGCTCTAGAATTTGGGATACTTGGGAATTTTTTCTGTGACTTTGTCTCCCCAAATTATTTGTTGGCCAAGTACTCTGGATTTTAGTTTCACTTAACAGGGATGAGACATTTTATAGAACTGGTTTTTGACAGTACCTCATGTCTCAGTCTTTATCTGAATTTTAGCCTCTGCCATCCTGAATGTATATGATGAGATCCCACAGATTCACAACTACTGTTACCATTGGTGATCTTGGCTCTTTTGATGGCACCTTCTTTTCATTTCAACACAGATGATTTGCTATTATCTCTGTCAGTCCTCAAGCTGTATTACCTGTACTTCTGGACATTATGCTCTAAACTTCTCTTTTTTCAGTTGTCTTTTCTTGTTTTGCCTTGTCCACACTCAGTACTATACAGATGGAATAACACATTATTTAGTGTTTAGCTGAAACATTTTCTATGCATTTCAAAATACAAATTTCTTAGGAAATTGTCTTGTGAGCAGCAGAGAAGAGTTTGTAAACTTAAAGAGCCTGAATTTATTTTCCATTGTATAAACTAGCTAAAATATAAGAACTGCAGATTAAAACTGTTACTAGGCAGAAAACCACTGACAGCAGTGTTTAGTATTTGGAATTTTTGTGAAGCCATCTGTTGTCTTTTTCTAGATACAATGGACAACTGGGATGAGAAGAAGCTGGAAGAAGTGGTGAACAAGAAGCATGGTGAGGCGGAAAAGAAAAAACCCAAAACCCAAATAGTAGGTCTTCTTTTCTTTTTTTTTCCTTGCAATTGAGCTGTAGTAGAGGGAGTTAAGTGCAGACTGGTATTAGATATGTTTCTCTAAAGATTTTGAACTGAGTATCATGTGTTCTAAGTATGTCTGATAGTATTTCTAATATTTTCTAGTAATTTCTAATAGCTAGTATTTCTAATAATAAAAAAGGCAAAAACCCGTAACCCCAAAGCTCTTTTCAGTCATTGTATGGTATATTCTCATGTAAGTTAAAAATGGATAGTGGGTGAAGTGCTTTCAAAATAGAAATGCCAGAGGACTCAGCAATAATCTCATGCAACCTATTTGGCTGGAAGATTCATGTCTCGTGATTGATTAAATGTGTCATCTCATTGCAGTGACTGGCAATATATATTGGTTTATTTCTGTACTGGGTGATACAGAAGCATTAGAAGTTTTAAAATTTTCTCCTTTATTTTGGAATTTACTCATTGAGAGACATTTGTAATTCCTGGGCTCTAAGTATAACAATATTGTTCATTTTTGCACTATGTGGCATAATGTGTTAATCCCTTTCTCATTCTTTGGAACTATTTCACCTCATTTTCAATACCAAGTAATTAAATAGCCAATTGATACTGCCTAACTGCAAAACTAAACATTGATATTGGTGAGTGTGAACTATGAATTGCTAGTGAAAAGTCCCAGAATGGCATCTTTACCTCAGGGTCGTGAACTGGAAGGTTTAATGTCTGAGGCAGATGCCTGTTTTGCTTAAAAGTATGTTGCTATCAGGAGGAGATGTGCTGCTGGGTTTACAGTAGTGCACAGTTGCCAGTCTTCTAAGTCATCTGTCTTCTTAAATTGCAATTATATTGAGGGGCAAGCAGTTGACTACATGAGTTTCAGATAATCCATTGCATTTCTTTGTTTACTTTTTTAATAGCAATGCATTTCACACCTTCCCTCTGTTTTGAGCACAACTGACTTTGAATTACTGTACTTCTGTCACATGGTGTAAAATGCTGGGGACGAAAAGAGGACATGGTGCTAACAACAACCACTGTTCTATACAGGTCTGCAAATATTTCCTTGATGCGATTGAAAACAACAAATATGGATGGTTCTGGGTCTGTCCAGGCGGAGGAGACAACTGCATGTATCGCCATGCTCTCCCTCCAGGCTTTGTATTAAAAAAAGACAAAAAGAAGGAGGAAAAGCAAGATGAAATTTCTTTAGAAGACCTAATAGAAAAAGAGGTAAAGTTGTCAGACAGGTGCCTTTTGGTGGTAGTTGTTTTTGTTACTCTGAAGACACAGATGTAAAGAACTTGTTAATTTCTAATTAAAAACTGTAATATTTTCACAGCTGAATGAGCCAGGGTGAAGATGTGTAGTACTTGATTCATGTTTTTGTTTAGAAACTATTACCTAGTGAATAGAACTAACTATAGCTGTGCATACTTAGTGCAGCCATTGCTTATGCTTTTTTAGGAGGCTTCTGTTTCTTACTGGTATTTCTCATTAAACTGTCACAACAAAGGCTTCTGTTGCCTTTCTTATCCCCAGCTCTGAGTCTCCTTAGTTCTCCCATAACACTAATGAGGAAGCAACCAAGAGAACAAGGCCTTCTGAAAATGTTACTGCTCCGCTTATTTCTGTCCCCATTGCTTGGCAGCATCATTGTGACAAGAACTGAGCTATCATAGTATTTTTTTTCCTCCTTCACTTTCCCTGTTAACTTTCACATCAACTCATCTCACTAACTGGAAAATCACATGTTGAGTCAAATGGGAAGAGGATGATGCAGGTTTGACAGTGCTAAGAGTTAAGAAGGAGTTAGAAAGAAATGTTTTCTGTTAGTTTCTGGAAAAAAGTAATTAAATTTTAATTTGTTATAGACTTTGGAAAAAGTTTCTAGCATTAATCAGTCTCTTTCCTTGACAGCGTGCTGCCTTAGGACCAAATGTTACCAAAATTACTCTAGAGTGTTTTATTGCATGGAAGAGAAGAAAAAGACAAGAAAAAATTGATAAGGCTGAGCAAGATATGGAGAGGAGGAAAGCAGATTTTAAAGCTGGCAAAGCATTGGTGGTAAGTTCTACAGTCCATTTCTTAATGCAAGAAGAGGGAGTAAATAAAGTTTTGTAATAGTAGCTGGCCTGGAATTGCTTTGGGTTTTTTGTATCCTTCTCCTTGCTTTATTGTGGTTGGTTTTTTGGTTTTGGTTTGTTTTTTTTTAAGTAGTACAAATTCCTTGAAGTAATAGGTGAATGTTTCTTTTCCTGTGAATAGATTAGTGGACGTGAAGTATTTGAGTTCCGGCCAGAGCTGGTTGATGCAGATGATGAAGAAGCAGATGACACCCATTATGTTCAAGGAGCAGGAGATGATGATGAGGTAAAAAACAGGATTAAATTAGTGATAGTTCACTTGCATTCAAGTTTGAAAACTTCTAATCTGAGAGCTTTTACAGTGCAATTAATAAACTTGTTTGTTAATTTAATACTGCCACAGAGTGGATTTTATCAGAATGTTTGTGTTGAAGGTGAAAAAGGCTGTACAAATTACACAGAAATGAGGACTTCTGTGGAAAAGTAGTTCATGCAGAGCACCCTGGCTTGTTTTTCAGATGGAAGACCCTGTGTGCATAAATGATGTGGATTTGAACCTGTATGTCCCAAAGGCAGTGGAGGAGACTGGCATTACAGTGGCCAGTCCTGAGCGATTCAGCACCTACACTTCAATAGAAAAAGATGGTAAGTTCTTCGTTTGGGCATCACTAACAGAAGATTGTATTGTTAAGAGCTTTCCAAAAGGTAGACAGCAATTTTACTTCCCCACCCTTTTTAAACCAATAGGTCTTTTCAACAGACCAGTAATTCATTTCTATCAGTGGTACGTGCAGTTAAAGCAAAAGCTTATAGTAAATGCTATGTACTTACTTTCTTAAATTGAAGCTTAAATGAAAGGTAATGTTTATGGCTGCTTCAAGTGCATCTCTAAGGGGCTTGTTCTAACTTTACTTTTTTTTCAGATTTTTGGAAATCATAGAATAGGCATATAAGAAAGATCCAAGGTTTTATTTGGATTTTTCTCTATCTAGCTTGTAATTTCTGAGAGCAAAGTCCTGATCTTGGTGTGCTTGTGGAATGCATGACCTTATGTTTAAGAGCCAGAGTCTTTCAAGAGCAGACATTAAGTAGGAGCAACTCATTGTTTGATGCATTTATGAAAATAGGAGTTTCAGGAGGTGACAGTTGGAGTTGTTTAGGGTTTTCTTAACCTGTTTTCATAATTGATTATCCAGACCTGCATATTAATAAGATATATGCAATTTAACCAGTATAAGTCTACATGAATTTCAAATAAAGTAACTTCTGCAGAGTCTCAAAACTTGAAACCATGTTTAATAGGATTGTGAATTCAATTGGTGATTAAGAAACTTATGACACTGAAATGCCTAAGAATTATGTTTATTTTCAGATAATAAATTAAGTGAAGCTTCTGGTGGCGATATAAACAGCAGCGAGCAAAATGATTTAGAGGAAGATAATGATGGAGATGGGGAATTGGAAAATGGAGTAATTGATGCAGTTCCAGTTGATGAAAATCTGTTTACTGGAGAGGACTTGGATGAACTAGAAGAAGAACTAAACACTCTTGATTTATAAGAATGAACTAAGAAGCTCAAGTGATGAATTAAATCTATGTGACAAAGTGAAAACTGACTACATTTTTTCTTCTTTTTGAATAGAATTCTTAAACAGGATGTTTATGGTTATGCAGCTGAATATGATGGGCACGTGGTATACCAGGAATGTTTTCCTTCAATCTCATCTAGTCCAATCTTGACTATGCTCACAATAAAACTTTCAGAGTAGGTCAGAATTACCCAAGAGCTGAGTTTGCAGAGAGAGATTATAACTTTCAACTAAAAGTAGGAAGTGTAACTGCTTTGCCAGTAAGCAAGTGGGCAATTTGACACCAGGTACAGTATAAAAATCAAAGTGTACATTCTTCAGGAAAACTGCATTTTTATTTGTGATTGTATTGATTTAGAAACTGCCTGAAGTGGTTTTTAGGCAGGATACTCTAATGGAGCTGATGCAGATTATCCTTCTTTAAGTGGTGATTAGCTTTACTTGATCAGCTGGATACTGAAGATTGTCAACTGATACATCATACGATCTAGTATGGTGCCCTCTGTTTAAAATGTTTGAAACTTTCTCACCACCTTTTGCCAATAAATCTGTAAATAAAAACTATCAACTTAAAAATACCTGTGTTGATTTTTCTCGGCTAAGTTAGGATATACCAAACTGTTAAGAACTGGATTTTCTAATAGCGTGGTAGATGGTTTTCTCTGCAGTCTTGATACAGAAGTGATGGTGTTGGCTTCAGTTAAATTTGGACTACCTGCAATTACAGTTCTTTTGGCTACACTTCACTTGATGCAGTGTAAAATTCAGCAGCCAACTTTTTTCTCCCTCCCTGTTCTTATTTCCTGCCCCCCCTGAGCTGATGTGCACCACTCACTGCTGTTCCATCTCATTGTTTCCCAACTGACTTTTGCAGACTAGAGAAGACTCCAGGCTCTGCAGAGCAGGGATGTTAGCCCAGAAAATGCCTGCCATACCTTTGGAGTCCTGTAAACAACAGGAGGTTGTGCAGGGATGAGTTGCCTGAGGGCAGAGCATTGCTATACCCTGCGGGTACCTGGTCAGTGTGTCCTTTTCCAAAGGACTGAGTTCCTGCCAGAAAGATTTCTCAGTAGTGGTGCTTTTACAGGGGGCTGTAGGCTGTGCCTCCTTGCCATACTACCAGTAGTATCTGCAGCAATATTGCTGTACTGATGATACTCTTTGTATTGATTTTTCTACAGCTTTTAAATTACTACTTAAAAGCCATTAAGAGTTGAGATGTTCTTAGCTTCCCCAAACTGCTTTTTGGTGGGAATGTTAGCTTTAATGGTTATTTCTGGCACTGCTGAATTGACTCTTGTGTCTTGGATGCTCTTTCTAAATTAGCTGACTTCAGACTTTTTCTGCCCTTCTTGGGATGTTCGTGGAATTCATTTTCTTCTGTAGGAACAAGAAGCAGTACTTGGGAGAAAGGCTTACTGAAACTGACTTCTAAATGTAAGTGTTTAAGGAAAAGCTGCAATATCAGAAATATTTATTTATGCAGATTTTTCCCTTGTGGCCATAAATAGTGTTGATGGATTATTGTATTATACTGGCCAGCAATAGGATGCCTGTCTATCAGGACACTTAATGCAATTCATTTGAATGTATGTTGAATAATTTTTCAAAGTTGTATATTTTAAATGGGAATAAAAGTAATTTAATCATTATCAAGGATGAGAATGGCTTTCTATATTTTGTGTCTTAAAGGCTGGTTTATCGTATCTAATACTCCTTTCCATAATACTGATCTGTTTTATGGATATAAATAGGTTAAGCCTTTGCCAAAATTGTGTTCATGCTACTTGCATTTTACAGTGGAGGAATAACAGGGTGATTCGTACTAATTTCAGCTAATAAAACACAGATGGGCAGGGAGAGAGTGTCCTTTTGGGTCTAAAGGGCTTGATTGTGGTGCATAAGTCCTTTGTGCAGGAGTCATTTAAACATTAGGACAGTCACCTTGCACAGTCCTGAAATAAATGAGTTATGAATATTCCTGAGTATACATGAATATCCATAAGTTAGTTGAAGAAACCTGTCAACAACTACTGCCTAAGAAAATCAGGTTAACTTCATGTGGGCAGGAAACAATAGTTCTCTTTCCCTTTTTGGTTTTCACCTTCTTTCCTCTTAACTTATTCTGGCACAGCTCCTGGCTGGGCTTGTTCTGGCCCCTTGGCTCAGTTGCTCTGCCTGGATTTCCATCCATGAAGGCAGGGTGACTGCTTTTAGAGAGTTCTTTGTTCATGTAGTATCCAGGCAGACTCCTGAGGGTAAGTGGCTGCTATGCATTCCTTCTGCTTGCAGATAGGCTTGACTGTAACCTGCTAAAGTTCTTGATCTTCAGAGTTAAAGAAGCTCAAATTTGCAGCTGACAGGGAATTTCAGTCAATAAATGCACAGTTAAAAATGAATGCAAAGGCCATGCTTGGGGTAGATGAATTATTAATGTTTTGGAAATGAGCACTGTGACAGAAGGGAGTTCACCTGGATATGACATCACTAAGTTGTTCCTATTGACGGAAACTTCACCAAATGAATCTGATGTCAAGTAAATGAGTCACTTCTGGCAAAATGAGATATAATCTGAAGCCAAAAATAATAATATATTCATTTCAGTGACCACCCAGTTATGGCTGAAAAATAGAGTATTTCATTGTGACAGGAGCAGGAAGGCTCAGTGCAGGAGTTCAGGTCAGGCTCTAAAGCATCATAAGCCAGGTAAGTTTCTAGCCCTTGAAGCCTGGGCCCCTGTTTGTATCCATTTGGTGTTCTCTTGACTTAGAAATGTACATGAGAAATGTAACGTAGCTGTGATTTCAGCATATCTTGAAGGAAACACACGAGTGTGGCACTCTGCCTTCGCAGCACCTTTGGTACCGGCACTGGTGTGCACACAACCAATTTAAAATAATGCTGCAGTAAACCCATGCCTTTCCTTCCTGATGTTTGATGTTGTGAGGGTAGAGTAGTTGTTGACTTTCAACTTTAATGTATGTTCAAATACCATTTCCATCACACCCGCAAGCTGCTTGACCTGCTGTAACTGGCTAGCTCTAAATTCAGTCAAATTCAGGGCGCTTTTTGAGACCTGTGTGATTGAATTTTATGCTTGCCACTGCTTTGTTAGTCAGAGTTCCCTACTTTTTTTATAATAAACACTGTGCATAAAGGCCTAGAAAAAATGTGGTTGAAAATTAAATGTAAAGACTGACCTTAAATATTACATTATCTATGAGTTGTTTGTAATAGAAATGTTGCTCGTTTTTTAATGGGCAATGCTCCCCAACTGCTTTTATCAAGGGGAGGTTTTACTATTTTTAAACTTTGGACTTCTGTTGGCAATCCAGTATTGTCATAACAGATCGTGTTTGTTTAACGTGTTGGTTACAGAAAGAATGTACATATACAAACTGGTATATTTTATTCATGTTTCCTTTCAGAATTCTGTTGTCAGACGTAGAATAATAAGTTTCAAAAAAAATTATGTCTCAGGCATTCTGAATGCTGAGTTCTAATTCTTTTGCAATGCTAATGCTCCTTTTTAACGACTACCTGAATGTAGTAAGTAATGCAGGCTTAAATATTTTGTAAGCTTATATATATCTTGCAAAAAGCCTACTTGGATGTTTTATAAACAGTGTTTGTTACTCCTGTTCCATGTGCTGCTTTGTAATAACTTACTGAAACTACAGCAACTAAACTAAAAATCTTACAAGGTTAGGATTTTGTTTTCCTCACAGTGAAATTATTACAGACCTAAGCTGAGAGGAAGGGATTGCTCTCATATGCAAATATTCCATATATATATTTACCTGAGGTGTCTCAGGACATGAATATATGAATTGGAAAAAATGGAGTCTGGGAAGGACAGAGGAACCACAAAAAACCCCCATAACAGCAGCTGCAGTGTATCAGACCAAGATATCATTTATCACACTCCAAAAACCAGACACCTGGGGAAGGAAGAGGGAAGAAAGGGACAAACCCATGCACTGCTCAGGAGTGCTTGTCATATAGAGCTTCCAACAATTTTTAATCTAGAAGACTTCACTAGATGTAACCTGTGGTGGCTTCCTGTTCCAAGTATATTCCCACTTTCTTCCTTGAATCCTTGTACATTTTTAACATCTTCCAGAAACTCAAAGAGTTCCACAGCTCTGCTACATTTTGTTTTGAACATGATTCCTACTAACTGGTATTGTTGATCTCAAGGGGAAAACACTTAAGTCATATCCTATGCCTGCCTGTGCATTGACTGACTTGATGCCAAGTAGAGAAAGTGGGTACAAAAAAAGAGTTGATGTCTTTCAGTTGTGAAGAACAGTCTCTTGATGTATTTCAGTGCTAGAAACAGGGCTTTTTTTCCAAAATTAAAAGCTTTCTCTCTAAACATACTTCCTTTTTTTTTTTTTTTGTTACTAATGGGATTTAATCAGCAAGATCTTTCATGAAGTAAATGCTTCATGAATGAAGCATTTCAATGGAGTCTTTGCTTCTGTTAGGTACCATGTGTGTTTTATGTAGCTGTGATTACCTAAAGTGCTTTTACAGGGATAACTGCAAATCATCCTTCTTTTACCCTCACACTGGTGTTAGAGGCTTAGAAGTGACCTTGCCTTAGCCTGTCACACTTAGTTCTTTCCTTTCAATAGATGCTCTGTCTTTTACAGAGGGCAGCTGTTGCTGGTGTTAGCAATAAGGCCAGGATGTTTTATTCATTGATGATGTTACAGCCCTAATATGCGACCACAGTAGGCTCTTTCATAGCACATTAGTGAAATGAATGCCAAAAATAATCAGTTCTTTCAATCATAAAATAGCATCAGCATCTCATTTGTCTTTAGAGAAAGAGACCTCAAAGATAATCTCATTTGAAAATGGTTATAGGGTCTTGGAATACATTTGGACATAAATTTGAGCAAAGCTGGCTTAACACTGAAGACATGTTCCCAAAATTACCCAATCAGACTTTAAAAACACAATGGACTAATAAATTAAAGGAAGATAAAATGGAAGAGAAAGCATCACAACTTTGATTTAGGAAAGGAAAGAAACAGAAGCAATCCATAAGGGAAGGGAAGGGAAGGGAGGAGAAAATTACTATAGAAGGTTCCCAAGTCAAAACACTATTGTTTGTACAGTAAACCATTAGGGAAATGTGTTCAATGGATGTTGCATCCCTGGACCTGTGCTGGAATGAAACTGTGTTGTCAGCATCTAATGTGAGTGTAGCACATCTCCTGTAGCTGTAGAAATTCAGTTTACACCTTGAATTTCTAAGGTCTCTAATGCATTTTAATGGACTTGCTGTTCTAGGAGAACTTTTGTCCCCTTCATGTTTTACATCCATTCCTGTTTTATTCCTTGGTTTACCTTCTTTTGCTCTGAACACAGCATGTAAAGATGGGATCAAAGACATGAATAGTTTGGTCTCTGCACAGTAATACAAATCCATTGCAAGCTCTCAGTCACTATTTTCTACCAATCTTTTTGATGTCTGGCATGTCAAGTAGTTTAGTTGTCTTGTTTGGTAGCAGTGGACTAGTTCAGAAAAAGATTAATTGACCTCCACTTTAAAAATTCCATAGCTGCAACTTAAGGCCTTGTTAGAACCAGATAACAGCCAAGTTTCTAGGCAAGAAACTTTTAGTATTCGTTCTTCATCACTTTCTTTTGCTGTCTTCTCCCTAAGCCAAGTACAAACACTGCAGAAGGGAGGCCCTTCTCACTGACCTCTCTAATCCACATCAGCTCTCCCGGCAGCTTCTGCCTTCTCCCTGCGGGCTCCCTGCACGGAGCAAGGCACAGTCTCCCCCAGCAGGGTGCTCTCCTAACACTCTAAACGCTCCAGGGTTTTGTTTATCGGAGGGAGTGAAGGAGGATTAGGGAAGTGGGACCAAATGAATAGAGCAAAGCTCTAGTTCTTAAAATGTCTGACAGACTAAAACCAAAATAAGAGGCAACTATAAACTGTAAGGGAGCAATAGGAGTTTAACTGCTGTTGTCTCACCTTTGTGAACCATCTAGGGGGTCAGAGCTGCAGTTTGTGTCAGTGCTATCAGCCCTACCCCACAAGCTCTTCAGTCTTGTCAATACAAAAAGACTGTGTTCTGTAAATAGTGGTTCCAGGTACAGTGTTCCACACAGCGCCTTCCACACACAAATTCTGAGCTACAGTTGTACACAATGCTTGGTCTACATGAATAATTGCTTTTATGTTTGGGGAGCAGGGAGAAGCAGAATGAGGAATCTTCCCCCAAGATGGCAAGAAGGAAGAAGCTTTTAAATGTGCTCTTTATCCAGGGCATGGAAGTGTCTGCAGTTTCCACCACTGTTAGCTGTTGTCAGCATTAACCAGCAGACTTCTCTCTGATAGCTGCAAAAATAGTTCTTTCACAGCAGCACTGTACTGGAGCAACCTCCTGGCAATTGCAGGCTAATGGCTTAGAAGCAAACAGTGAAAACTTTGGAAACAAAACAAATCCATACCAAACATCCCCCACCCTTCACCCCCTTGGCCAAACCCTCTATTAGAATGGTTAAAGATCTGACTCTATCTTGGTCAATGTTTTTTAGCTTATTCCTTGAAAGAAACATTTAACTTGGCAAATACATGGTCAACAGTCACTAGTTTTATGGATAAGGAAATACTTTGATTTAGTGTTAATGCCAGACAGGACAGTATTCCTAGACACAAAGGATCAAAATATAATGGCTTTGAAGTGAGGGTGAGTTGGGGTTCTTTGGGGAAAATGTGTATTTTTGCATAGGGAAGAGGGAGGATATTTAAACTCTGAGGCGGCATTCTGTAACAATCTAAGATAGTAACGTGCCTTGTGAAGGCAAGTGGCTGGAGCTGATGTCTCAGATGCTCCAAAGGCCTGGGATGCTGGGGCTGAAACACTTGAAACATTCCTTGAGAGAGAAGGGAAGGAAATACCTTTTTCCATGTCAGTTTGTCTTACTGCCATCTTTTAGTGCTTTTGTATTTGAGTAAACTAATATTCAGATTATTTGATAGAAACGAGCTTGGCTCTAGTTTACTCCTCCACTGTCTTTCAATCCTACTTGCTCTGCATCCTGTTACTATTTTGCTGGGTAAGTCTTCAATGTGTTTTAAGTCTGAGCCTGTTACTAGGCACAGAATAGACTGAAAAATTATTTCTTTTCCAGGGAATTCGTAAGATTTAAACTTGGGTTTGGTCCAAATCCTGTAGCAGGAATGTGGAAGCATTACTGTAATACAGGAGCATTAGAGGGCAGATGCTTCCAGGCAGATGTGGCTTTATGTGCCTGGAATGATAAATTAAAAAGCCAAGATGACTGCTCTGTGAGTCTGAGCTTTATTAGATTACTTTAAAAATGCATGATGAAAAAAAAAAATCATGGAAA
>JAWWLZ010000002.1:50642-107164 GCA_035041345.1 Poliocrania exsul | reverse complement strand
AAAAGGCATGATGAAAAAAAAAAATCATGGAAAGAATCAGTGAAGAAAGATTAAAAAGGTGTACATAAGAAGCTGTCACTTGTACTAAATAGATTATTTGCACCAAAGACAGGGATTGCAGTATCTCAGGAATATAACAGGAAGCAGTGGTCTGGTATTTCTGTATAACCAGAAGCAGACAAGTATGTAAGAAAACTAGAAAATGCCTCTTGTCATCTGAAATTCTCCATAAATGGAAATAAACTAGAAAGTGCCCACTGCCTTCAGTGCCTATAGATCCTGTCTGCAGGGAAGTGTTCTGTTTGCCTTTGTCCCAGCAGAATACTGTTCCACAAGTGTTTCTGCCAGGCACGGTCACTTCCACTTTCTAAATAAAACCTCTGTCTGTGTGTTGTGTACACACTTGCCATCGCTGATGGTCTCAGCAGAAGGGACAGTACTTAAAACAGTCAAGAAAGCAGTAGCAGGCAAAGGAAGGAAAAGGTTCTTGGAAAAGATATTTAGATGCAACATATCTTTTTCCACCCTAGAAGCAGAAAGCCAACTCTATACTGTCTATATTAGCAAATTCTCACCAGCTCCTTCTAAATACCTGTCCTGAGACCTTTCCCAGGAGAAGACTCGAGAGCCCCACTTCTCCCTGCCTGTCTCCTGTGAGTTCCATCACTGTGGTTAGCTGAGGGCACCGTGCTGGTTCTGGGGATAGGTGTGGTGCCTTCCCAGGCTTTTCCCTCTGGACTGGTGTGTTCATTTTCATTGAGATTATGCAGATAATATTACAGAGCTTGGTTTTTTCCCTGATCTGTTTCTCCCTTATTACATCATCTCCTGTCCATCCTTTTCCCTAGAGTGAAAATACTGTTTAAAAATATCTTCCAAAAATTTCTAAGTCTTTGGAGGCATTACTGAGCAACATCTGGATATGCTGATAAGCTGGATAAGCTGAAGTGCTTTGTGAAGCAAAAAATGAGTCACACGTGGCTTCTAATGACAAACTTGGTCAGAATGAAGAAATATGAACCCTTGGACAAATCAAGCAGTGCTGTTCCTGCACTTGATGCTATGGAATACTAATGTAAAAAAAGACCTGGTGAGTAAGAAGCATTCTATGAAACACATGAAGGGGATTGTGGACAGACATTGACTAACACTGCAGTAATACAGCTATCAGTATTGACCAAATCCGATATAACCCCTGGTACGACTCACTTCCTTTTGACCTGGGAGTTTTCAGTCTATGCTGAGAGTTGTTCACCAGTTAGGAACTGGTTTAGCAAATGCAGCCATACCCTTGTTGTCCTAAGGAAAACATTGCCCTATAGCCCCAGGTTAAGGACAGCTTTTGCTAACAACTAAATGAGATTGGATTGATGTGGTGAATTGCTCATAGTAGTAATAAAGTAAATTAAGTCTAAACATCTCCACTGGTTTCCCTGTGTTTCTCACCCAGTAACGCTTCCAGAGCTTTCAGATTTATTGCGGGGTTTTTTCCAAGGAAATGAACACTAAAGATAATATTATACAAAATAGAAATAAAAGATATCAACAGAGCAAACCAAAGTAAATATGTAAAGTGCATATTTTGGTCAGCTTAGGCTTGCTTTCTACTGCCTTGTTAGAAAGTGACTTATTTCTTGAAATATCTCTTCAGAGCAGCTATGCCTCTTCACAAGTCCAAGCATCTGGATGGCACAAGAGCAAAATATTTACTAAAACTCTCACAACAAGAAAGGCTTTTCTGAGAGAGTTACAGTAGTATTGATGAACAAATCAGTGGTAATCCTTTCTGTACTCCAGATATTCATCATGCTGGCACTGTAAAGCACTGGATCTGCTAAAAGGCTGAAGCTTATTGCTTATATACAGGGCATCTGTATGCTGAGGCTTTTCAAGTACAATCACTGTGATTTGCACAAGCACGATTTTTCTGAATTACAGCACTTTGTCCATTCCTTGCTGTTGAGGGTAGTGTCATGAGGAGGAGTCATAATTGCAGAGGAAAATGATCTGAAATACTTGATCCATGCTGGACACTCAGGAACAGGAAAAAATAATGCCTGTCTACCAAAAGTGCTTTGCATCTTGTAAAGTTTTATTAAGCTCTGTTAATATATTCTTGTATGAGTAAAAACTAACAAGACCAATAACTTGTTACAAAAATTAGTTTTGTCTGTTGTATAACGGAAAGTAGTTCTTTAGACTGCAATCAATTCCAAAATAAGTGTGTTTGAAACTGAATAGGAGTCTTAAAAGAAATCTCAGTCCTTCCCACTTCTTAGTAGTTGATTTTCATCATTGAATTTCTTAGCCTGTCAATCAGAAACTGCAGGTAACAGGAGAGTAAATATAAAAGCATGTAATTCCTTTGTTTACATTCTGTAATATGATCTCATTGGCTGTGGCTTATCTATTTGTAATTATGCTGAGAGCTAAAAAAGCCAGGAAACAAAAATCCCATCCTCACTGGAAGGAGTTTCCTGCTGTCCCTTAATAGCAAACTCTGGTTTTGGCTTTCACTCTCCTGTCCACGTGGCTGTCAGACAGAGCAGCTCAATGCAGGCAATGGGATCAATCATTTACAGTAAGATTGGCTTTGATTAGAAGTGTATCCCAAGATGGGATAAAGAAAAAGCTTTTTACCCTGTTAGGCTGGGGGAATAATGCCATGCAGGGAGCTGTGGCTCAGCTCTGGGGCTGTCTAGACGGATTGAGTCGGGTTGTGCTCTGAATCAGGGCCAGCCAGCGCCGTTTCTGCCTGCAGCTGTGGCTGAGGTGGTGGGAGTGGAGCAGCGAGCCCGGTGCTGAGTCAGGACAGCCACAGGCTGCCTCACCTGGGCCAGCCCAAAGATGGGAGCAGGCACCAAACAGCTGGCCAAAGAGCAGGAATCTGCAAGGGAGGAAATGGTGGGAAAAAAAGACTTCCACAGGGCTGAGTAACCCCTGACTCTGTGTAAAGTCTGAGATAAGTCTGAGTTAGTCCTCTGACTCGTCTCAGCAATTTGCTGACAACAAGCAGTAGGACTGCACAGCCAGTTCCTGGGAAGCCAAAATTTATTGTTTGGTAAAAAATTCTGATATGCTAAAAATAGCTTACCTTTGGCTGCTTGTGTAAAGTTATGAAGTGATACAATCAAGTAGGGCCAATAAATCCTCCTTTTCCCTAAGTTACTTTCTCAAGGTACTCATAAATCACCTTTTTCTTTTCTCTTTCATTGCTGTATTTGGGAACTTATTAACTCATTGGCTTTGATCAGGTCTGTAATACAAAAGCTGTAGGAAAAGTCAGTAAAAAATAATAAAAGTTAATCTTTAGTAATGGGGTTTTTTTAATCTATGAGAAGGTTGCAAAGTTAAGAAAATTAGTAACAGGTATCAAGTCTAGGTATAAGAACTCTCCTTCCTTTCTTGATAGAAAAATAATCTCTGATTTGGCTTCCTGAAGGAATTATTATCAATTAATAAGAACAAGTGACAGGAACACAGGATTACCTGATGGGTCTTTGTGGCTCTGCAATGGGTTTATTTGAACAAACCACTTCTGTGTGCTGCTGTTTGCCAGGCTGTGACAGTCCTTCCTGCAGACAGGGAAGATGTGGGAATGAATGAATGAAAATGCTTGGGAGTTCTTCCTTTGTAGATTATGAGATTGCTTAAAAACTTACATTTGAAGTATACTTTTTTTGAAGTATAAATATATAAAAATACAAAAAATATGTATTATTTACTGTTGCCAGTGGATAGTGTCACAGCGTTGTGCAAGTATGAAGGTGACTCATGTCCCTCTAAATTGGAGGAACCAGATCAGACATAAAGCATTTTTAAAATGGAAAACTCTTAATTCATAACCCCTCTCTCAGTTTCTACCCTTTTCTTTTTCCCCTTGTACTGATAATTTTTCTGAATGAACTTGTTAAAAAAAAAACCACAACCAACCAAAAAAACCCCCAGCAGGTAAGTAGCAGCTGGCAAGAATCCATAGTGTACAATCCAGCATACTTTACATATTTTACATCTAGCCTTTAAAGGGTTGCCATGAGTCAGCTTTCATAATTTAGCTTTCATGGTAAAATAAAATATGTCTGTATTACAATAGAACAATTTGAGCAACCTGGTCTAGTGGAAGGTGTCCCTGCCTCTCAGAGATGACCTTTAAGGTCCTTTCCAACTCAAATCATTTTATGATAATATTGTAGTTTTTAAATTAAAGCAACTTTATTCATTTAGCCAGAAACTGAAAAGATCACCCAATATCAGTGTTCAGTGCCTGCACATGGTACCCTTTATACATGACACATTTTTTTCTTGTAAGCCAAAACACCTAGGTGGGTGAATGTAGGCTGATGGCCATCACTAAAGAGCAAAAAAACCCCAGACAAAACAATGATGACTGTAAATTTCCACTCAGAGGAAAACAGGAAACTGATTCTGAGAAGTGTTTCATTAGCTGGTGATGAAGAAAGCTCTTTTTTTTTTTACTGTAAGGTCTTTGGGTTCTTTGAAGGAATAAGTAATGAAAAGACAATGTTAAATGTATGCAGTTCAAAGGTTTAATATACTACTTTTGTCTACACTGAATTAACCCCATTCCATCACAACTTCAGGAATACTCAAAGATTACTAAATCCTGTCTCTTTAGTGGGTTAATAGCAGTTCTTTAACAAACATCTTTCTTCTGGCTCTATTAAGTGGCCTCCATTACTCAGATTATTTTAATTATTTTCTCCCATGATGATTATTCTCCATTGAAAACATTCTCTGTAAGTGGCTTCTAATTTTGGCTCACTCTGAATCTCATCTCTGATCTTTTTAGAACTGAGCCTGTAAAAGTCCACTTACAGCCAATTTAACAGATTTAAAAATAAAATTATCTCCTTCGAATCTAAGTCCTAAACTTCATCAGTGGTTCCCATATCCAGTTCCAAAGAATGTGTGGGAGTTATACTCGTCTTCTAGGAAGTCTCTAACATTCTTTACACAAGCCCTTTAAGGTAGGATTTTCACCTTCTTGTTGAAGCTGTGGTGCTACAATTCATCCCTTCTCTTAGAGGCCTCAGCATAGACCCTGTATAACCTGATGTGTTTTCTGAGGCTTTTCTTAGCTTTTCTGTGCTTATTGTGTAAATGTTTTTCTTTCAGGACTCCTGTAATACTGAATCTGTCCCTTGGTAAATATACATAGGATATTTTAAACTTTTATTTAGAGCTTGAAACACATTATTTATTCTGCTACTTTTTATCATGCTCACACAAGAAAAGCAAACCTTCATGGCAAAAGGGGAAAGGTGATTAAACTACAATACTGTTACCATATACAAATTAATATTCTGAATTAATATGAATTATTTCCACTTTATAGGTGTTCCAGGATGTTTTCTTTCACCTGAAACACTGCTGTACTGAGCAGTTGAACTCATGTTAGCCAATGATGGTTTTGAGCCTCCAGCTCCCTGAGCTATGCTGATAGTGCTGAGACATTAGTCATGACAGATGATAGAAGGGCCACAAACTGTGACTGCAGAAATTGAAGCTGCACTGGATGCTGCTTCTCCAGGTGGGTAGAAACAGGAGCCAAGATCTCCATTAGGAAGGATTTACAGACTCAGCTCTTCCCAGCTCGCTCTGCACCTGCTGCTGGGCATCCCTGTTACTGGGAGAGGAGCTGTGACCCTGGGGTTTAAAATGACTTCATTTGATAGCCTATGTGTTTGAAAATAGTTTGGGTTTAGGTTTTTTCCCCCTCTCCATGACTGGGGCCACACTGACACTTTCTTCACTTTTTTTTTTTTTTTTTTTTTGTTAACAGCTTTTTCTAAAGACTGTCTCCCAGCCTTGTTCAGAAAGGCTTTGTTAGACCGGGCATGGATGTGTCCCCCTCTTCTTATTTCTAGCGCTACCCCATAGACTGGTTTGCGTCGGAAGGGACCTTAAAGACCATCTATTTCCAACCCCGCTGCCTCGGGCAGGGACGTCTTCTATAGACCGGAGTGCTCAAGCCCCATCCCGCCTGGCCTGAAACGCTGCCAGGGATGGGGCAGCCACAGCTTCTCTGGGCAACCTGTGCCAGGGCCTGCCCACTCTCACAGGGAAGAATTTACTTGAGTTCCTCCAGCCTTCGGCTCCAGCAGGAGTAAGACTGCGGTGCCTGATCCAGTGCCCGGGCGCGGAGCGGAGCAGGGCCCGCCCCGGCACCACATGATGCCGCCCCTCCTCCCGCCGCCCCGTCCCGTCCCGAGGAGAAGGGGAAGTGGCGGCGCTGCCGTCCCCGCCCCCGCGGGCACGCGCGGCCCCTCCGCCCCCTCCGCGGGGCCGGCGCGTCGGGCAGAGCCGCGCCCGGAGCAGCGGGGCCGGGCCATGGCGCGGCTGGGGGCGATGCCGGTGCTGCTGGGGTCGATGCTGGCCCTGCTGGGCGCCGCGCTGCGCCCGGCCAGCGCCTTCAACCTGGACGTGGAGCGCCCGGCCGTGTACTCGGGCCCGGCGGGCAGCTACTTTGGCTTCGCCGTGGACTTCTTCGTTCCCGACCCGTCCTCGTAAGTGCCTGTTCCGCTCCGCCGCGTCCTGCCCCGCCGAGTCGCCCCCGGGGCGCCGGAGCGGAGCGAGGCGGTGTCCCGGCGGAGGAGGGGAAAGCGATGCCGCGGCCGGAGCAGCCCCGGGGCCGCCGGGGCGGGAGCGCCGGTGCCGGGGCGGCTCCGGGGAAGCGGCGGGAGCGCCTCGCTCAGGCCCCGGCGCTCGGGGGGAGCCACGCCTGCTCCTGGCGGGGACCGGCCCGCATCCCTTCCTCCTCCGCATCTCTGCCTCCTCCCCATCCCTTCCTCCTCCCGGGCGGCTCCCCCTGCCCAGACCCTTTTGCCGGGCAGCCGGACGCGGTCCCGAGCGGGCTCCGGCGCGGCAGGAGCCGCGGGGTTCTCTGCATAGCCTGGTCTCATGCAGATAATGGTGATGGTAAATACACTGTAGAAAGATGAAGAGATGGGATTTTGCTTCCTCAGGGGGTGTCCCGCGGCTTTTCAGGACTCTGCTATTCTTGCGTTTGGGTGCGCTTTGCGGAGCTCGGTGTTTGAGTGTCTGTGCGGTCACCAAGCTGCTCAGGAGGCTAAGTTCCCTGTAAGGACCCTCCACAACTGCTTCCTGAGTATGTTCCCGTTTCATGTTAAAGGTTAGGTTGTGTGTAGTAGCTGGTGCGTTTCAGACCTTTGAATCCTCGTGTCTCTAACTGCAGAGCCGCGGTGTTGCCGGAATGAATCAGGCTCTGGTTCTCAAGTGCGGGG
This sequence comes from Poliocrania exsul, assembly GCA_035041345.1. Lineage (NCBI taxonomy): Eukaryota > Metazoa > Chordata > Aves > Passeriformes > Thamnophilidae > Poliocrania > Poliocrania exsul. Next base: position 99,899 of record JAWWLZ010000002.1, on the reverse strand, counting down.
CTACAGTAACATCCAGCTTTTGCCACTTTTCCCCTGCTCATTTCCCGTCTTAAGAAAGGACTGTAAAACTGGAAAAGCTGCTGGCTTTCATCATGCTGATGGGATATTTTCTCTGTCTCTTAATCTTTAGCTTATAAACAATTTTTATAGCTATTGAGCAAGTCTCTTTTCAGTACATCATCTAGCCTTGTTTGCATTTCGTTATTGCCTACATATATTAGAAGCTATCCTGTCTTAACTTGCACGTGTTGCACCATCTTTCTGCGCTATCTTAATCCTGTAAGTCTTCGTACTAAAAGAAAAAAAGGTTCTATTTTTGTGTGTCTCTTTATTTTTAAGTCGGCATGTGTGGCTGCAGAGTTATCAAGAGACTGGTAAATGCCTGTAATAAACTTTCTTCCTTGCTTTCTGATAAGGAATTATGTGACCCAAGTCTCCATGAAATCACTATTTGGAACCTTTCCATTATTTTTATAAGAACTATTGACCTCTAAGTGCACTTCTGTAAAAGAGAACACTGGTTTTCAGGCAGCATGGTAGACTGCTGCATATTTATACGGGAATTTTCTCCTCAGCTTTTTTATTGTCACTGAAAGTTTGTTTGTACCTGCTAAGCTAAGCACTTTATCCTAGATTTAAGCTCTTCAATGAAACAAAGTAGCTACGCAACTTACAGGAACAGGCTCAAGTGGTGTTTTGAGTTAATTCCAGTGGACACTGATATTTTACTTCTGGAAATAGCCAGTAATACTTGTATGCAACGTCCTCCAAGCATATGGGTTTTATTGAGCATCATATGTGTCACGTGGTTCCTACACCTTTCTTTTTGCTTTTGTGGATTTTTATCACCCATTCTTTTCATGAGAGAGAGATTAAGTCAATTTAGTCAAGCTAAAGCTATTTGGATTGACTAGCCTGACTACAAAGGCATGTTACTAGTTCTTGAATGCTCAAGCTGCTGTTTCATAGTCTATTTTGACCTGCTGGATGCCAAACTAAAGCATATTTAGAAGTCCAGTATGAAAGTCCTATTCCAGGAATCAGAACAGTGGTGTTGTGTCAGGGGGCTGCGTGTTGGTGACACTGGGCACAGTTTTCATACCAAGTGATGGAACATCACTTTTTAACAGCTGAAAAAGGCTTCTCATGCACACTGTCTTTCAAAGGAATTGCATTTGATAGTCTGCCTTCTGGTATATGCATGCATGGAAATCTCTATTTCTCTGCTGGCCCCTGGCAAAGCACTGGCAGGGGACTGTTCCTGTAAGCACTTGTACTGAAGGTGCCAGAACACTCCCAGCCTTGCCCACAGTGTTGTGATGGGGTGGGTGGTTGCATCATGTAGGAGATAGGCACTATCAAAGCATAGCTGGTGTATTCCCATGGAAATAAAAATTTTTCTCTTCTTTCCCAAAGTATATGGAAAGAGACTTCTTAGCATTTGGGTAATTTGTATGTAAGACCTCTGACAAAATCTACTTGTTTGCTCTGTGATGATAAAAATGCATTTTTTTTACTTTGAGAGAAGAAGTGGCTAAAACCTTTGTTGTGTCCCCTAACAATTCCTTTGTTTGTAACTTTATTAATAAACTTAATCACAAGATTATTTTAAGAAAAAATTTAAAATACATTATTAGAATGGGAATGGTTTAAGTCTTTAAACATGCATTTCATTTGGAGGACTTCTCAAAAGCCAGTGGTGCAAGAGTAAAATGGGAGGCAAGCTACCACTTGTTTAATAGATTGTAATTATAGTAATTAATGTGTTTCTTTACTTGGCATTATGTGTTTATTTTTAAGCATTTCTGTTATGCCCAGAAAGAACATTTTTAAGTTGATTAAAGTATTTCAAATTCCTGTTCCTGAAATCTAGACAGTCTATGAATGGCAACTAAGGAAAACAAATAGATTGCTGATAAGCCTGGATTTTTTATCAGGGTCCACACCAGGGAATTTTTAAGGTTCTGAAAATTTACATGAGTTGAAAACTAGTAGCTTATGTTGGTGTTTGTATGAATTGAGCTTTCTTGAGGTGCTATATGTTAAAAAACATAAACTCAGCTCAGTGCTAAGAGAAGCCTGGAGATGATTGTGAAAACCAGAGCAAGTTGGATAAGCCTGGATTTGTTTGCCTGTAGACATTCTCTCCAACCAGTCCTACAGCTTGTTCAGTTAAACCAATTTCAAAACTACAGAACCATAATGCCTGATAAGACTTGCTCTTGCAAGCTGGATCCTCTCTTAAGCAGTCTAAGGGAAAGCAACAGAGCAACAGAGATTCTCATGAAAGGAAGCATTTGATTTTAAGTCTTCTGTACGTGTCTTTATGCTTCAAATTGACTTAAGTGCTGATAAGTGAAGTGCATCTCACAGGTGCTGGGGTTCCTGGAAGATGTTGGAAGACACCAAAAGCCTTGTTTGGTCCATTTCTTACTTTGCAACTTCTGAATTTTGCCACCTGCCAGGCACAGTCTCCTGGCAGGTCCTGCTGGGGGGCACTGACCCATCTGTGTAAGCAGAAATGCAGAAAGCACGGCAGGTCCTGATAATTCTGTGTAATGAATTTCGGTAACAATTTGTTATATACAAATCTGTGGTTGACAATCGCTTGGGTACTTGGGGATTGTTTTTACAAGAGCACTCTCTCACAAGAGACTGACTCATCACATTCGGTACATGCTGAGCTCAGAGTGCACTATGGCTTTGTTTATACGTTGCTTCCATTTTTGACTGACTTCCTTGAACTACCCACAGTCAGAAAATTGACCAGAAATTATGTCAACTCATGACTTAAGTAAATTACTGAAGTACATGGTTTCCTGTTCCGCTACATATGTAAGGGATTTTTTTTTTTAAGAAAAAAAAAAGAATATAGAAGATGTTTATTTAATTTTAAGTAGGACAGGACCATTTAATTTTTTCTATCTTCTTTATGGAAAATGCTTTTGGGTTTTTTTGCCTGCTTAGGGACCCAAGACCTAAAACCTCATATGAATCTCTGTGAAACTCAGAGTAATTCTGGACTGATTAATATTTGAATGGGCAAGGCTTTTGCTTTATTAAGTTTTTGATGTCATAAAATAATAACAATTGTGCCTTAAGTGCTTTTTTTCTTCTTTTTACTTCAGGACATTTCTTCTGGTGGGAGCTCCAAAAGCAAACACTACCCAGCACAACATTGTGGAAGGAGGGCAGGTGCTCAAATGTAGCTGGAACTCCAACAGGAACTGCCAGCCCATTATATTTGACAACACAGGTAACATGTGGGTCACTGGGAGGGCAGATGGGGTGTCTCTGCTCTGCTGCTGCTGTGGGGAAGCAGAAAGGACTCAGGTCCATGTGGGGTTTCTTCATGGGCAGTGTGACTGCGCCTGTTTTTGGTCTGGCAACTCCTCAGGGCCTGTTTGTTTTTTCCTTTTCCTCTCCTCTCTTTTAGAATTTTGTTGTCCTTGGTATGTGCTAAAAGCCTGAGTGAGCAAACATTATTATTCTTGTGTTTTAACCTATTTTCATTTTCCCTGTGTACTTTACAGCAATCCTAAAACATTTGGCAACCTAACTGCTAGTAAACCCTGAAGGATTTTTTGCCTATTGAGAACATGACATTTAAGAAAAGATACTTTTCAATATCAGCAAAGGTGATATAGACAGAAATACTCAGAAGTTTTATCTGAAACAGAAATATAAATTAAAAACTGTGGAAAAATGTCTTTTTTTTTTTTTTTAATTTTCCCCCTCAGATGTAGCTTCATAGTATTTGTGACATCTATGATCACATTACTCAGGTGCCTCAGGTCAGAGACGTTCCTTACCTATTCCTGAAGCACAGAAAAGCCAAGCAGCAGCAACATGGACATTAAACATTTCAGTCACTCTTCATGCTCTGGTGCACACAGTGATTTCCACAAGCTGTGGCAGGTCATATGAGAACACACTGCGTGTGCTTTTCTGCTCCAGCCACTCAGTGTTGAATCCGGTTTTCCACAGTGTGTTTCAGGCCAGTGGAAAAACCTTCCCATGTTATGGGAGTGGATTAGCAAGACCCATGTGGTAGGGCAGAGGAAGCACCTGTGCTTTTAAGGTCTGGTTGGTTATAACTCATTCTTGCTTCCGCTTGTACTTTAACTTGGCAGTCTAAGGGCTGTTAGTCTAGAGGCTTGATGCAGCCTTTGTAAATCTTGTACAGTACAGTGAAGAAGCTCTTCTTCCCATTCCATTGCCAAGATATGCCACAGAACATTGTTGGTGTTCAGATTTCTGAAATTGCCCTCTATTTTTATGAAAACTATTATGTTACCTATTCTCTTGCAAAATGAAGAAAAGAAGGTGGTACGTAATGGTACAGACAAAACCCAAGTTATCATCAGTCTCTTTACTTTACAGGAATATTTCTGTCACATTACTTAGCTCTCCTAAGCTGCTAAGTGTGGCATTTTGTCTGATTAGCGTAAGACAAAAGTTGGGTTCAATTTGTTGTTTATTCTTTTATTTATTTTACTTTGGGGTTATTGTTAAAAAACATATTTGTATTCTAGTAGATTGGGTTTTTCTTTAAAGAAAGACTCTAGATGTCCCCAATGATTAAATATCACTAATATGATAGCCAAAAAATTTCTAGTGGGGAAAGATCAGCCACAGAGGTAGATGAATCTTCCAATGGGATTTGCAGTGCATTTGTCTGTTTATACTGTGAATATTCGCTTTTACTTATGCCAGGCAGGGTAGGTAGCTGCAGAGGCTACACTGCTTTCCTGTGTGTCTGTGCTTGATGTATTTGTTACTGGGCAAATAAACAGTGTTTTGCTCATCATTTTCCTTTAAGTACCAGGCATGTTAATCACTTGAAATTTAAAAATAAAAATAGCAGGTCATAACACTTTAAGAGGATTTATTTCAGGCCCACTTTAACTCATTCCAGCTTTGTGGCAATGAATGGGAAAATAATGCATTTGTTGATTATTCTCCTGGTGAAAAGGGGCATTGTATTTCAGCATGATAAAATAATAAATGCCCTGAGACAAAAAATAAAATGTCTTTTTCTTTGTGCATAATACAATGGTCAATTCCCTACATTCTGAGGACAATGTCAGTGCCAACACAGCACAAACCCCCACTCCTGCCTGCCCGTGGCTGCTGAGGGAACTGGCATTGGGGAAGGCTTGGGATGTGCTTTGAGGAAACAGGAAGTGGAAGATTTGACCGCTGACTTGTGGTGCTGATGCAAAGGGGATTTTGGCAGATGACTAAATGCAACCTCTGCAAGAATTCAGGTTCATCCATCACTACTTAACGCTGGTGTAATACAATTTGTAACTCCAGAGGAATTGCTTAGCCCTGCAAAACCAAGCAGATTTTTTTATTCCCACCCCCCCAGACTATTTATCTGCTTTGTTAATGGAAGAAGCAGCACAGGTTCTGCATCATTGCTTAGATGTGTTTCTTCAGAGTTCTTTTCCAATGTTTACAGCTAGTGAGAAATCTGACCTGTGAAAATGATGCAAATGTTTGTATTCCTGGCTTTTTTCTGTTTACCTGTTGATGCCAAACCCCACAAGTGGAGTTGGATGCCTCATAATAAGTAGAAGTCATGGCCCTATTCCTTCTCCTACTCCTCTCTGCTGGGTAGCACAGTTGGAGATCCTGGACTATGTCAAGGACTATGTCTTGCTGACAGTGTGTGAGAGCAAGGCTGTGGTTCTGTTCTGCGAACATGGGAATGGAGGAAAGAGCAAGATTTGTTCTGTGTGAAGTTTTGTTTATCCCCTTGTCTCGTGGTTGTGTCACAAATAAATATGAGAGTAGAGTTTTAGAGAGATCCAGCAAGCAAGTTTTTTTCTCTATCTGTTGTTATTATTTCTAATAGTATTAGTATTACTTCTTAAACATTCCTTGGATTTTAGTTAAATTTTTCTCTAGCCTTATCAGTCCTTTTCCCTATCTGTACAAAGGCCACTTTGAGCTCAGCTGCACAGCAGTGGGCTCACAGAATTAGGTTTTATTTTCTAACTCTTGCTTTTGGCTTTAATGTTGTGTTTGCACAGCACAGTGGTCACTTATGTAAGCAATTACCACAGCTCTTACATTGCCCAGAAGGAAAGGTACCAGCTTCTTGATGTTAATCTTTGGAGGAGTTTTCCAGCACTTAGGTTGCTTTTTACTTGCATTTACCCTCACCCCAATTCCCCTGGAGGAAAAGGGTAAGTCATTAAGCTGATATTTCAAGTAGTACGGAATTTACTACTTTGTTTGTTTCGTTCTCTGGGTGATCACTCAGCTCTGTCAGGACAGAGCTGGACAGTAGGAGTCCATTCATGGAACTTGAGTAGATCTCAGGCTGAAAATATATGTTTCCCCTCTTTCTCATGCCCTCCTCACCAGCCTGTAACATAAAAAACCACCTTGTTAAAGCATATATTATAATTTTTAAACCTCTGCCCAATAAAATCAATGTTCTTTCACTGTTCCTGTACATCATATTTTCTCTTTTAGAAAAGCAATAAATTTAATAGAATCATAGAATGGTTTGGGTTTGAAGGGACCTTAAAGACCATCCAGTTCCAACCCTCGCTGTCATGGGCAGGGAAAATGTGTGAAGAGGAAAAGAGGTCTCCCAGCAAAAAACATGGTTACACTCACTTAAAAATACACAAGAGAGTACTCTGTATGTCTCTGTGTTGCTGTGCACATTACACTAATTGCTTTTGGCATTCTGGTCTAAATGGTGGCTTTGGAAGGCAAAATGTTTATATCACACGTTAACACTTCCCAAATGTAAAGATGCTTCGCTGTGGGGCTTCTCAGCATTTTAGGATTGACATCAGTTGGCTTTGATTTAACATAGTTGTGACTATGTGAAAATGCCATAACAGACATATGTGGTAGAATGTGCCCTCAAATTCAGGGGTGCACAGAGCTGTGCTGCATGTGCCTGTGTCTACGTCACCAGAAAGGGAGTAAATTTTTTTTAAAGCTTTTCAAGTATCATTAGGCTTGTGCTTCAGGCTGTCTTTTGCTCTTAGAAGTAAATAAAGATTAAAGTTAAAAAGGACCCAACCACCAGAAAAAGCTTCTTCACATGCACACCTTCTTTGGTCCTGGTGCAAAACTGAAATATGAAGCAGTGCTGCTGTTACTTTAACAGGTTCTCCTGCAAGTCTAGATAGAATCTGATTTTAAAACTTAGTTTACTTATTTCTGTTTTCCTTGTTAATTCAATTGCTGAATCTGCCACTGTCACAAAACTGAAGTTTCTGCTTCTTGTGTTCTTGTATATCTTGACTTCTTGTTACAATTGCCACAGCATTACCACAATTTCAATTGAATCATTATGTAAAGTCCTTGGGATTTTTCCCCTCTGTCTCAGTTAACTGTCAGAGTTTTCAGTGTGTAGGAGGCTGCATTTTTTTCAGGACAAGCACTGAGAGGAAATTTATATTCTCAAGGTAGCATATTCTTCAAAATTGTCATAAGCAGAATCAATAGTAATAAACACTTTTCCTTTGGAAGATATTTTACGTTTCACATTGAAATTATCAAAAATCACAGGTTATAGCTCAGGGTGGGTAAATATTTGTCTTGATTCATTCTTACCCGTTCTCCACAGTAGATAATTTTGTGACTGAAAATTTATTTTTTTGTTTTAATCCAAAGAAACAGGAAAATGTTCTGAATTTCGTCAAGAAGAAAGTGGGAAAGTTAATAGGGAAAAAACTGCTCTTAGAGCTGGCCAAGCCCTTGTACTACTCTTTTTGCAAGACTGACTGGAGAGGTGGCTCTGCTCTTAGAAAGCTGAACAGTTGGCTTCATCTGCCAGCTGCTTTGCAGCTTTTTCCAGGGAAAACATACTTATTTTGGGTAAACTGTAACAGGAATGCACTTCATACAACAGCCCATTTTCTGTTTCTGATCAGTTCTGAGACAAAGTTCCAAGACCATTTTTAAAGACACATCGATGTCCCTTCCCTTGGATCCTCCCCCAGGCTTCATGGACTGGCACAGCAGAGCTTTCATAGATAGTAGCAAATATTACTGACAGTCTTTCAGGAATCTTGCTCAGCAACAAGATTCTTGAAAATTTAAAGGGTTTTCTGCAAGTTTTGTTTGTTGTGTAGTTCTCTATTTTTTGTGTAAAATTAAACATGTCTTTTGCTGTGCACGGGGACGATCAAAAGTTCAGTGAACCAGATGACAAAACCAGTGAGCAGAGGGGTGGTCAAATGTGCTTTTCAGGAAAATCAACAAGTCATCTTTATGTTTTTGCTAATATGTTTTACAGTCTGGCATGCAAGGAATGGCAGGGTTGATTCACTTAACTAATTGTCTGATCTCTAGATAAATACATCCATTATTTGGCCCTGGAATTTTAGAGAGCAGAATCACCATGAGTTTTTATTCCAACAGACAAAAAAAATTCTTCATAGACCTATGTAACCAGTTGGAGTTAATCAGGCTGTACACATGTGTAGCAAATTAATGTAAATCAAAAGAATTTCCTATGTGCTTCTTTTCCAAAAGGAAACAATCTTCATAATTATTTCTACTGTTTTACTTTTCATCTCTGGGGTCTCAGCTCTTCATCAGTCAAGAGTAGAGGGAAGTGGGTTGTTTCTTCATGTTCCCATGACTTTTCATAACAATGTAACAAAATTATTTTGTTACCTGCTCCTTTTTTAAAGGAAACTTTGAGAAATGTACCTGCTGCATTACAGGATGCTTGGAAGCACAGCTCTTTGTGTCAGCATCAGAAAGTACAGTGCTGAAATTGTTTTCAAGGCTGCTCTATTTAGAATGATGAAATGCAGACAGCTCTACGAACTGTTACAAAGGAAAATATGCTTATAAAACAACTTTGAACTTCTGTGCTAATGAGTTGCAGATTTCTTGAGCAGATTTCGTGTGTAGCTGAGAAAGATTTGCCTGCTCAGACAGTGCATTGTTTTGCTCTTCTGAGATGCTTGGTAAACCATGGCTGAGTGGTCATCCCTTCTCCTGGGGAAAGCTTTCCCTACTGCTCTCATTCTCTGTGGCACATCTCAGAATTCAAGACTGGGGAAACTTACCGAAGCTCTTGAATATTGAAAACTAGGAGCATCTCAAAGGTTTTCAGCTCTGTATGTTTTTATTGCCTTGGACAAAGAATTCTGTGTGGCTTCTGGCTGGAGAAAGTTTTATCACTGACAATTGTCCTGTCCCTCCTCTTCCCCCTTCCCATGTGTTTTGATACAGCAGAGCAACTTTAGAGAAATGGCTTGTTCTGAAATGTTTTTTGGATAAAATTCTTTATAGACTGGCTATTTTGATCTGTGCTGAAAGAGGGGAAGGAGGCTTTAGAAAAGGAAAATACTTAAAAAGAACTCTCCTGATTCCTCCTTATGTTTACACATTTGGCTTTTTTCTATCCCCAAGTGGCCGATTCTAAACAATAGGAGGCTTTGTTTGGAAGCCTAAACCACCAGTTTGGCATGGCTGGATCTATCTGTGACCTATTTAGCTTGAAGTGGGTATTTTAACTGCCTTGGGCAGCTTTGAGCTGTATGGTCCCTCAGCCTAAGATGTGCTGATGTTGAAGTTGTGACTGGAGGTTTGGAGATTTTGATTGTGCAAATGAGTCAGTTGTTCATAATTCTATCATTTCCACTTATGGAATAAGGAAGTGTAGGATGGGTGAAAACAGTTTGCTTTAACAAAGTACTGTTTTATTTTTAACTGATTACTTTATTGGTATTAGTGTGCAATCCCTAGGGGATTTCAATCTCAAAGGCTATCGATTTAGTCAACAATAAAGCAATAAATCTTGTGAAGACCATTCATTCATCTGTAGTGAAGTGGATTGATTTTCATCTTGCTAAGTCTATCATTACCCTGGTGCCATTGAAGTTTGGTTGCTGTCCTTATCATGTGTGCTGGATAACTTGGGAGTGTGCCTTGGGGTCTGGGTGCTGCTCTGAAGGCAAAAGCAGGGCAGGATGTATCCAACCTCCTCCGCACGTTGTTAGAGCTGACACTGGAGAAATGCTCATGCTTTTGTGATTAGGTAGATTCCTGCATGAATGCTGTTGGCTCTGGCTGTGGGTGGCTGAATCGCAGTGGTATGACTAGTTGGAAAAAAAAGTGGCTTACTTACATTAGGCAAGGGAAAAGATGCTTTTGTTCCAGCACCACCAGGGGAAAGAAAATGCAGGATTCCTACCTCAGAAGAGGGAAGAGGAGTAGTGGGAAGGTCTGTATTCTCGTCTCCCTGAGTCATCACAGGACACTGTGGCTAAACCAGGGTTGCTAAACCATCAGCTGCCTCCAAGCATGGGGAGTTTCTAATAAAGATAAGCTTGTACTCACTGGCTCCTGTTGCCTTAGCTGAGGTTTTGGATGGAAGGCATTTTATACCACATCAAGTTCCCATATGATGAAAGCAGAGCTCTTGCATATTTTGTAACTTTGTCTTTCTTTTGGTTGGCTGCATAGTTTCCTTTTACCTAGAAGTGCCAACATCATTTACTTTGAATTGGCATTGTTGCAAAGAGGTTTATTTTAACCTCTGTGAATTGGGTGGCTACTGACAGTTTATAACTTCAGTATTCTTAATATGATGACACTGAACCACGTTTCTTCAGTTCAGTGCCTCTTGACTCATAATTATCTCAGTTAAGTCCTGCAGCAAAGATCAGGGGCAGATATTTAGCTGAGTTTGTTCATTGCCATAAATACAGGCAGGCTGCAAGTTGCAACTCATCCACTTACTCAACAGAGGCATTTTGTAGTAACTCTATTGTTCCTGTAACTGATAACGTTTACCTTGGGAAAAGAAGGTGCCAACTATCCAAAGCTGATAGCTAAAAGAAATCCAGCACTGAAAGAACTTTTGATCTTTTGATTGTATTTGGAAGATGGATAAGACTACTTTTTTCCTTTTTCTGTAATTTCTTCTCAGCATCTCTCCACATTAATTTTCATTTATAAATTTAAACCCTATGTAATGTGGAGAAATGAAAATGTTCCCTTGGTTCATTAGCAACAACACACCTGTTTCTTTGAAAAGAAATTCTGTTCCTGCCTTGACTACTCCATCACCCCACCTTGAAACTACTTTGTGATACACAGCAGTGTTAGCCCTTTTTCCCTAATGAAAGAGTTATGTAAAATCATCATGTGATGCCTACTACAATGAGAAGGAGAAAAGGAAAAACCACAGCATAAGCTGCCTTTACATATAGGAAATAATACCCTCTGGTCAAATGGCATAATCCTGAGCTTAATGACCCATCCAGTAGAAGTCCCTGTAGTGGCTGCGTTTTAGTCTGAAAAATAGCATTGCATAAAAGCTCTGAACATTTTCTTGAATAAATCTAGTCGGAATATAGTTTGTCTTGCCTAAATGTATTCATTTGAATGCCTTTTTAAAGGCCTTTTCGAGGTCAGGCTGAATGGAGCTCTGAGAGTCATGGTCTAGTGAAAGATGTCCCTGCCCATGGCAGGGAGGTTGGAACTTAATGGTCTTTAAGGACCCTTCAAACCCAAACCATTCAATGATTCTATGATAAAAATGTACATCATTGGTTTTAAAACCAAAGGTGTTCTTAAGATACTCGAAACCAGCTATGGCTCTGAGAACCCTTGTAGTAGTAAGGCCAATTATAATACCTCAGAATGTTGCTCTGGATTTCTAAAGCCCTGGATGTTTAAATCTTACCTGTACTACAGTTTGCTTCATTTAAGATAGGTACTATTTTAAAAGGTATGGGGGAAGGCTTTTTTTTTTTAATGTAGCTACCACTAAAAATTATACTAAGCTAAAATAATGAAGTTGGTCTCTTTATACTAAAACACAGAAGTGCTGAGATGAGTCCTGTACCTTCCCATAACACATCTACTTTATGGTATAGCTAAACTACCTTACTGTTAACTGTGGTTTACTACAGTGAGGGTTGACATTTAAGTGTTTTTATGTTTGTTTTTCCCAGTTGTTTCTTGTTTAAATCAAGGGGACTTTTGATAAATGGGTGTTTTCCAGATTTCCTCATAAAACCAGTTTCTCTTGTGGACCTGAGGGAAAGGCTTGTAATCTATTTATACTGGTTTTCCTGGGGAGAATTTTGAGTGGGTGTAGGTAAATAAAGGCTACTTTTCTTCCTGAATGAGAGTTAACATCAGATTTGAACTGTATTTATCTGAGACATCTGTCGGTGTTTCCAATGTACGTACTGGATCTAGTTTTTATGTCCTGATGCACATTCCAGTGTTACAGCCAATTTTAAGGCCCTCTCCCTAAGACACGCCCCCTCTCCCCCCAACTTAGCTTTACAGAACCTAAAGAGCCTTTGAATACAAGACAAGTTGAATATAAACAATCTTAACCTTGTAGCACATGTTGGTTTGTTATGTGCATTTGCATTGACATTGGACAATTTGACTAAGATGTTTGCAAAATATTTTTATAGTAGTAGTGTGCTATAAATAAATAAAATCCATTTAGCCAAATTGCCTGATGGAGCACATTTTACTATGGAGTGTGGAAGGGTTTTGTAAGAATAAGAATTCCTAATTTGTTATTTAGGCATTCAGAAATCATGATGCTGGCTTCTGAAGTCATGACATTTGGAGCAAAAACTACATTTGGCACATAATCAGCTTTGTGGTCATGTAAATTTGCTTTTCAGTCTGGAGATTTTGGTTTTGTGTATGCTGGCTTCTATCTCAAAGCCTAGAGGTTTCTAACATTATCCTTGATTTAGAGCTGAATCAGGACTTCTTCAGTATGGTACTGAAAGTTTTTTCCCCTAAACGATAAGGTGGAGACAGGTTGTTAGAGCTTCTGTCCTGGGCATTGATCCTTCCTTGCAGCTCAGGCATGTGCAGGGAAAAGGCAGAGAGGGGCTATTTTGGCAGCACATGCTTGTTAATCTGCTGGTTCCCCTCTTCCTCCAGAGTAGTCAACATAGTCTGTGGGTTGGTGGCACCAGTAACCAGTACACATCTTATTTTTTTTTTAATTATCAATTTAATTTGAATTTTTATTATTACTTCATGCTGATGTGTTCAGCTGAAACTGGAAGGAACTAATTTCCTGCTGCGATAAAGTCAGATTGCTGCTAATGCCAAATGACTGCTTATCTGCTACTGCTACATGACTTTTCCTTCTGCTTGCTGCCTGTTGTTTTAAACTTAAATGGGAAGTGTTCATGATAGACCCTTCTATAGTGCCTAGGACAATAGGATTCTGCTTTATGCTGTACGGCTGCTATAGCAGCTTTCGTTTTTGTGATAGATACATAGTGTCGTGTCAGTATCCAACAGTAGAGAAGGGTGTAAAATGCTCTGCTGTAACTACTGGCAAATTTTACACAGTTTAATGCTTTTTTGGCAAATTAGTAGCAGAACAAGTAGAGCTCAGAAGCCAATTCTGTTCTAGGCTACGTAACCTTGGGTGTGGTTACAAGATGCATTAACCAGTTTTAAATCCCTGATGCTGCCAAAAGGGATATGGTTCCCAGCCATGTGTTCCTGTGTTGTCCCGGCAGGTTAGCAGTGCTTCCCTCCCCGTGCCGCCACCTGGGTTGGACTCTCATCCAGCTATTTTCTTAGGAGGGTTCATTCTTAGGTGGTTCATGTTGTGACTATGTGACCAGAAGGTAGTAGTGCCAAGACAAGAGACTGGCAGCAGGAATGAACATGTGGACAGCAGCAAATGGAAGCTGCTGTCCCTTTTGGTGACATCTTCCTCTGAAACTAACTCAGTCATGCAATTGCATCCTTTGAGCAAAACTGTCCCTAGATGGATTTTCGTGATTTAAAGCCTAGGAATGGGGCAAATGGTGATAAAACAGGGGGGGGTTGTGTGTGCTAAAGACAATTCCCTATTTGGAAAACATCTTGATGTGGTTTTGGGGTGGCATGCAGGTCTCCAAACTACATTTTAATCTGTGCAAAGGTGAGAGTGTTCAATGTACAGAAATCTGTGCAGATGTGCAGACCATCAGGCCCTCCGTGTCTTTAGCACCAGCCCAATAACAAAGTGGAGGGAGGGTGACAGAAGGAAGTGAGGTTTTTAATCACCTTTGATGAAATTAGAAAAAACCACAATCGTTCTCTGTGTTGCAATGCCCTTGGCATTGGTTTCTGCGTCTTTCTAATCTGAGAGCAAAAATAGTCCAGATATTTGCTTGTTTTGGCTGACTTGGCAGATTAGAATCTCTTTTGTCTTTTTCATGGGATTTTCCTAAAGGAAGTAACACAATCTCTGGAGACATTCTTTACAAGGTGTAAAGCAAGCAAGGAAATTTTGATTCAAGTGGTCACAGGTCTCTGATTCATAGTGGGAATGGGTTTGGGATTCCCCCTGTCAGTCTGGAAGTGGCATATGGCTATTTATCTTATCAGTTCCTACAGCTTTAGGCTCTGTAAGCCAACAATTTATGGGACTTTTAAGATACGTTTTTCAGAGTGTTACATCCATTTTCTCATTAGGCTGGCAAAGTTTCCATCATTTTTCCAAAGAAAGTACACAGGAAACACTAAATGATTCAAACTGCCATGCTTTGTGCGCTGCAGTGACACTCAGAGTAGAGAGATGTTCTCACTTGGTGGAATAGGGGAAGAATCCCAGCCCCTATTCTAGCCAAGGGCAGAGCTCACATGATTCAATCAGGGCAATATTTCTTCTAGAAGCATTAGTCCTGTCTGGGCTTTGGCACTGCTTTTGAGCAGTGCTGTAATCTGCTTGGAAGTCGAATATCTCAAGTATGAGGTATTTACTGTGTCGCTGTCAAACATGCTTTAAACTTTCTGCTCTTACAACAAATCTACACTGTACTAATGTTCTGTATGTAAAAATAGCTGCATTTGGCCCTTGATATAAAAAAGATTAATATGTCCTTTCTAAAGCCTTTTTCCATCAAAGGGTGATATCCTCCAATGTTACTGATTTCTGCTGTTTTCCGTATGTGTCAAAAACAATGACTTAGGGTTTGGGTTTTTTTTCCTTTTTACTATATGGTTCCCTGTGAAATTAGACTTCTTTTTTTTTTTTTTTTTTTGTAGGTAACAGAGATTTTGCGCCTGGTGATCCGCTGGAATTTAAGTCTCATCAGTGGTTTGGAGCCTCTGTGAGATCCCAAAATGATAAAATTCTGGTGGGTTTTTGATGCCCTTGAAATGCCTCAGTATGACAATAGTATGGAAAAAATGTGAAAAGATCCAGATGACTGAGAATTTAAACAAAATCACACTAATCAGCATGACTTGTCTCTTTTTTTCAGAATTTCTTAGCTAGGCTTTGCTTAAGTCTTTATAAACAATAATTGTAGCATTTTTGTCTTATTTTAAGGAAAGCAGTAGAATTAGTTTGATGAACTTAAAACGTGTTATAAATTCTTGGTGAACTTTTTACAAAATATTACTTCTGAAATTCTTGATGTAAATTAGTTATTTATGATGTACAAATTAGTGACACTTCTGCCCCAGTGCTGATAGTATAAATCTCCTCTAATAACACATGGTACATCTGCCAATTATTTTTTGGTTCCTTTCTGCAGAAAACTGGAATTCCATTGTATTATTCTGTACTCCCCAGCACCTGGAGGAGGAGTTTGTTTCCTCACTGCTGTGTGTTCTTCCTTAGGCTTGTGCCCCATTGTACCACTGGAGAACTGAAACAAAACAAGAGAGAGAGCCTGTAGGAACTTGTTACCTGCTTGCGGGATCAAAATTTGTGGAATATGCTCCCTGCAGGTCAAGTAAGTACAGAACACTTTTGTTGCTTTTCTGTTTGGAATTTCTCTTGTTTTATATTTCGTGTATGTATATTTTGAAACAGGATGTTTTAGAGGTGTTTCCCCCTTCCATGTATAACAATTAGAGCAGAACCTAAGCTAGAGCCAGACATCTGAATCCTGCTCCAGTTGATGTTTAAGATGCAGACTTTGCTTTCTTCTAGGAGGAAAATCTTAGATCCAAGTGTCATTGGAATTGATGACTTCTGTTTTTGAAGGGACCAATTCTGTAGTAATCATTCAAGCTCAGATAGCAAGAGCTTTTTCAAAGACCACCTCTAGAATTTTATGTGAAGCTCATGTAATATATTGTATTTTATTGTTATTCAAGTACTTTAAAACACAAACTCATTTTAGAAGACAAGTTTTTGTACAAGTAGGTTCTGAATTCTGTGTACATGTACACAGTGTACTGATCCATTGTTTTAATTCTATTAACTGTTGAACGTTTTAAGTCTTATTTTCCAAATGCTTTGCATCTATGTCCTCTGGTTGGGTTGGTAGATTCTTCACAGGTTTATAACCTCTTTGAAATTACAGAAGTCTAAAAGTTGAATGTTGAAGCTAGGATTGTCATTTTATTTCCTGAAAATCATTTGTGAACAGCAGGAATAAAGTCCAGTGTGGTCTAACATAACAAGTTAAATAAGCATATACTAAACTAAATTATGCTAGTTAACTAGTCACACTTGCAGATATGGATCTCTCAGCATTTCTACTCTGGAGCTGTATAATCATGAGATGTACTCAGGCATAACAATTATTGCTTGGATGAGTCTAAGTAGAGTGATATTTTTTTCAACCAGGTATAGTTTTTTTGGTTTAAGCCAGTTCAGATTTTTATTCCATACCAAAAGAAAAGCTTATTCCCTATTTTCCAGATATCTTATTTCCCAAATAGAAACTGCAAATATTTCCACCCTCCCTCACCCTCCCCCCTCCAAATTTTTGAAGATTAAATGCAAAGGAATATGGAGATGCTGTTCACTTTTATTGTGTTAGGCTAGAACTCATGTTCCTGTTACATGTATGTTAGGCCAGCCCCAAAGTTTTTACAGCATTCAGTTTTGAATTGTTGATAAAGAGAAAATACCAGTTTAGGAGAAAAGTATTCCAAGGTTCAAGTTCAGGAGTGGAAGTTTACTTAGGAAGAGAAGTATCCACAGAATTATCTGATAATATTTATTTTTCTCCTCTTTCTTTTCTATCCTTTTTGTTTTTTGTTAGCAACTATTGATGCAGATGGACAGGGATTTTGTCAAGGTGGATTTAGTATTGACTTTACAAAGGTATGTGATTCTTTCTCAATTCCTACGGGTCAGCAGACAAACACCTCTGGTACAGAGCACTGACAAGCACAGCTATTAAGAAGCTAAATGTAAACGTCCATTCCTGGGGGGAACCCCACAACTAAACAAAATTTGTAAATAGAACAAAAATAACTTCAAACTCAAGCAGCTGTTCTAAACCTGTTTCTCCCTATATCTTCACACTTTCACCTCTTGTAGGAATCATGTCCTGAACAAATAATCTGCTTTTCCAGCTTCCCACTATGCAGCTCTGCTGCAGACAGTCCTCAGGTGGAATCAGCTGCAGTAGGCAGAACTTTTGAGACATGTTCTTTGAAGGGATTGGTGCACAGTAATGTTGCTTCTCCAGGAATAATAACTTAGAGAACTGGTAAAAATGTTCTTGGGAATCATGTTTGTTTTTCTCATCAGCTAGCAGAAGTGCCCCTTTTTTTTTTTTGCTGTCTTATGTTGCTTCTACTTTTATGGTCTCCCTGCCTTTTATAGTTTGGGATTTTTTTAATTCACAATTACTTTTTAAATTCAAGCCCATTAAAACTGTGCACATATCTTAGAACTTACTATAGTTTTCATGTTGTACAGTGAAATTGTTTAGCATAGTCTGTACATGTCAAGACCATTCAAACAAATCCTACTCGCTATGTGACTATTTTTTGAGTAAATCAGATCTTATTATTTGGTCATATCCCTTCACTCTTTGCCCAAGACCACTCTTTTTTTTTTTTTTTTCCTTCAGAGGAAACTGCTAAGTGCAGGATAGGACTGTAAGTGTTGGAATTATTTTACACATACCCCTCAGGGCTACTGTGCAGACTCCTGCCCTGCTTCAAACCAGCCTTGGCTCTGATCCAAAATCCTAACTGAGTGGGCAAGCCGGGCTGTAAAGGATCTCCAAATCTCTGACCTAGATTTTTCTGAGTGGTGAATATGAGACTTTTTAGCATTAAAACCTGAGTAAGTGGTTTACTTATGCCCTATGGCCTAATCCAATACTTAGAGTAAATTGCTAACACTGGGATAGCTGATGTGGTTAAAGTTTCATAAAATTGTTTGTGGATTGCTGTTGTGCCAAGGAATGTGGAGTGCAAAAACTAGATTACAATTATTCTGAATTAAACTTTTCTAATGATATGTTATGAAAAGTGGCAGAGGCAGAAGATGAAACTAGTTTGGGTGCTGACCTAAAAACATGTTATGATTGCCGTGTAGCAGTCCTAAAGTTTTCACCTAATTGTATTCCTGTTGCCTTAGATTTATGTGGGAAGAAGAGTCTATTACAATAAAAATAGAATTCTACCTAGAATTTTAAATGGGTGAAATAGAGACACAAGTCACTGAAGGCAGATGGTTTATTATCTTAGTATTTTGTAAGATGCATTTGTTATTAATCACTCCTTCAAAAATTAAAATATATGGGAGTCAGTGAAACTACAGGGATGTACATGCATGGGATTACTTCTCATAAACACAGGACATGTTCTCTTGTTTTAGATGTACTTAATGTGTTTTTAACTTTTATTTCTGTCTTTTCTGTTTTTCCCCCCTTCGCCTCCAAGGGAGACAGGGTGCTGCTTGGAGGACCTGGAAGTTTTTACTGGCAAGGTGAGATATATTATTTCAGTCACATAGAAGTTGATCTTCTTGATTTTCCTTTTTATGCTCTTAGTCATTTTTATCCACACTCTTCCAATCAGTGTAAGAGTCTTTGTCAGTAAGAAAACTAACAGGAATATGTTTCTTCCTACTTTCTTCCTCCAGTTAATCTCCTGAATAATCAAGGCAACCACAGGTTAAAGCTGAAGTAAGAATTGTATAGATGTCCTTCGTCTTTTAAAAAACTCCATGATATTAAAGTCATTTTCCCAAGATGTGGGATTTGTTTCCATCAGCAGGATAAGTTTCCTTTAGGATATTTTCCTTCAAAATTTACATGTTTTGGAATTTCTGATACACATACAAAGCCCATATTTTCAATAAGAAATGTCCCCTCCAAAGAGAACTTCACTATTTTCTTCTGACAGCAAAGATGTTTTGTGTTTGTATTGATTGGTTTGTGCCATGGGGCATATTCTCCCTTTACCTGCACAGCTTACACGGAACATTCCCTGTATATTTTGCTAATGTGGACTCGGTCAGGATCTGTTTGCAGGATCATTCAGCTTTTAGCTACAGCTCCCTGTTCAAAAGAGGGTGCTGCTGTAATCAGGACACAGCTGCCACGCTCTGCTGCCTGGTTTTTAATGTAAATACTAACATTTATTAATAGATTTTCTGTATCATGCCAGCCTACGTGTAGATGCAGCAGCACAGGAGGCTTATTCCAGTTCTGTGCTTTAAATTCTGAACAAAATGGAACAATTGAAGCTAAAACTGTAGATACAGTACAATATAGATTTTGTTCCTGTATTCATTTTTGGCTAAAGTGACACCTCATCTGCCAAAACAACTTTATTCTCTTATATTGCTTTCTGGGAAAAAAAAAAAAAAAAAGCTTGGCTCTGAATAGAAGACAGTAGTATACTTCTAAAAACTAAATTTTTCATCCTAAACTTTTAATCCACACTATGATATGCTGCAGGTGTAGTTTTCCCTATACTTCATACATGTTTGAATATGGATGTGAAGTAAGTGTTATTCTGAAATTTCTTTTTTGTGATTCATGTTTTATTTTAAGCTCAACAAAATAATGTAATGAAGTCACCACCTAGTGGCTATTGACATGAGAATGGAGAATGTGGTAAATACACTGTGCTCTTCTCATTTGTGTTCATCTTCCTGGCCTCTTGTCTGCCAAAACAAGCTCTCATGTTATGGGATTTAGGCAACGAGCAGTGACTCAGTTCTGCAATTCCATCAGCATGTGATAACTGAGCACTCCCATTTAAATGCTGCCTTATACATAGGAGTGGCTTCTATTTTCAGTGAGAACTCTGTATACTTTTTTCTTTGTCAATATGTGCACACATTTTTGTTGAAGTAGGATGCAAAGTTTCACTTATATCCTTCCTGGTGCTGCAGCAGTCAGTTGTTTTCTGGTCAGTATTGTGAAAGAATTGTTGCTTTCGAAGGCAGCAGCCTGTGAATGAGTCCTGTCCTTGCTGAGTTCACACCTTCTCTTTGTGGTTTTAAGCTGTTTTCTTTCTCCTTAGGCCAACTTATTTCTGATCGAGTGACCGAGATTGTGGCTAAGTATGACTCCAAAGTCTACAGCACCAAGTATGATGACCAGTTAGCAACGAGACCTGCCAGTGCTGCTTTCGATGACAGCTACCTGGGTGCGTAGTGGAAACAGGACAGCCCAGCTGTGCCTGGAGAACTCCCTTGCACTATTCAAGTTTCAGTCTAAGTTGCAGTACTGTTAACTCAGTATTTGGCAGGTAACTAAAGAGCAACATACCTGAAAAAGCAGTAATTTATGTATGATGGAAGTTCAGTTGTCTTGCCATAAGCTTGAGACAAAAAGCACCTGATGACAAAATAAACAGAAATATTTCCATGACATTTTGTTCTCTGTGATTCAGGCTGAATATGGAAGTGGCCAAGGTATGATTTTTATGTGAGAACTTAGTCACATACTTTTTTTTTAAAGGCAGCTGTTTCTAAATAATCTACCAAAGCAAAATAAAAATGCTAAAGAATTATGTTTGTGAAGAAAAACAACAAAAAGAGTCCCTTAGGGGAGTGGGAAATCATAATTTAGATTCATAGATGTCTAACCAAGTTCATAAAAAAGCAAAGATAGACCAGGACAATTCTTTGGGTGATAATTTTAAAATATTCATCTTCTGATCTCAAATTCCTTGATGCTGATGAATTACAGTTGCTTATGGATTTCCTCATGGCCTAAGCTGCTTTGCGGCAATATTTATTCCATTGCATTTTAAGATGAAGAGAGGAGGACTGTACGGAGACCTATGAAGAGTGTAAAGAGAGCTGAAAGTTTTAATATGGTTTTTCAAGTCTCCTCTTGTGTGTGCAGGTTATTCAGTGGCTGTTGGAGACTTCAATGGTGATGGCATAGAAGGTAAGACCCTTTGCTTCAGAAACAGAAACCGTGTTAGTAGACTGGGCAGATCTTTCAAATAAATGATTCAGTGCACAGAAAAATGCATCAGGCACTAGGAATGAGCTGCTCTGTTCAAATCAAGGCACTGTACTTTGGGACCTGAATGTGACTCTGTCTTGCTTTATGTTTCAGACTTTGTATCAGGAGTCCCAAGAGCAGCAAGAACTCTGGGCATGGTAGGAAATTTTGAAACATTAAACTTTGCAATAAATAGAAAAGCTGAATATTGTTGGTACACTCTGCTTTGTATTTCTTCCTGTGCAGGTGTCCATTTACAATGGGAAGAACATGTCATCCATGTACAACTTCACTGGAGAGCAGGTGTGTAGCTTGACTGAGTGTGGTAGGTAACTGGGAGGCTATTCCTGTTCAGACAGTATTTATAATATTCTATGTGTCATTGGCTTAATAGCCAAAGCAAAATTTATAAAGTCTATGGCAATTCTAATCTTATTTTTAAATGAATGAAATGCTACCTATTTTGAGAATTGGGAAAGAGGACTGGATTATGGAAGGGGGAATGGGGAAAAGGTCAGTTTACTTTCTAACAACGTAAGAAACAGAAAGGAAAATACAAGGAGAAACAAGACCAGAAAAAGCTGTGATATGTATTAGTATGTCTCTGAGGTATTTTCTATGCAGATTTGTGAAACTTGTTTGTGTTTGTATCATAACAATTCACAGGTTTGGTTTGAATTTTGTTTTTCAGATGGCTGCCTATTTTGGGTATTCAGTGGCTGCCACAGACATTGACGGGGACGAGTAAGTGCCCTCTTCTCCCCACTGCTACCCAACTTGTTTCTGGAATTAAAAAAGAGATGTTTTTATTAAAAAGCCTTTCCCACAATCTACATTTCTGTCTTGGTTACTGGTTTAACATGTATCTGCACAACACACTTTCTTGCTAACACTTTAAATTTGTTTTAAAAATTGTTGGTTTGTTTTTTTATTTACCTGCATAAATACACATGTATTTACATGCTTTAAATACATTAAATTCTGGTATATTTGTGCTTTCTTTGTCAACAAATACTTGCCTTCAGTTGAAATTTAAAGATAGTTAATTTTGATCTTAGTGTTGACTTCAGTGCTGAGTTAATCCTACTAACAGATGCTTAAGAGAATGGATTTTCATGCTGCTGCTAAAGAACCTTGTCCTTCTTTGGTCCAGTTATATAGATCTGTTTATTGGGGCACCTCTTTTTATGGATCGAGGCTCAGATGGGAAACTTCAGGAGGTTGGCCAAGTGTCCATTTGCCTTCAGAGAGCCTCTGGAGGGTTCCAGACAGCCAAGCTGAATGGCTTTGAGATCTTTGCACGATTCGGCAGCGCCATTGCACCTCTGGGGGATCTGGACCAGGATGGCTTCAATGGTAGGACATCGTTTATTGATCAATGTTTCCCCTTTGTAGAGGGAGCGTAGCCAGCACACTGACTGGACTCTGCACACAAACACCGAGGTCTAGACTCCTTTCGATGCTTGTATGCTACTCTCAGGAATGCTAACAGGAGTTCCATGGATGCATCGAGCAGAGACTATACCATTGCAGCTACAGCATGGATTACTTGAGCTGTTCCACTGATCAGCTGATTGCTTGCTGAGTGATAACTACAACAGAAACTGTGATGAAATACCCAACTCCCCATTGTGACTTGTTAGAAAATCTGCATTATGATTTTCCTATTTCTGTTGCTTGAAGCTCATTTTCCTCTCCAGAAACACAATGATGATTGAAAGGAAGGTTTTGTTTCAGAGAGCTGGTTAAAAATGTTCTGATAAAAGAGATTTTCTTGGGAAAAGTCTGTTTCAGATTGGAAGAGTTTGGTGAAAATATTCCATAACTACAGCTGGCTGTACCAAGAGCTGAGTGTCATGAGCCAGTAATTGGATGAGAAGTCTGAGTCTGACACAACTGAAGCTGAGGACTCTCAAACTGGTTGCCTGTGCTTCTTGTTACTTTAGGAACTTGTTGGTTTCACTTAAGAATTAAGGGCAATGAAACAGGCAATAATCCTATAGGTTTGGGGCAGAGACTTCCAGGAATCCCAGGGAGAACACCTTGTTAAGCATGTCATACTCCAGTGTTGCCTAAATAGTAGTAGGAATTTGAGTTTCACCAAAAATGCTCATTTTTTCCATTCTGCTTGCAAGCTAATGCTTTTCTAAAAGATCACAAATGACAGTAGGTTGTTGCTTCAAATTCCCATGTAGCTCTAATTTATTTTTGCTGAAATCATAGTCTTAGAATAGTTCAAGTTGGAAGGGACCTTTTTAGCTGCTAATAATATACAGAATATGTGAGGATGTGATATCACTGCAACTATTTACAGAAGACATTGGAAATAGCCAAAACTCAAGTCCCTTGATGAAGTTATCCCAAAAATGTTTCCATCATACTTCAATATGAAATACACTGTAGGCAAGAAAATCATAGCAAAAGCTGCCTCTTTTTAATTACTTTGCTGTTATTTTTAATCTGTTTGTTTTATTACTCTGCTTCATTGTGGGAGTGTTAATTAAAATGCTTTCTATCACAATATGGTGCAAGATTGGAATTTTTATGGTTGTCATAAAGTTTGTAAATATGAGTCAAAAATACAAAACAGAAAACTTTTCAGTCCTTATTATTTTCACCAAACTTTTTCAAAGTTAAGTAAAAAGGAAGGAAAAATGAAATTCCTCTGTGTAGTGTTTAGTGTTTGGTCTTTTACTGTTGATTGTTGAATTTAGATCATATTTACACTTCTAAAGCTGTCCTTGCACATAGTCTGATTAGCATTTTGTTTTATTACTGTTTATTAATAACTGACAATAAGTACTCTTAAATTTATTAAGCTTTAAGAGATAGAATAAATGCACTAACTGGAAGTTCTCCATAAAACATATTGCCAAGCCATGATCAGGCTAGATTGGAATTTGATATTTACCATTGGTTTAGGATGATTTAAATTTTCTGGAATTATGGAAATGTCACACCCTTTGGAGGAACATGAGCGTGTTAATGAAATGGGAAGATAGTCCCACTTAGTTTTGTGATTTGACATCAACAATTACTAATTCTGAGTGTTTTAGTAATCTCAAAAGAATCTCAAATCCATACCACTTGGCTGCAAGTCAAGTACTGAGGTGCAGAAGCATTTGCAGAACGATTTCTTTCCCTCTTCCCACTATACAAGTCTATGAAACGTTCTTGTTGAACACTTACACTTTCTAGAAAAACCAGCCTCCAATTAAAAATAAACAAAGGTTGTTGATGAGCATTTTAAGCTGTTTGCATTTCCTCCCTCCTGACACACATTGAAACTGTAGTATCAGAAATGACTGAGTGATGTAATCACAAATATGTTCTCCTATTCTGTGGAGGCATTGATGATTCTAATTTTGGTTTCCAGATATTGCAGTTGCTGCACCATATGGTGGAGAGGACAAGAGAGGACTTGTCTATATCTACAATGGAAGAGCAAGTGGTTTGAATGCAGTCCCATCCCAAATTCTGGAAGGGCAGTGGGCCGCTCGCACTATGCCACCCAGTTTTGGGTACTCACTCAAAGGAGCCACAGATGTGGACAAAAATGGATATCCAGGTCCTTTGCTCTTAATGCACTTTCAAATAACTTAATAGCAGTCCCACCTCTGACAATTTATTTTTCAATAAATTTTAATGTGTAATATGTCTTCTTTCCTCCTAGACTTGATTGTTGGAGCCTTTGGTGTTGACACAGCTGTTCTGTACAGGTGAGGATCACTCTGTGCTCATACCTAAGTGCAAGTAGAAGGAAAGCTCAGTGGTGTTCTTGAGCTACAAAAGAAGGCAGGATCGGTCTGAAATTCTGCCACTCCACCTTCCAAAATGGTGAAAGTGAAAAAAGGTTATACTGCTGTTTTCACTGAGTAAACCTACAGTCTGCTGTCTGAAATTGATCTTTCTCAATAATGTATAGTTAAGAGGAAATATAAATCAGCTTTCTTCAAGGCTTTCTGACTGACAGTACCCTAGATTCTGATACATACCAGGTGCTGCTAGCTATTATACTGAAATCCCAATGTTCTCATCCAAAATTGCTCATTTTACCAAAATGCCTTATTTATCTGTGCTTGAAATAGATAGGACTTCCTCTTTACACAGTTGTCCATGTTCTGACTAGTGGAAATGAAAGGGCACAGAAAAGCTTCCCACTTTTCCCTCACGTACTCAGTGATTATTTGTTTTTCTTGCAGTTTCAGTAAATGGTGTGTGTTTGTGTATAGTTCACAATTTGATGGGGAGGGTACTGTCTAACATGGTGTTGAATGCTGATCAAGAGGATGTTTTCTTTGCAGGGCTAGACCAGTTATTAGAGTGAATGCTGCTCTGGAAGTTAATCCAACCATTCTAAACCCAGAAAACAAAGCCTGTTCACTAGGAGATGTGAAAGTTTCATGGTAAGCAGGGTATATTTGTTTTCCTTTGAGGGGAGGGCCTTTCTTGGGTTTTATTTCTGTAAGCTTCCAGTTTTGAAAGGATTCAGGAAGTCTACTCAGCCAATTAAGAAGAAGAAAAAGTCAGATTTTTTTTCTGAAAGAACAGACAATACAAAATAACACCTTTGAACAGAAATAAACAGTGAAGAATTTTAGGAGAAAACAGAAAAAGTGTATGAAATAAGTATTTTCTCTTCCTCCAAAACAGCTTCAAAGTAAAGTTCTGCTTAAAAGCGGATGGCAAAGGAAAGCTCCCGAACTCCCTCAGTAAGTTCTGCTTGTTTAAAAACTTTCAAGCCTGTTTGTATTGCTACCAGGCAGGTCATTATTATTTTCATTATTGAAACAGTTTTCTGCCCTTTCCAGCATGCTCCTAGCCCTTGGGTAGCCATGCACATCTCCATGACTGTCTTCAGCAGGGTTTTTTGGCTGTTGCTGTGTAGAAGTCAGTGTCATTTGAGCCTACTTGGGACCTTAAGCATGTGTTCAACCATTTGTTTTACTAGTCTTAAAAAGTCTTTTGTATTTTACAGAATTTAATTAACTCTCACTGAGGGGAGTTTTAGACAAGAATGTTCAAGTATGTGCATTATTAGGCCTAAAAGATGGACCAGCCACAGGGGAATTCTCATATTTCTGTTGAAATCATGACCTTCTGATTGGTATCACTGACTTGTTTTCATCAGATCGTCTGGATCAGAATCAGGAAAAGATCAATTCTGAAAGGTTTTTTAATGGTCTCCATGAGTGTAGCAGGCAGCCTGCTGCAATCAGGTTTTGCCTACTGATTATAAAAGCTCTTCCTTATTTTCTTTATGGCATGTATAGAGGTGGTGTGATCTGGAAAAGCTCATATAACTATCTGTTACATACTTTTAAATTTCATTGTCTATATAAAATATTTGAAGTAATTACATTAGCAATAGAGTTTAAACATATAAGTGCTATATGCAAGATTGCTTTAAAGTTTTTTCTGGGAGAAAAATTTTGACTTTTGTTCTTGCAGTTCTATAGTAATTATAAATGTATCAGTGCTCTTACATGTTTCTAGATTTTAAGGAAAAATCAGAGTCCACTTTAGGACAGCAACAGTGCTTGAGAACTACTGTAGTAACAGATGTTACATTGAAAGAACTGGATGTTTTAAAAGGGGAAAGTCCTACATTTCCATTGTAGGTGAAGTCATTGCTCAGTTCTACTTCTGATGGGAATCTGCCCTGTGTTTAATGGAATGAAACATCCCTAACCCAAATGCTTTGAATTGGACAGATTTCCAGGTGGAGCTGCTCTTGGATAAACTTAAGCAGAAAGGAGCTATAAGGAGAGCCCTCTTTCTCCACAGCAAACAGCCCAGCCACTCTAAGAACATGACTATTACGAAGGGGGGCAAAATGAACTGTGAAGAACTTGATGCCTTCTTGAGGGTAAGTAGCTTTTTATGTTTTAGGCAAATAATTTTTAGTGCACTGTCTATTACAAGTTCCTTGTGTTAGGTGTTAAAAAAAAAAGAAATGCTAGAGAAAATTGATGCTCAGTGGGTAGACATGAAATTACTAAGGCCATCTGTCTGTCCTGGGTTATCACTGCTATCAGAGGATGATCAGTGGATATGATTGGGACTAAGGTCTTGATCCCTTAAGGGATTGGAAATTCAATACTGAACTTTTTAATGGATGTCTTGGATGAATCAACCAGGCACCAAATCAGTTGTAATTTCGGAGCAATATAAAACTCAGTAAACAGGGGTTGTAATCTACTTTGGAGATACAAAAAAATTAAAAAAAAAAAAAAAAAAAGATCTGTAACTAAAAAGCCATAATCAGCAAACAGCAGAGGAGACAGAGAAAGCTGAAATACTAAGCTTTCTTTTTCTCATGCTTTCTGTTTTAGTCCCCACGGAAGTGAGCAGATACTAACACAACTCAAAAATGTAAGCCAGTAGAAGTAACACTGTGTGTAGCTGTGTAACTTACATGCAACTCAGACTTATGTCTCAGTACTTATAAATCAAACATGAACAATACTTACTTTCAGAAAAACCCCAAAAGCCAGTAAATATACTAGTAATAATTAAAGATCCATGGAGGATAAGTTACACCTTTCTTTGGCTTGCCTTGTAGGTAGGATATATACAGAATTAGACATTTCAGATCTCAGTGCCAGTAACACTTTAACACATTTCCACCTGACATTTTCATAAAGAAAGTAATGACACATGGCCTACATGAAATTACCTTAAATGGAATGCAAAACCAGGAGAAAACTGTAAGTTACCAATAGGTTTCTGCCCACACAAGATAAACTCTGAAGTAAGAACTTGAAATGAACTATAATTTCCATTACTCTCAGGAATTAAGCAGAGTTTACACTGATCAAGTCTGTGCCAAACATAAAGCTAAGAGATGGTTTGTAACTACTCTGAAAGGCAGGATCAACATTTGATAAACAGTATGATTTGAAAAGAACAATGTGAAAATCAGTAACTCTGAAGTGCCAAGTAATAATTTTGGAAAGGGAAAATTGTAAGTCCAAAGGTGAGTATCTCTGACAGATCTTAGTAAATTTTACCTGACAGGAAAGAGTGGAATAGTGCAACCCTTAGTCTCCCTGCTGTTAGAGTTCTATGACTTAATACTTCTGTATGCTCCAGTTTTCCATTTGTTAAACAGGCATGTTACTGCTATAATAGTGTAGGTTTTATGACAAGAGGTTTTTCTGGTTTGAAAAGAGCTCAGAAGTTTTCATGTTGCTTTGGCCTCCTCATTCCTACTTTGTTTTAATTCATATATTTGCCTTCCTCAGGATGAATCTGAATTTAGAGACAAGCTGACTCCCATTACTATTTTTATGGAATATCGCCTGGATTACAGAACAGCTGCAGATGCAACAGGATTGCACCCTATCCTCAACCAGTTCACCCCTGCTAATATGAGCAGACAGGTATATTGCTTACACAGTCTGTGATGAGAGAACTTGGCTTTCAAGACTTTCTCTCAACTTATGTTCATCTTGTGACTTCTGAAAAATTAAAATACCTAAATATACATCTAGGCTTTGGTCTTTGAATTATGGAAATACTGATAGTTATTGTTTGTTGGTCTTGTTTGTTTGTTTGGTTGGTTTTTGGGTTTTTTTTTTTATCTCTCTGTGTCAAATTTCTTTTAGTGCTGGACCTCCTTTTCACATTACTAATTAACAGTTTTCTGCAGAAAAGCAGAGTAGTACTGAAAGTGATAAGGCTTGGAGTGTTTCATACATTGCTCCCACTATGCTATTCTGTGTACATTATGTTTATTCCTCTAGTTCTCTTAAGGTAATAAGCAGTTTTTTCTATTTCTGCACTTTGTACAAATTTTTACACTTGTTTGTGAAGAGGATAGTGGAGATGCAACTCAATTTGAACAGATTACTCAAAGTATGAAAAGATGGTTAAGGTGTAGACATCAGTCCTAGGATTGTAGTGGGGCAAGATGAGGCACAGTGCTCCCCAGGTATAAAACTCATTTGGTCCCTTCCGAGATTAAGGATATGAAAATAACTCAACCAGCTATTTAGATTTTTTTTATGTGGTGGTGAAACAGTATTCTTGGAAATGTATGTTGGAAGAGATACAGGAATTATTGCAACAATCTGCATTTGATTTCTGCATAGGCACATATTCTTCTGGATTGCGGGGATGATAATATCTGCAAACCAAAGCTGGAGGTGTCAGTAGAAAGGTAAATGCATACAAAAAATATTACAAGGAAAAGGAATTTCCCTACTTGAATTTGAAAATTCAAGAGCTTGTAGTACTTTTGTTTGAAGGATGTGTTGAACTAAATAGGACTTCTCAATGTATACAGTCTAAACTCAAGCTTATATATTTTAAAGAAAACCCATTTTCTGCTTTGCAACCCTAAGTCTTTAGCATGTAATGCAGGGAGAGCACATCCCTGTCTCCTGCCCTGGCCTCCACAATAAGTACACCATATTTATCTGTCCGTTTGCTAAGCTGGCCTTGCATAGCAAGAATGGCCCAGTGTTGGTTGCTGCTGTACCACTGTTGTACCACTATTAATACTAGATAGATGCATGAATTTGTGATTTTATTCAGGAAGGGGAGAGTAGGGCTCTGTTGTTACATGTATGAAAAAAAATTGTTGGTATTGTTGATATCTTTTATCAAACCTGGAAAAAAGAAACAAGTTTTAAGTGATAATTCTTTAATGAGTCCAAGTTTTTGTGCTTTGTATGCCCTGAAGCAAATCTTAGTGTATTATCTCTATTCATAATCTGGGTTTTTATGCTCTTAGTGCAGTGCCATAGCATGTGCACATATATGTAGTTAGAACACTTCACAAGCACTAATTCATGCAAACACTTCAGAAACATTGTATGTCAGTGCAGGCACTGTCAGGTTTCCTTGTAGCTGGTGAAATGAAAATATATTTTTTGAAAAGAGAGTCTCTTTGTATCTGGAACAAAGGCACTGCAGGGGTCTTAGCTGCATTCTGCAGTTGAGCCTTGCCTTGAGTTTTGTTATAAATATGTACTTGTACCTTTGCAAAGTGGGCATGTAATTCCAAATGTACACAGGGATTTAGCTGCTCATAGTTGTTTGTTCCTTGTTACAGAAAGGTGTTGTGGTTTGTTGTAAACTTTATAGAAAGGATTCTTACAAAACAAAATGTAGTATTCACTACCATTTTTGTGATTAATGTAGAGCTCTTTTGGTGGTGCTGAAGCACAGGTACTGCCCCAGGTTTCTGTAATGTCTTTGTGCAGTTTCAGAATGTCTCTTGTTTCTGTAAGTTCAGACACTTGATACACTTTAAAACATGAATGCAGACCTCATTTTTACCCTGTTTTTTGTAGTGATCAGAAGCAGATCTATATTGGTGATGACAATCCCTTGACACTCATTGTCAGTGCCCAGAACCAAGGGGAAGGAGCCTATGAAGCAGAGCTCTTTGTCATCGTTCCACCCCAAGCAGATTTCATCGGAGTTGTTCGTAACAATGAGGTACAATTCTAACTGTCTTCTTGGAGTCATCATATTTCATCTGCTATAAGTCTTTATTTGAACAGTGCCCTTGTTAATTTAGTTTATTTTAGACTTAGCTTGTCACATGCTGGTTAAAGAGCTAGGCAGGTATGAGGAAGTGGTGTTGGGTATTGCTCTTCTCTTCCACCTATGTATGTATAAAGTCTTGGGTTGTCCTGACTAAACAGAATATTAAAATCTCTTTCCTGACTTTTAGTATCTGTTGGATCATGCTTTGGTTTGGTTCTCCAGTTTACTTCTGCTACTCTAGAGCTTTGTGATCTGGCTTCATCCAAAATCTGATAGGTCCCCTAAGACCTCTTTTTGAGTAAGCTAGTAGGTATTAATGCTATTTTGCCTTCCAATCAAAATCATAATTTCTACCCAATATAAGAGTATTGAATTTCTCTTCTTACAACCTTGGAAAGAGATAGATCTACCTTGTGTCAGAAACATTTGCTCCATGGAAACTTTCATACTTGGATTTTAGCGCTTGACTGACTTAGGGCTGAGAAATTATATTTAAGTTAATGCAGTGTATCTAGAACTTCTCTCCATATTTCATCCAGGTTTTCAGATATAAAGAATGGCATTTCTTGATATTTCTTCTTGATGCAGGCTCTAGCCAGACTGTCATGTGCATTTAAAACAGAGAATGAAACTCGCCTGGTAGTTTGTGACTTGGGAAATCCCATGAAAGCAGGAACTAAGGTAAGGTTTGGTCCAACAAGTGTCTGGTAGATCAAACAGGAGGGCAGGTGACATTTTTCTTAATCACAGTAGTGTTTAGGCAGGATATTTACTCCCAGGAAATTAAGATTAGAACTGGCTGACATTTAGCTGCCCACATGTTTTGTTAGTACTGTGGTACTTGGTTTCAACTTTACAGCAGCTAAATTAAAGGCTGAACCGAGTGGTCATGAGTTTTATGATGCAGCTCAGAATAGAAGCTCATTAAGTAGTAGTATTAATGAATTCTGGTCCCTCATGAGTTTGTCTTTATATTTATCTGATAAGTATTTTTTAGAATAAAATCAAGAGCTTGCTCAAAACGCACCTTTCTCTTAGCTCATCTCACTTCTGCCTAATTTTGTGAAAATTTAGAGAGAGTTTTGTCTGGCTGAGACCTCTACAATTCAACCAAATGTAGCTGAAATTGGAAGAATAAAAAAACTATTAGTGGGACCTGATAGATTTTATGATTTAATTCGTCTTATTTTCTGAGGAAATCAAGTAAAAATCAGTCACAATTATAAACACCTTGATGATGCTTTTCTTCCAAGAGACATTTTGCGTAGATAAATAAATTCTATTTCCAAAGTCTTTCAAAGTATATGAAGCTGAACTGCAGAGATGTTAAAGCAACTGTCGATCACTGACCGTCGTACAAACCTTGGGAACGAATTTCGAATCATTTAAGTGTGAACTGTTCTTTAAACTATAGTACTTTTGCAACACACAGGAAGGGTTAGTTATGGGTGAAAATGGCAGAAACAAGGGCAGGGAGCATGATGTAATCCTTCCTTTTCTATTTTATGGCAATGATGCCTTGACTGTGACCTGCAGAGAGGAAGGTATTTCCAGTCTCGAGGAACTGGACAAGTTTTATTTGCCAGTTCTCTGTGTGTGTTCATTCTCTCATGACCACAAGTCTCAAGCAATTTTATTGTAGTATAAGAGCATTAAGAAGCTGTTGTTACGTCTTTTATTGTGCTTCCACTGACCCATGGTGATGTTTTTCTCAAGCTGTTAGCTGGCCTGCGTTTCAGTGTGCACCAGCAGTCTGAGATGGACACCTCAGTGAAGTTTGACTTGCAAATCCGAAGGTACGGAAACCCATGAGTATGTACCTCATCTGGTAGAAAACAAGCACAGTAAATAGGCTGGGCATTACTCAGTTTCACTCTGGACTAATTCTCTGGTCTTTGCCTCATACTTGTTTAAAAAATGAACACATTTGTACCTGCATACCATTGTGCTCTCCTGATACTCGGGTAGCACCCCAAAATGACTTTGGGTTTATAGCCCTCTTTTAAAACTGATGTTTCAACTCTGAATTCCTTCTGTTGTAAAGCCAGAATTTCACATTTTCTTGTTTTTGAGGATGAGAGTCTTTCAGAACAGACAGTGCATGGGGTGATCTGAGAAGAAGCAATGTGCAGTGAACCATCACAGTAGCCAGCATAAGAGTCTGACAATTAAATGGAACAAAACAGTTGTGTTTCTGTCAATTATCAGATGAGCACAACGCTGTTGTATGATACATAAATCTGAATTTATACCTTCTGGAGATGATGCTTAAGATTTGGAGATGTGATCACTAGGATTTACCCAATACAGTTTTATGTTGCTTAATGGACAGTACAAATTCAGGTGTTTCCTTTTTTCCCTATGGTGGATCAAAAGCTTCTTTTTCCTTTTAAGGGCTTCATTATTTTAATGTAGGGACTAAATTATTCTCACCCACATATGCATTTTTATCTACAAGAGTTAAATAAATATAAACCTACCATTCTATTTAAATGATGCAGTGCTTTGCCATACTGATCAAATGCCTTGGCAGCATTAAATATCTCTTTGCTCTCCCATTGCTGTCTCTTCAATTTTGTTCTGTTCTCCATCAGCAGTAAGTTGTGTCGGTGGCAGTGACTCCAGTTCTTTAGAGAAAGTGATCTTCTCTAGGAGGTCTGTCATCTTGCTTAGGCTAACAGCAGTCACCTCCTGAATCCAAAAGAGTCAGTGAGGGTGCTTAAGTCATGCTTGTCTTCTGATGGAAGAAAAGGGAAGCCCCTATATCATTTTACACCTTTTATGGGAGCAATTTCTTTGCATGACTTCTGAAAGCAAGAAGAACAAACAATGATGCAGTGGAACGTGGTAATCACAGTTCACAGTGACAGGAATTACCAAGGTATTACCCTGAGGAGGTTTTAAGGATCACACCAGTTGTCTTAAACTCACAAAGCTAGATTTCCACAGCTGGCTCATGGCCTAGCAGAGCAACTCTAACCAATGAGGTATTTACAGGTCAGGAGAAAAGCCCTGTTGCGTGTATGTTTTGATTACAGCAGCAGCAGCAAAGAATAATTAGAGGATTTAAGGTCTTTCTAAAGGCAGTTGTGTGGTTAGGGAGACAGAATAATCAGATGTGTCATGCATTTAGGTGAGAACTTGCTTGAAGCTGCTCCTTAGTTTTTAACAATTGTTCTCAGGAGTCATGTTATGATGTTACATGGAATTATTTTAAGGTGTGGGGTTTTTTATTAAATACTTTGTTTATTTCATTTAAGAAATTACCTTTTATTTTCTCTGCAGTTCCAACCTGTATGACAATCTAAGCCCAGTAGCATTCTATCAGGCTGACCTTGCTATTTTAGCAGCTGTTGAAATTAGAGGGTAAGCACTGATACTATTTTAATAAACCTTTTTAGTGAGCTTTGCATATTTGGTTCTTTATATTCACTGAGCTTTCAGGTCTGTATAAGTTTTCAGGAAAGCTTAGGGAATTTTTAATCATAAAGACAACCTTGTTCTCTCCAGTCACCCTTTGGACTTTCAGATCTTAAGCAATTCTAAATAATTACAAAATCAGTTCCACAAAGGAATGTTTTTCCTCCATTGCTAGAGAATTTTTTAGAAGAATTAAAAATTCACCCCTCATGTCTGGAGTTACACATTTCTCCAGGTCACTTTCCTCCTCCACAAACTGACTTGGTTTTTATACAAAAAAACCCTGAAACCTTATCTAAAGTCGAAGTTGAAAATCCTGTGGAAGTTAAATTTGCAATGCCCTCACCTCCTTCAGTCTGAAGCACAGTATTAATATTGTAATGACTCTGTGTTACCTCTGTCCCTTCTGCTTACCAGAAATGACACCTAAAATCTTTACAATCCTCTTACTTAGCCAGTTAACTTGGATTCCTGAGACATGATATTTTAAAATTTCCATTATGCTTATTATTGTGATCTAATTTTTTCAGCATCTGAGAAGTGAGGGCTGGCACACTGGAAAAGCCTCATTCACTGTTTTCAGTGTATGCTGAATTAGTCTTAGGACTGGACTGCTAAGGCTCTACATCATCAGTACTTCTGATTATCAAAGTATTTCATGCTTTGTGTTTTTTGGATGACATGTATGTATCTTAGTTCTGCGAGTGGTTTACTGGATGTTGTAGGATGAATCCAAAATTTAGGACAGGAAAAACTGTTCCTAAATAAAAGGTTAATCTTTTCATGTAGAGAAAAAACCTGAACATTTAATATTCAAGGCACTCCATTTCTCTTCTTTCCATTTTTATATACATAGGATAAAAAATTGGAGACACTATGTTCTGGAAAATAATATTTATCATTTCATACTTGATAATAACAACTTCTTTGCTCCACTGTTTAGTGTGTCGTCTCCTGATCACATATTCCTTCCAATTGCAAATTGGCAGCCGAAGGAGAACCCAGAAACAGAAGATGATATTGGGCCCCTAGTTCAGCATATTTATGAGGTATGGAATTACTACTAATTTCAATGACACAGTTCTGTGATAAATGAAGAGAAATCTTCTGCTGTAGCTTTTCTCTGGCATAAATTAGGATTTTTTTAATTTATTTTTGTCTTGCATGGAAGTAAATATTATCTTTCTTTAATGCTGGGTCAATAGTTGCTATCTGTGAGAAGGGTTGGAATGCCTGCAGTTGGTGTAACAGGAGTGGCCAGACAAAAGTGGCTGATTACTTACGTAATTACCCATATTTTACTTTCTCACCTTTTAAATTCCAGATAAAGTACCTGAAGTAACTTTTCACATTCAGGAAATGGCTCATGGCTGTAAATTATTCAGTATCCTCATTTGTACTCCAGCTGTTCTGAATCATCATTGTGAAGTCTTTTGCTTTGAAAAACTTTAAGTCTTTAAAATTTCCATAGAAGAATGATCACAGCTTTAATCTAGATTGTTTCATTAAACCAAACTTGCTGAGAGCTGTGTGAATAGTAATAGTTAAAAGTTGTTCTAGAACTTAAGGGATCATTTCTCTGATGAAACTTACTGGTGTTTGAATGTGTGCTCAGAGTATCTTGGCTTGGACAGGTACAGGGCTGTGATTCATGTAATAGAGTGAAAAAACAACCCATGTTTTAGCAGTGAAAAATTACATTTATTAAAGGCAAGAAAACCCTGATGTCATATAGTTTTTCTTCAATTTATATTTTGTCAAATTACAGAAGTAATTTAAAGTTTTGCCTGTTGAGGGACTGAATTTTGGCTATGACTTTTAGGTAAAGATGTTCATGCTATTGCTATAAATGTTTGAGGGTTGGGGTAATGGCATTATAACATTTATGGCCCTAATAATATATCAATTAAAAAAAAACAACTATAGGCACATTAACAAAGAAAGTAGCATTGTTTGGTATTTTTTACGTCTCTAAATTTTTTTGTCATAATCAGCTGAGAAACAATGGTCCAAGTGCATTCAGCAAGGTGATGATGACTCTGCAGTGGCCTTACAAATATAAAAACAACACGCTGTTATATATTGTTCAGTATGAAATTGATGGTCCCATGAACTGCACTTCTGATATGGAAATCAATCCATTGAAAATTAAGGTAAGCAAGATTTTCCCTTTTTTTGGAGTGGAATGAGGCATGTTGGGTGTATTGTAAACACTCAAAGTAGCCAAATCCCTGAGAATATCTAACACAGAGTTAGTTTTTCAGCAATAAGACTGCACTCTTTGATAGTACATTAAATATATATAGCAGATGAAAGAAAAGGTAGGTAAGAGGTAGTCAACCCAAAGATCAATTTGTCTAGTTTCTTTTCATTGTGGGGTTTTCTTCTTCTTTCTTTTTCTTTAAGGCTGTACTGTGTGAGTTCTAAGTCCAAAGTAATGGAGTTATATTGAATGTAACTGTGAACAGAAACATTCCAAGTGCTTCTAGGCTGTATATGTAAATTTTCTGGGTTTTGTTTCTTGGAAGAAAATTACATTATTTTTCCTATGACTGGCTTGTTTATCCAGACCCTCCTGCAAATGTCCCAGAGGTCAAGAGGTGTGTTTTGGTGGGGCTTACACAGGGCATCACTGTCAGCAAAACCTGTAGTTTGCAGAACACGGAGCAGAAGGCAGTCCTTTTTCCTAGGCTGGACTAGACAAAGAAACACCAGAAAAAGCAGAAGCAAAAATCAGTATATTAGTTTTAGAAGAGTTTAAGCAAACAAGGAAACTACTCTATGTATAGAACAACAAAGAACACTCATGTATCTTTGATAATCAGAAAGCAACTTCAGTGAATATAGAAATACAAATCTGCTGTGCTTCTGCTATACCATTTTCAATACTATATTTTTTACAACTCTCTTATAAGTTTTATCATATAAACTTGTTACGTAGAGACCATGGAGCATGGCTCTGCCTAGTCCTATAAGTAAATTTGCAGTTTTTCTTTGGGAATTTCTAAGGGATTACTGAAATAATTAATTAACCTACTGTACACTTCTTCAAGCCCCTGTTGAAAAGGTTTTTGTGTGTGTCTGTCATGCATACACCAGTACAGTGCTATGTGGTACATTCAATATCATAATGCTGCTGTTTTTTCAGAGTTAAAAACAAAATCTTAGAGATTGATCTATCAATGAGAAAATTTTGAGTTGAAAAAGAATTCAGATACATGAGGTTCTGTGTTAGTCTACAGGAGAAATTTACATCAGTGATCTAGAAAAGGCAAGAGCAATATTTTATTTACAGCTGTAGGTACAGCCAGAGTCTGAAGAATAGCTAGGATAGAAAGAAAGAAACCTGCAGTTATATATTTTCTTGACCTTAACTTTAAAGTCTGCAAATATCTAATTTATTATTTGGGTTCCCTTGGTGTATCTTAGATTTCTGCATCTAAAGATGATGATAAGAATGAAACAGTTGGCAGGGAAGATAACCGTGACCACCATGTCAGTCGAAGGGATGTGACCGCTGTTGAAGGGGACGTGCACACTCTGGTAAGCTCTCAGCATTCCCACCCTGAGGTGTTGACAATACACCAACAGTTTTGTGCCCTTTTAAGTCCTTTAAGGTCACTTTGGGCTCTTCATTCAGTGTAAATCTTCTATACTGTGCTATTTGAAAATCAATACTTACAGGAGGAAGGTTGGTAAAATAGGACACCTGGGAGGGCTGCAGGCTTTATCTTTGCTACAAATCACAGCTGATTGCACAACATGTGTTTCCCAGCTGGTCAGTGGACCCTGCAATCAGACATGTGGAGGATCTGTCCTCTCTAAACAAGACTGGAAATGATCTGTCATAGGAAATAAACATATTGCCATATCACTGTCTTTCTAACTGCAAACTATAAGTAATTATCCAGTAGTGCAGGTTATTTAATATATTTGAATAGTTTATGGGGAAAGAGGATAAGAGGGTATGTATATGTATGCAAAGTAAATGATTAAGTAAATGGAATGCCATTAATGACTTTTCAAATATTTTCATACTGGAATATCCTTCCAATTTTTATATGCAGGGCTGTGGAACTGCTGACTGTTTAAAGATTGTCTGTCAAGTTGGCCACCTGGAAAGGGGAAAGAGTGCAATATTGTATTTAAAATCACGCCTTTGGACCCAAACTTTCATGAACGTGAGTGACTGTGAATACTCTGTCCCTGTTTCTGAAACATTAAAAGTGATTTCTGTATCCACATGCAGTACTAATTTTGTTTTTCTTACACAGAAAGAAAATCAGAATCACTCCTACTCTCTCAAATCATCTGCTTCTTTCAGTGTTATCGAGTTCCCTTATAAGAACCTTTCCTTTGAGGATATCCACAATTCTACAGTAGTAAGTCATTTACATCCAGCTTGAGTTACCATACATAATCACTTAAAAACTAATACAGAGACAGTTATTGTTGAGTAGCATTTTTGTGGCTTAATATAATTGTTACCAGCTATTTGGTTCATATATTAGTATCAGTTCAGTTCAGGGTAGAACTAAGACTAGAGTTGACAATATTTGTATCTTGAAAGACTTAATTGAAAATGAAATTATGATGAACAGTCTTAATGTTCTTGTTAATGCTGTTTCTGTTAGATAAATATTTTACTTGAAATTCGTTTTCTACTGTAGTAGCACTCAGAGCTTGAGTAATGGACCTTTATTTTATTATATGAAGTACTATGTGAATGTGGAACAAAAAGAGCATCTGTGCCCCAGGGGGTTTCCAAGAGAAAGGAGACAACATGCAAACAGAAAGCAATATATAGGCCATTTGTTTGGGCTGCCAAGTTAAAAGTTTTTGTAAGCACTATAGCATTAAAAGTTCTTAAGAAAAAGGTTGAAAAGGATTGTGATAGATTTATTTTTGAATATGGTTTCTAGTGCCTATTATTTACTGTGTTTTTTTCTCTCATAAGCCTTGTGGAGTTGGATTTTTGTTTCAAAGAATTCTGCTTTTTAAGGAAAAAATAGTTTCTCTCCCAAATATTTCCAGATTCCTACAGTTTTACTGAAAAACATCAAGCATTACAGAAGATATATTGCCATGTTATCACTGATTGGAAAAAACAAAACAAAACAAACAAACCCAACCCCCCTGTTTTAGTTTAATTTTAAAATCCTATTAAATTTGAGTCAGTGAAATCGTTATGTCACCATTAATCTAAAGCTTTTTACTCACATTGGAGAGAAAAAGTAATTTATACTGGATTAAGGTTATAATCACTACAGAATCAAGATATACAAAACTTAAGCTGCATGAATGAACTCAGCTTGTCACTGTGGTGCAAAGTGTGATTTATTGTATTTTTCTGTTAGGTTACTACAAATATTACCTGGGGCATTCAACCACAGCCTATGCCTGTGCCAGTGTGGGTTATCATTTTGGCTGTCCTAGCAGGGTTGCTGCTCTTGGCTGTTCTAGTGTTTGTTATGTACAGGGTAAGTGTTGTCTTTTTTTCCCTACTAGTGATGTATTATTTCATAAAGTGCCAGCGTTTTGCAGAAATACCTTCGTCCCCTGATCATCGGAATCAGTTAAGTTTTTGGATAGCTGTAAAAGCCTTTCAGTTTTGTCAGGAAAAAGCTAAATAAAAAAGGTTATCTGTGATTGTGGTGACTTACTTGGTTTAATTTTTCAGCTGTTATTTACTGCCTTTGGAGGTCAAAAATGAGGAAAAAGAGAGTAGGGACAAAAAAACAATATAATCAGTTAAGAAAGAAAGAGAAAGAAAAATGATGTGTTTATTTGGCAAATCATAATGCAATTTCTTTATTGTTCTCTGAACCACAGATGGGCTTTTTCAAACGTGTGAGACCACCTCAAGAAGAACAAGAAAGAGAACAATTGCAACCACATGAAAATGGGGAAGGAACATCAGAAGCTTAAGCAGAGTTTTATCTGTAAGATATTCTGAAATTTAAAATTGCCTACATCTTGGTTACAAATAGTGGTTTCTCCATCAACAGGAAAACGCAACTGCAGAGCTGCTGATCTCGGAAGGCATCAGCACGTGCAAAATAAGAGCATTATATTTAAATCTTCCTTTTGTATTAATTATGTTCATACTTGTGACTAATGCATCTGCACTGACTGCTATGTGAAAAGCTTACCTGATACATAGTGCTTTGATTTTGCTTACTGGGATATAGGAGACATCATCGTTTTTGATTCATGTGCCAACTTTCCATGAATTTCTACATGGATTCTGCATTTGCTTTTGAAGCCAACAGCTTCCATGGATACTTGCTGGATTACACAAGTAGTTTCGGTTGATTTCTGTTGAAGTACACTACATTTCATTTTTGAGCTCCTGGAAGTTAGTTGCACAAAAACATGAATGTAGCTTGTTTTACAAAACTGAAGAATGTTCTTTGACTCATTAACTCTGATAACATTTTTTTCTTCTGCTCAAAAAATGCAAAATAGTCAATGGACTCATTCACATCTGATACCTATTCTGTCCCTGTTCCCCTGCTTGCTCAGTCATCTGTCTCATGGTTTCCCTCTAGACTTTACAAATACTGTTCTCCAGACCCCAGGTCTCTCACTGTAGGGATTGAGCCTACACACACAAAGTGAGCAATGGAAAGCTGGGGCTGGTGCACTTTCTATGGGACCTAGGAAAGTATTCAGGGCAAGATCCAAAGACTCTGCTGTCTATTTCCACAGACCAGGATCCAGGTATTCCACAGAATTCTTGGCAGCATGGATGCATTCATGTTCTGCCAGGAACAAGACGCTGGACTGTGGCTGCCAACAGACATGTCAGAGAAAAACCATAGCCTTTATGTCCACAAGGCAAACCTCACCATGGTTTGAAATGAAATCTGTATATTACTCGGATTGAATTTTGCTTTCTGGCAAAAGAGCAGAGGGAATCCTCTGTGACAGGTTACCTGAGGCACTGTATAGGAGCTATTGTTAATTCTCACATTTTGTGCAGGATGGAATAACGTAGGGACTGTTTAAACCAGGCTATCTGCCAGACACATGGATCTTGGCCACACTCACACCTGCCTTGTCTCCTGCCCCGAGGGAACAGTGAGCTTGTCAAACAAAGCAGAGCAGAGCTGGCAGTGCGAAAGGGTTTGAAAAGAGAGGGTTGATTTGGCTTGTTTCATTTCACTCATTCATTGTTTCATTGGCTTGTTGAATTTCATTCATTCATTGCTTCATTCATTGTATGTTCCATTGCACAAAAGACATTTCATTGCACAACACATTTCATTATGTTCAGTACATTTCATTACCAGAAAAAACACTAAATATTTTGTTTTGGTTTTGTTTTTTAAACTTACCAAAAGGTCAGTGATTTAAAGCCACAGGCTTCCATCATTCTTCGCTTCTTTCCCTCACCATTGGTGTAGTAAAATGAAGCTTCTTACACTTACAAGACAACGAAAGGACATTGTCTATGCACTTAAGTAGACAAGTAACTGCACATTAGGAGGTGGTTCAGCCTGCAACCACGTGTAACTGTGTTGTACAGATCTATGAGTGGACATACGTAAACAAAGGTGCCTTCTATCAGGGGTGTTTATTCTCTATTCCTAAAAGGGAATAAATTACATTATAAATTCCCTATGTGCAGCCACATACACAAAGGAGGACTTCTACTGTATTTACACCAGTGAGATTTCTATGTAGACAAGCTCTTAAAAGGACAAAAACTAGTTGGTTTGATTTTGTACCTTGGGGTTTTTGTTCAAAGCTGAATCTCCCCCATAAATATCACAAATCCTGCTAAGCCCAGAAATATCTGAAATGAACAGTTCGATTCAACTCTTATTTCTGCATCCTTTCAGGGATTTAAAATCCACAAATGGCTTTCATTGTTGAGTCCATTCTTACTCGCTGAACCATGATGGCATCTGAGTCCTCTAGGGAGACAGCACACAGTCTTTGGGGGCCAGTATGTAGACCAAATATAGACTTATATATTTATCCATTTACATTGGTTTGTTTCAGACTGTTTATTTAAATATAATTACTTTATATGAAAGGCTATAGGGCATAATTCTGTTTTCACTGAATTTTCAAGGTCTTCAGTGTGGTCAGTTTTATTTTTTGTCTTTACTTTT
This sequence comes from Poliocrania exsul, assembly GCA_035041345.1. Classification (NCBI taxonomy): domain Eukaryota; kingdom Metazoa; phylum Chordata; class Aves; order Passeriformes; family Thamnophilidae; genus Poliocrania; species Poliocrania exsul. Next base: position 57,697 of record JAWWLZ010000002.1, on the reverse strand, counting down.
AGTATTGTTACTATTATATAGTAAAGAATCAGGAGTTAGGCTTTAATCCTGGCCTCAAAATCTGGCTTTGCTAGAACAGCATTTCAGTTCCTTGCACAGGCTTGTAGTTCACACACTTTGTCAACTGATTATATATGTGCAAGGAGATTGGTTTTACCCAGTCTTGATCTTAGTAGGTTAAGAGGTTTAAGAGACTGTCAGACAGATTATAGCTCTAATTCTTACATGTGTGCTTTCATTACATGTACACACTATGCTGACTTGAAATTTAGGAGACTACTTGTATGTCTAGGCGTTATAAGGAGATTAAAAAAATATTTTAGAAAAGCACGATCTAGATCTCTCCGGCTGACATGGAAGGGATACTGTGGCATTGTTAATGTCAGTGCTAACTGCATCATCATTTTACTGTGGCAACTGGAAACTCATTTTGCTGACTTTCAGGATAAAAAGGTACATTTTATTGGTACAACTGCTGTAGCTATGGAAAGTTTCTTCCATTTTTGAAGTTACATAAAGACAGACTTATTTAAGTGATTTTTATTTTATGCATTCTACTGGAGAATAAAATCAAATAGTTTCTTCATGTCCACTAATTTCCAGTTTGGTTAAAAACCTCACTCTACCATGTGTAAATGGAGCAAGTAATATGTGGTAAATATACCAAGTACAGGTTACTTAGTGAACATTGATGTAACACCTCAAATTCAGTTTCAGGGAGGTTCCAAACTGGAAGTTTTCCTGAAGTGCAGGAAACATTTGGCCGCACATTCTAGATTCAGCAATAAGATTTCAGACTATGCATGTACTTGTGTCAGTATAAATTTCATACTGATTCACAGGCATTGATTTATACTTACAGCACATATTGTAGAATGATGTTAAAGCTTTTAAAGAAAATTTAAAAAATGCATTTTGGAATGAAATTAATGCCTTTGAGACAAAATTGATGTGCTTAAGATGTATACAGAAAGCATTTTAAAAAACCCAGAGAATCAGCCTTCTTTTGAGAAGCATATTTTTATGAATATAGAATCAACAGCTATGTAATTATTTAGACAATAAATACATTTTTAAAGAGCTATATCTTTTATAATGAAATATGAATTTATATAAGTACTCCAGTTTGCAATTATTGCAGCATCTCATGATCAGTGAAGTGATTTGTATTACAAAATGCATATAATCTATTACTATATTTGACAATATTTTGAAAATGTAAAGCAAGGAACCTAGTTTATAGGTTTACATTTCTTTCAAGAAACTATGACATTGTGGATAGCTTTTGTTTAAGCATGACTGCATAGTCAAGTAAGAGCTACATTTATCAACATAATTTGAAATATTTGAGGAAATTTGTGTATTGAGTTCAGAATTTTATTTGTCCCATTTTTCTGTTTTAAATTTTGATCTGCAGGTTGGACTTTGATTCACATAGTGTCTGTGGAAACTTTAAGAAGGTGTATTACATGTGCTCTTTCTTTATGAAGCATTTATTCCAAGCAAATATTTTAAATTATTTAGGTCATGAGTATTTTGAAGATATTTCAGGTATAATCAGCATGCTCTTGGTGATTTGAAGGATTCATGTTGCACTTACATTTTTGCAGCATTCAGATTTGCTGTTGATTACTCTGACAAATTTTTTTCCTACACCAACACAGACAATCCCAGAGCAGCATTAGCTTGATGAAATTAGTTAGGCTTTGTCTTTGGTCCCAGCTAATATGATCCTTGAAAGTGATCCTTCATGTTCAGTGCTGCTGGCTGTAAATGAGGGGCGGCAGGAGAAAGGATTTTATAAAAGAAACATGGAAATCCAAAAAGTGCAAAGGTAGTGGCAGACCCCAGATGAGCTTTAAAGCAAAGAGATGATTTTTTGTTTGTCTGTTTCTGAGATGGGAGGAACCTGTTAGTTCTCTGGCAGTGGCCCCCTGTCAGGACCAAATGCCAGTTTGGATCATGGTTTTATGCTGGGCTCTCATAACTCATGGATGTGAGTGGAATCTGAACTCTTTGGTACTGAGTCTTTAGGTTCTGATGTCCACGTGCAATATAATGTCATCAGATCTAGTTCACTGCCAAGTTGCTAATTTTTGTTCCCTAAGAAGGGATGCAGCATTTGTTGACTTACAGTGGTCACTGTTTGTAAGGACATTAACAAATCAGTGTGTTGAACTGAGGAGATGAATGAAATAGGAAGTTTCTGATCACCCACATTGGGTGAAACACGATGTATATTCTCAAGTGTATCCATTACTAACTCTGGATTTATTGAGAACTGGTACAATTAAGTCCATTGTGGAAAATTTGACTAGAGACTATAAAATAATGGTTTTGACTCTGTAGTAGTACTACTGTTTCATGTGGTTATGGTATTCAGTATTTTGGTGTATTTTTTCCAGTGTGTAGAATTTTAATATAACACAGGAAATCTAACCTTTCATGCAATGACCTTCTCCAGATATGCTGCATTAAAGTTGAGTAACTTGACCCTTGGCTTTTGCAAAGTAATTGAACATTTAATGTAGCATTTGAATCTTCAAAAGACTTTGACAGGTTTTACTTTTCCATCCATGTAGAAAACCTGTATTTGCTATTATACAAATATACTGAAAATGTAACATTTTATTTCTTTGTAATGGATTTTTCTTTTTTTTTTTTTTTTTTGCTTGTGCATTAAATCAGTAGAGCATTGTTTGCACAAGCAGAAAATTAACATACTAACAAGAATGCTGCATTTTGTGTTTCTTAGTCATGTAGTAAATACTTGTAAATGGGAATATTTTCAGTTACTCTGAACTTGTTTCCAAGGTCTTCGGTACATTTAATAAGAGCAATATACATTTGAAGTCACCTTATTTTGTATTAAATTATAAATTTTGAGAAAAGAAGTGGATATTGTGGCACAGTAGTTTTGTACTGGCATGAAATATATAGCTATTAAGCTATGATTTTCCTTTCGACTCATTCTTTTCATCCCAATGCAAATTTAATTGTTTTTATTAGATTGTATTTTTCTACATATGTATACATTTTCAAAATATTATGATTGGATAAATTGCAAAATGTAAGCATTTACTTGATTCTGATATTTAGAATTTTGGAATAAAATACCTCTTAACAGGAATTCTGTGTTTGTTTATTTTTTATCTTAGGTATATTTTGTAAAATACATTTAATTGACCAGCAAATATTTTGTAGGATATTTTCAATTTACAGTTATATCCTCAGTCATATGCTCATAATGTCACATTTACACAACTTTTACTTTCTCAGCTCAAGTGGCACATATTAACTTTGAATAAAAAAAAATGTAATCACAAGGAAGAAGGAAGATCTAGTCATAAATTGCATTCTGTCACTAGAAAACTTGATTCTAACAGCAATTTTTTTATACCAGAAATAAATATTTTAGATTTTATAGCTGCCACATCACTGTAGAAAATTGTGAAATCTTGTCCTTTGTTTAGGAAAATTCTTCGAGAATTGTTGTTTCTCTTCTTGTTGTATTACTACACTAATTTGATCTTAGTATTACATTTTTTCAATTAACAGTCATAACTCACCTTTGGGAGTGGGCTGATAATAAAGGCATACATGTTTGTTCCATTTCTAGAACATATATCTACAAATCAATTTGGTACTTTTGAACCCTTTAGAAGAACTCCAGACCACTGAGTTCCCTGAATTGCTAGGAGATGATTTGCTAACCTACAGCAAACAGTAATAAAGGACACTGAAAAGATGGAAAACTGGCATTTGTGTTTCAATTAACAGCTTCCACTGATGTCACAGTAGCTGCATCACAGCAGTCAAACATGACTCACCATCAGTTCAGCGCACACTGCAGGCCTAGTTTTTGTTGAATTAGATACCTGCAGTCAGATGCCAGCACAGTGATCCCTGCATCTGCTTAGCAGGTCCAAATTAACATATTTTTGAGAAATTACTGACAACAGCTGTCTCATGACAGCAACCAGGCAACAGAGTGGTTTTTCAAAATGATGGTCCATGTCTTCCAGTTATTTACCTTTACAAAACTCCACTGTCTCCCCTGGAGCTATGCTGCTGTACGTTTCTAGGTTTCTGACTCTTTGCATATATGTATGATACTTTATTGCATGCTTTGACCATTAGATAGTTTGTAAATGAATTATACATTAATACCTTCTTGCATATTAGTATTGTTAATGTTTTTAAATTGCCTGTTCCAGCGCTTTTAAGAACACAGTGAACAACTGAAAATACCTTTTTTAAAGTATTTATATGAAACTTATCATTAATATATGCTCTCTTTTAAATAAAGAATTAAGGTTAGTGCAGTCAGCCCATCTCACAAGGTATTTCACAATCAGTTTTACTGCATCTTTCTGATAAACCTTCTAAAAGTTTGGTGCTGAATTGTTGCCTCTCTTGACAGACATAGAAGACACAAATACACAACACACACCTTCCAAATGTGAGAGGCAAAAAAAAGACAATAAGCCACTACATTACTAGTCCTCTCACATGCAGACCATGCCTGTGTGTTACTGTTCTTCACAGAGTTTGGCAGAATCCCTCTGCATTGACATTTCTATGTCATCCGTGTACACACTTTTCAGTCCCTGACAAAGTGTCAGATGCCACATTACATCCCCTCAGTGGTTGATGATGGCTGTAATTTGTTTAGAGTTTGAAGAGTGTGTGAGCAGCCTTTAAGGACCACAGTAGTTACTGCTGGACAAAATTCTTCAGGGAAATACTCAGGTGGTTGAAATAAATTACTTACTATTAGGTTTCATCTCTTTTCAAAGAAAATTTGGTTAAGAAGACATAATCTTGATTATATTTTTGCTGAAATGAGTATTATGGTGTACTCTAATTTTTCTTAGTAATTGATCTAAATATAGAACAAACAATTTCCACATGTAGTATTCCCCTTTTGGAGCTATTTTCAAAAGAGCTTTTATGACACATTTAACAGATTTTTTTTTTGCTCACAGAACTTTATAAATTAATAATTGCACATATTCATGTCTTCAAATTGAATTTAAAATGCTGCCAACTATCAATCATCTTGCAACTATCTTGTTAGAAGCCCAAGCTTACAAACGTTTGGAAATGAACATATATGTGATCCATCCTTTCTCAATACCACATACTCATGAGATAAATTCATAAACAAAGTAAGCAAATTGCTTGAAGCATGAGCAAGTTTTCTGTAGACTCCTTTCTTCTACCTGAGATCACACAGTGTTGCAGAGAGTCCAAAATTACTTCAACCCTAACAGTGGCTGGCTGTGCAGGAACAGATGCTTTTCCTTTGCAGTGCCCAGATCAAAGGTTGAAATAGGAAGCTTGGTGAGAGGATGTTAATTAAGCAAATAGGCACTGAGCATGTTTGCTAAACAAAAAAGAGAATTTCTGCTCTTTTTGAGCTGCTGGAGGAGTTCCACATCAAGTAAATTAGTGTCTGGGTTTTGTGCTCATTTGCTTTCTTTCAAGCAAAGCCCTGTCAAATGCAATCATGTTTTCAAGGCAAACGTTTTTTTGGTGCTGATGAAGAAAAGTGAGACTAACAATAAAGAAGAGTGTTGAAAAGTACCTGCTGAGAAGGGTGTACATTTCCCACTGCAGCACTAACCAATCTACTACTAACAATCACTACGAGCAATGATTGTTCATAGTGCACAAATGGGTGAGGTCAGGCCATTCTGCAGCAGTCCCAAAACTGTGCCAATGAATTATCAGCACCTGCAATAAAATAAAATTGTACTTTCTACGTCAATCTCAAACCTATTTGAAGTCATTATTGATGGCAATGAATTAATTCTATTTTACTGTATAGAATGACATTAATCATTAAGAAAAATGTTAGGGTTCGTTGGGTTTTTTTTAAATTTTATTACAGATGTGTTGAGCACAAGTCCTATGGGGAGAGGCTGAGGGAGCTGGGGTTGTTTAGCCTGGAGAAGAGGAGGCTCAGAGGTGACCTCGTCACTGTCTAGAACTACCTGACCTGAAGGGAAGTTCTAGCCAGGTGGGGTTTGGTCTCTTCTCCCAGGCACTTAGCAATAGGACAAGGGGGCACAGGCTTAAGCTCTGCCAAGGGAAATTTATGTTGGATATCAGAAAAAAATTCTTTCCAGAGAGAGTAATCAGGCTTTGGAATGGCCTGCCCAGAGAGGAGGTGGATTCATCATCCCTGAAGGTTTTTAAACTGAGATTGGATGTGGCACTGAGTGCCATGATCTGGTAAATGGACTGGAGTTGGACCAAGGGTTGGACTTGATGATCTCAGAGGTCTTTTCCAATCAAATCTATTCTGTGATTCTATGAAAATTTATACTCCTGTATAGTTTGTAACTGTAATCTGAAATCTATAGCATTTGGCCTAGTTATGTTATTGTGTCTAAAATAATTTTTTTTATTTGGCTTGTCTTTGTTTTATTAGAAGGCAAATCAAGTGATTTTATACTTTTTGAAGAAGTTTATATTCACTACTCAAACATAAATTAAAAATTCAGTGTCATCCAGTTCTGTGACACTGTGACAACCATCATAACTGTATCTGTACCGCCTCAAGCTTTGATTTCCCACACAGGCATCTCTTTTCCTTATTTAGATTTTTATCCCCATTAACAGCCCTGATATCAAACATTACACATATTTTAGAATTACAGATGCACACAGGTAACATCCGAGTGCAGGGATATGCATGAATGCGGGTCCAGAGGAGGGATTGGAGCTGGGGAAGGGTCCAGAACACAAGCCTGAGGAGGGAGATGGGGATGTTTCTCCCAGAGAACAGGAGGCACAGGGGGGACCTTATTGCTTTCCACAACCACCTCACAGGAGGGCACAGCCAGGCGGGGGCAGCCTCTGCTCCAGGTGACAGGACGGGAGGACATAGAATCATAGAATCAATTGCATTGGAAAAGACCTCCGAGATCATCAAGTCCAACCCTTGGGCCAACTCCAGTCCATTTACTGGATCATGGCACTCAGTGCCACATCCAATCTCAGTTTAAAAACCTCCAGGGATGGTGAATCCACCACCTCTCTGGGCA
>JAWWLZ010000002.1:33830-50542 GCA_035041345.1 Poliocrania exsul | reverse complement strand
CCAGCCTGTAGCGCTGCATGGGGTTGTTGTGGCCAAAGTGCAGGACCCGGCACTTGGCCTTATTGAACTTCATCCCACTGGAATTAGCCCATCTCTCAAGTCTCTCCAGATCCCTCTGCAGAGCCCTCCTGCCTTCCAGCAAGTCGACACTCCCTCCCAATATGGTATCATCTGCAAATAGTCTAAAGCTGCACCAGTGGAAGTTTAGGCAGGACATTAGGAGGAATTTCTTCCCAGAAAGAGTGTTTGGACATTGGGACGGGCTGCCCAGGGAGGTGGAACAGTCACCGTCCCTGGAAGTGTTTAAGGAAAGGCTGGACGTGGTGCTCAGTGCCCTGCTCTGGCTGACATGGTGCTGCTGTCCGGGCAGAGGTTGAACGTGATGATCTCGGAGGTCTTTTCCACCCTCATGATTGTGCGGTTCGGTGAATCTGGTTTTGTGACTGCCAGCGGCAGAGCGAAGGCGATTTTCGAGCTGACACAGAGCAGCGCCGGCCAAGGGGCTGCCAAAGGCCCCTCGCTGCTCCCAGCAACGCGAGTGGGGACTCCTGTGAAAGCTGCCGGTTCGCAGGGGCCGATTCCCCGGTAACGGGGAGTGAGGCGGCCCCGAGCCGAGTTGAGCTGTGGCAGGGCAGGGCAGGGCAGGGCAAGGCTGGGCAGGGCAGGGCAGGGCCGAGCCGAGCCATGCCGTGCCGTGCCGTGCCGTGCCGAGTCGAGTCGAGTCGAGTCGAGTCGAGTCGAGTCGAGTCGAGTCGAGTCGAGTCGAGTCGAGCGGCCCTGCCCTGCCCGACATCGGCTCGGCTCTGCTTTGCCCTCTCTTCCCTCCTCTCCCCTCTACCCTCTCCCTCCCCTGCCTTCACGGCCCCGCCCGCTCTCAGGCCCCGCCCCGGCACGTCTGTGGGCGGGCAGGCGGGCGCTGCCGCCGCCGCAGTGCCGTGGCCGGGGCCGGCGCCGGCGGAGCTGCCGGAGCCGCTGGAGGTGCCGGGCCTCCCGCAATATGCCTCCGCTGCCCTGGCGCTGCTCGCCATGCCGGGCTCCTGCGGGCACCTCTCCGCGCTGCTCCTGGGGCTGGCGGTGCTGATGGGGTCGCCCCCCCACCCCGCCGCCGCCGCCGCCCCCCGCCCGCAGCAGCAGCAGCTTCAGCCTCAGCAGCCTCAGCTGCAGCCTCAGCAGCAGCGGGCGGCTCTGCCCGGGGGCGGCCCCGCCGCGGCCTCAGGTACCGACCCCTGCCCTGCGCCCGGGACGTGTCTGTCCTGCCCGCGGCACCGGAGCGCTCTGTGCCGGCCCCGACACGGAGCCGCTCGGCGTGGATGGAGCGGGATCCATCCTTGGTGCCCCCGCGGTGGGCAGGGATGTCCCCGGGGACCGGCCAGTGACCTGGATCGGGATGCGCCCTCGGGCACCGGGAGGGTGGCCTTGGGTAATGGGGATCCATCCGGGGATTCCTCTTGGCTGGCAAGGTGTCTGTGTGTACGTGGACTAGATATATAATATTCAGATATTTGTTTCTCTATAAACGTGTATCTCTGTAGAAATAAACCAGCTTATAGGCGTGCAGGCATCTTGAGCCTGTCAAATGAGTGATGGGGCTGGTGAGCTCATTTGTTTTTGCATCCCATCTGCAGAATGGAGAAATACATCATTTAGCCAAGAGGATAAAAATAACATGCTTTTTTCAGCATTAGGCCTTAGTATTGCGGTAGAATATGTGAGGTTACCCCTTTGCACAACTAAAGCAAGTGATAAGGTGTCTGTTCTGTCATCTAGTTTAAAAAATGTGTATATTCTGAAGTTTAGGGGTTCAAATTAGGATAAACCCAGTATTTTTCTTGACATATGGTCTTTCACTGAAGAATTTCATGATTTCAAACATGAATTATTTAAGACCTTTTAACATCAAGGCTCCATTTGGGCATATCACTGGAGCATATGTTTCATTTTCAACATATATGCATGCTTCTGTTTCCAGTTCACTTCAAGAAGGTATAAAATGTGCTTAGTTTTAGGCATATGGTTAATATTTTGCTGAATTGAAGCCAATTTACAAAGCTGCCAAAGTATGTGTATTAATTAGGAAATATAAGCAAAGATATTATAGTATTTGCTTGTAACTTCTTAAAGATTTGGAACAAGTAACTGGATTTGATAGAATATGAACAGAGTTAATTTTTTCTTAATACACTCTTAAAATGCTTTGGTTTGCTTTTTGGTTTCTTTCTTGTGTAGGTTTGGGTTATAGGAGTTTGATGAGCATCTTTATGAGCATCTTGGTTCTTGTTTTTCCTTTTGAACTGATGATTTTTTGTTACTTTGTTACTTACCATACTTTTAGTAGAATATACCATTAGCCACCAGCAAACCCCACTTAAAAGGCATTGGCAGCATTTCTAACTTGTGCAGTGAGCATTTGGCTCATTAAAAATTGAGAGGCAAAAAAAAAAAAGAGGGACAGTTTTTGTAATTCAATGCTCCTCTTTGGTTTCAGGTATTGATTTCTTTTCAAGAAGCTCTGTTATCTTACTGCCTTCAGCCCTGGCCAAAGTCTTTGTTGATATCTGACGTTTTGATGCCAGTGCTGTTGGTTTGCTGTTGTTGCTGTTGCAGACCCACATGCCCGATTGCTGCTGCTTTCTTTTATTTGCTTATTTTTCTTCACAGGTTTTGAGATGTGAGAGTCCAGAAGTGCATATAGTGCACAGCTGTCATGATCAGTCTCAATTTATGACTGCTAAAAAATATCATTTCAGTTGGTTGTTATGCTTAAATACAGTTAAAGCTTTATTTCTCTTGTTGGCTGGATTCTAAATAATCTTAAATTTTTCTTCTATAAAAATTGAAAAAACTCAACAGTAATCTTTTAAAAAATTAGGTAATTTACTACTATAAAGCTTTCATTATTCAGGAGAAGCTGCTAAGCACCTTTGTTTTTTGTAAAGTATTTCCTTTCAGTAAAGCATGTAAGTAGTTTTTGCTTTATAGATGTTTTTGAAAATTTTTATAAGAAGAGTGTCACTGCATATATATATTTTTTAATTATTTTTATAGATATATATATATTTAACAATGTCTTTTTACATGGAAGTACCACTTATGGTTTATAGCTGAAAAGTAGGCAGGATAAATGGCTGTTGCCTTTCCAGCAGCAGACTGTCAGCAGAGTAATCCCTAAGGGAAATGCTCTGAAGAGGCCACTCCTGCAGCAGCTGCAGGTCCTGCGCTGGGAACTGCCAGGCAGGCAGTGGCTTCTGGAAGTAAGGAGGAGTCTGGCTGGTTTTGTATTTTTGCAATATGTTTGTGACCCCAGTATTCCTAAAGCACAGGAGGCTTATCCTCCTTAACTAGGGAAGGCACAGAGTTCACAACCTTTTGTCATTTGACGTTTGTCCCTGTATCGATGTCCCTGTTCTGTCGAAACTAATTATACCGTTTTACAGATCAATTCCCTCCTGGATTAACTGACTCCTGCCAGTGTAATTATTGTGCTGTCTGAGGAGAGATGCTGAAGTCAGCATAGCTGTGGGTGAAGGTTTGGGGTGTACGTTCTGCTCCTGACATCTCAGTGCAGCACTGAGAAGGTAGTTTGCACATCATCACTGAGAAGGATTTATTTTCCCCTCTGTCTCTTCTCCCTTAAAAACAACTGCTAACTTACTGCTGCCAAGAGAAATAAATTCTTAAGACAAGGCAGAGGACATGTAAAAGAGGGACCCAGTTCATGGAGTGACTCTGACTTGTGTCATCTGACAGATACAGGTATTCTTCCAAGTTTTAAGAAAAAATAATAATAATAAATTTGGAGAGAGAGAGAGAGAGAGACAGACAGACAGGGAGACAGGCCTGTCTGGTTAGGGTAGTAATTCCTGAAGTGGAGAACCTGCCTTGATTTTTCCTACATCATAGTGAGTTTCTCCATTTTCTGCATGATAGTTTAGAAATCTGGACTCTCATGTGCAGGAGCAATTGAGGAGAAGTTGCTGGGAGCTTTAAATATTCAGCATTAAGGTCAGCAGGCTTGAGCACAGAATTCAGTAAATTATAGTCCTGGCTTTGATCCAGGTAAATCTGGTTTTGTTTTCCATGTTCCTTCTCTTTATCTTTATTGAGATGCATTTTTTACAGGAGCTGAGGGTTGTGTTCTTTAATGTTCATGGGATATTCTGATGTGGTGCATTATTATTCTCTTTATAATGCAGATACTGTGCTATAAACAGAGCAGAGACCACTAATTGAATAAGTGATACTTATCTGCAGCAGTTCTATGGCAAGTCTGACAGGTACTGAATGAACAAGATGCTTCTGTAAAAATAAGCAGTTACGTAAATGGAAACTGTCACATTATGCATAGACAGCACATGGGATGACATACAGCATCTTAATGTTGGATTCATTCATTCCATATTGAGACCTGAAATTAAACTTGGAGTTTGTTTTAAAATAGGTGTTGTTTCTTCAAGTTTCTGACATATAACTGCATGTTCTCTGCTGTGGGTAGTCCCCCATATCTTTTGTAATTTCAGCATGAACAAGAAAAGACTTGCCATATTGTTTTAGACCATTCCCAATCTGCCTCACATTCCAGAATTCAGGGGAAAATCCAATTTATTTGTTTGTGTGTGTGTTTTTTTTTCCTTGTAGGCAGACGGTTTTGCATATGATGGGAAGATTTGCTTGGTGAAATTCAAAAGCAGTAGCAGCTAACAGAATGCTGAACGAAGGAGAGGGGGAGATTGGAGTGGCTGTGTGTGTATTTATGGAGTTAATTCTGTTTGTTGAGACAGATGGGATAAATATGTGATTGTTGGCAAACCCAGAAGAAAATTAGAGATTACTTTTTTACCTGCTGGAGACAAATATACCATGTGGATGCTGCCTGTGGAATTTGATTCTGAGCCCATTTCTCAATACAGTTTGTTTGCATGTGATGATGGGTTGCTGTGTACTGCAAAGCCATGTCAGAGACAGGACATTTCTAGTTAAGATTTTTCTAAACTCTTTTGTAGGTTGTCTTATTCTCCCTGATCATTCAAGAAGGAGGAAACTTTCTCATGCTTCCTTTTTACTTGATACTGAAATATTTCTTTGACACATCCTTGTGTGCTGACTGACTGCTTTTCTAAACTTGATGTTTCATGGTTTTTGCTGTAGAATGTTTTTCCTAGTGACTTGTATATTGGTGTGTAGTTGGTACTTGGGTATTTAGAGAAGCGTTTGGTTTTCATACCTTGCTATGTTAAGCTGGGTTTAAATGTGAGCAATAATACATAATAATGTAATTAAAAAAACCCCAAAACATAGTGTAGTGTGACTGGCCTGTTTGGAGCAATCTTCATAATTTATTCTCTCCATAGTCACTGGATTGGGTATTAGTATGGAAGCGATAAATCCAGTTTTGTTTTGGAACTTTTGTTGCACTCGGATACCTCAGGAAAATGACAGAGGAGTTAAAAGCTGTACGGGAGATTTTTAGCACTTCAGAAAAGAAGGAAATTCAGTAATTTTCGTGGCTGAGTGATTATGTAGGATACAGTTCCTGCTCAGGAAGCCAGGGCTGGTTAACTAGGACTTCTGGTCAGAGCTGGCATTGTTGGATATAACCAGCAACACAGTCTTCTTATCCTGTAGATATTGGGATATAATTGGTGTCAGAGGAAAGGTTTATTTTCAAATTAGAAGTGTTACGTGCACACCCCAGCAAAATGATTTAATGTAAGCAGCTAACTCCATCTAAGCTCAAAAATGTCCTTTGATTTCTTGTTCAGTTTTCTCAGGATTCCTCAGCCTCTGGTATTTACGATAGTGGTTTCTCAGCTAGGTGAGAAAGAATGCAAGACTGAGACTTGTCCTGATGTACTGGATGTTCTTAAGTGTCTTAGCCTTCTTTGCTGATCTAAGACTTAGTAATGCAACAAAATATCAGGAAGGACCTTAGGACACTGGGAGGTGATAAAGCATCTGCAGTTTGAAATAGAAATTAATAATGAAAAAGAAATAGTCATAGATTTATATGTTCCATTATTTGGGTCACTCTGGTGCTAAAACAAGTAGAAGAGGAGTTCGAGGTTTTCCATGGTAAAGCACACATGAAAAAAACAAGTAATTTTCTATTTTTCAGGAAGAGACTTGATATAAATACGAAGGTAGAGAGGAGTTCTGAAGTGGCCATCTCTCCTGAGCTGAAAGCTGGCTGTTACTGAAGCTTGTAATGCATTATACAGCATTGTGCTCTGTACTTCAGAAAACTTGACTTCAAGAAACGTGCATTGATAGTAGCTCTCATTATAAAGAACTGAGAGACAAGGCCAGAAATGTGTTTGAGCATTCACTGAAATCTGACCCCCAGTTACATGGTGAGAAGTGGCAGGAAGCAAGTGAGAAATGATGGCAGGAAGTTACCTATTGCAATGTGGTAGTTTTCACAGTTCTTATTTGTTTTGCTAAAGTTTCCTTACTTCTTATCGATCTGTTGGCAGAGAATACATCATCAAAGGCCAACTGCTATGTAAAAACATTCTCAGAATTACTGTCAGCCTGAGAAAAAGGCAGGTTTAGGATTTGAAATGCAGCTGCTATCTGGGTCAGTAGGGATCTGTAGCATGCTGTCTCTGTGAAGTAGCTCAGCAGATGAAGCCTTTGAAGACAGAGGCAAAGATCTGAGGGGAAAGCTTATTCAAAATAAACTTAATTCTTGGCATGTCAAACTTGGAAAAACAGCACAGGTTACTTTGTTGTCTTGAAATTTGCATATTTTTATATTGCTATTTTTTTCTGTAATGAATGGGGATTCGAGGCGCAGAGCAAATGAGCCCTTTTTGTTACTCCTGCCGTTGTCTTTAATTCCCACTTCATAGATCTTGCATCTAGTGAGCTGTAGGAGCACCCAGGTCCTGTGATCAAGAATTTCCTTTTCACCATAGGACTTAGTGTAGAATTGAGTAACTCTTTAGTGTTCAGCAGGATGAATCTACCGGATCTAACTCCTCCTACCTAATTCTAGCTTGCCAGAGGTGTTCTAGGACACCTCCTGTGTGCTCCTGAACTGTCACCCTCCACACATGTCTACAAGAAGTTGTGTTCAGCAGGTTTCAAAGCAGCTATTACAGTTCTTGCTTTGCTTTTCTGGCACTAGTTGTAGTAGAGAAAACATGAGGTTTGAGAACACTTTTTGTGCTAGCACACATTTGAGGGGAGGATGTGAGTATGCACAGGTTTACAGTCAGTTGTAGGGAAGTGTATTTGCTGAAAGAACCTCTGCTGGGGAACTTGAGGTTGGAAAGTTCAAGGGAATGACTTCATCTTTCAAGGGTCCTTAAGCCAGGTGTTTAGTAGGGGACATTTCACTCAAGCTGTAACTCTTCTCCTCCATTGGAATAGGCATTCCAGATCCATTCAGCAGCAGAGAGGGTTCCTGGAAAAGGGCAGTATTTCCAAATTCTGTCTAAGGCTGCAGCACAGACAGAACATGTGCTCATATAGCCCCATAACACCTCCCTGTCACATCTACAACAGAGACAGTCTGTACAGAGTCACCGTAGGTCACTTGGTTGTCCTGTCATTTTGGGAGGGCTTTAGATCAGGAAGGGATGGCACTTAGAACTTACATATGAGAGAGCACATGTTGACAGCAGTGTGAGCAGGTTCTTGTGAATGGAGGATCAGCATCAACAAGAATAGTCCAGTGTGTGTGGGAGACCCTTCAAGGTGTCATTTACCTTAACGTGGCCTCTCAGGCAGAGTGCAAGGCTAATGTGTTGCACCAGCAGTTCTGTCCAGTACAACATTCTATCCTATGCTGTGAACTTCACAGGCATTTGTCAGTTGTTTGTAAATGACGTGAAGAAAGTCTCCTTCTCCCATCTAATCTGGACCAGCCCATGTAACTTTCCAAATGCTTCTGCATGCCCTCTGACATGTGAGCTTACTATACATTCTTGTAAAGAAAACAATGACACATTTACAGTTCATGGTACTTGCATGGCATGACCCTGGTGATGTGTTTCCTTGTCTGATGTAGCTCCTGGAAGCCATCCTGTGTGACCTACTGGGGTTGGCAGGCCTGGGGACTGATCTTCTTGCCTGTCTGTGATCACATAAACCCCCTAAGGATCACCAAGTGCAGGCATGTTATTGTTTCCCCTCAAATTCTTGTCCTTCTTTCTCTTCCCTAAGGTTGGGATTACGTTTCATCATATGGACTCAAAGAGAGTCTCTGCTGGTCACATTTGTCACAATGTGGAAATGAGACAGTTGAAGGAGGCAGATTACAGAGTCAGTTCCTCCTGCTGGACTTCCCGCATGACCCTCCTCCAGAATTCTGCATTTACTGATGATAGTGCCAGGGACCTGCGACAGTGGAGTCCTACCAGTGGAAGAGGCAAGAGGTGGCCTCACTTTGAGATTACTTGAAAATGTAGTTGACTTCTAGTGGGTTACAGGGCAAACAAAATCTTGGTCTTCTACCTTCTGATTTTCTGTGTCCCGTTTGGAAAACTCTGTTTGTTTTGATGTGGGTCCTACCTGGACTACTGGCAGCTATAGCAAGTTAAGCTTCACATGGTGGCCAGATAGCTGTGATGGGGAATGTTGGGGGGTTTTTGTGTGTGTTGAAACACACAAAATGATGCAGTGCTTATAGGTGTGAGTGTGAGCCACCTCCTGAGCATGTGCATTAGGAGGTCATGAAGCAGCAAAATACAGAGAATCCCAGAAGTGCTTCAGTGTGTGCCCAGCACAGTGTGGTTAAAATGCATTATTGATGTGCCCACTGCACCCCAGAAGCACCCTGGGGTCTGTGCAGTGCCATTCCATTAAGGAGAGCCTCATCCTGTCCACTGGGGGTTTGCTGGAGCACTTTTGCTACATGCAGGGTGGGTACAGTCAGATCAGTTGGAGCACTGACCTATTATGATGCAGCTTATTTTGGAGGAAAGAGTTCAATTTAGGTGGGTTTTGGGTTTTGTGGGTTTTTTCCTTTTTTTTTTTCCAGTTTCTAGGTGGTCCTTAATAGTTCATCTGCCTCTTCTGAAATGTTTTCTTGTATTCAACATGCTTTTATTTCTCATGAATCCTTTACCTACATTCAGTGACTGAGCTTTCCCAAATGTTTTCATGTAGCTTTCAGGTTTCATGTTGTAGGTTGTTTTAGTTTCAGGTCTGAGCAGCCCTTTCATTAGTCAGAATGATTTTGCTTTCAGAATCATGGCTATTACTGTTTTCATTGACTGCAAGTGTTATTAAGCTAAATAAAATACATCTTTTCATCCCATTTCCTTAATGAAGCATAGAATATGCATCAGATTGTGAGCCCCAAATTATCATAGGATGATGATGTCCTGGTAAAACATGCAGCCAGATTTGCCTAGTGTATTAAAACTTGCAGCTGAAACAAAGCACAGTCAAGTGAAGATGAACTTTGTTGGCTTTTCTTTCTGTGTTTTCTGTGATTTGAAAGTAACTGAGGATCTGGAACTGTGGGGGTGTTTAGGCTGGAGGGAATATCGGGAACATTCTAGTCCAACCTGATTAAAGCAGAGTTGGCACTAAATTCAGACCTGGGAGCTTTTTCCTGTCAGGCCATGAAATGCTTCAAGATTGGAGAACCTCTGGACAATCATTCCAATGATTGTTTATCCTTTGAGAGAAAAAAAAATTCCCTCATGTCCAGTCAGATAGTTCCCTGCAATTTGTGACTGTTGCCTTGTGTTACCCTGCCCTGTGTCTCAGCAGAGAACTTGGCTCTCTCTCTTGATCAGCTCCTGGGTATTGGAAGGCTGTTTTTCAGGTCCCCCAAAGCCTTTGCTTTGCAAGGTTAAACAAGGCTCATGTCTTTCATGTGCTTTCCCCTAATGCATGTAAATTAGAAGGAAGTGGAATTACATCCTCTGCTGCAGATTTGAGGCTGTTTTATAAATATGATGCATACAGTTGGCTCAGTCTGTTGGAATTATGAAATTTGGCAAGACACCAAATTTATTTATTATTAATAACTCTGCATGGGCAAGGCTCCCAGATGAAACTGATTGGAACATTCTCGTGTAAGTTATTTTCTGTGAGGGAGCAAATCTGGTGGATAATTTGACTGTGCTAATGTGAGCCTAATTGGAGAAAAAGTCAGTGATGTCAAGATACTTGAAAATACAGGCCATTTTGCTGGGATGAATAAGGAGGTGCTTGCCCTGTCCAACTCTTATAGACTCTAATGGAATTATAAAATGTTTTTTCACATAATTGTGGAAAATATTTTTCCTCTGTTTTGAAGTATTTCATTAAGTGATGGAAAAGGAGAAATGAGTAGTTTTATGTTGGGTAAATGCGGGACATCAGTGGAGTGTGATTTTGAATAATAAAAGCTGTTAATAACATGAATTAGGCCTTGTGCTATATATCACAGGATCTTATTCCATTGTTTGTGAGAGCAAGGGAGAAAACTTCCTCTCAGTGGGCTGCAGTAGAGATTTTCTTTGGATTATGGACCACTGATGTTGAGAAAATCCCCTAATTAAATTGAAGAGAATAGAAACCCAGCGAAACATTTGTGAGATCCAGCACAGTTCTGGTGCAGTGTTGGGCAAAAGAATCTGTCATGGCTATTTGCCTCTTAATTAGTTGTCAGGCTCCTTTTCCCCCCCATTTGTGTTTTTTTTGTTTTTTTCCTAAGCATGGTATAGAAAACCTCTCTCTTGACAAGCCTGTCTGCTGGATTCCTCAGTGTTTCATGGAGCAGAATGTCTCAGAAATACTGAACTGGGGTTGTTTTCCCCCAGTCCAGTTGGCACAATATCAGAGGTGCTGAATGAATCTTGAGTATTTGTGGGGAAGGAAAAAGTGTTTACTGTCCCATTTTTAGTCTTGGTGTCAATAGAACCCTTTTCATCATCCTAGAAAGGTTTCCATGGTGCTAAGTTGTTTTCCTACAGGGCTTTGGTTACTTGCTGAGGAGGGAGAACTTGTGTGTCTGTGTTGGTGGTGTTTGTGCTGGAGACAACACAGCTGGTGGGCAGCATGTTTGTCCCTAACAACTGGCCTTTAGCTGGATCCTGGAGCACTTTATGTGGTGCTGAGCTGTAGACAGGCAGTAATGGTTCCAACAGCAGTGGCTGAATCATTAATATGTTTACTGTTGACATTTACCTGGATGGCATCCATATAGGCAGAGGAGTTTTATTATTGTGGTGTACTCTTGATTCAATTGTTTTGCTTTATCTTATATCTGATTTGACAGAACTTTCTCTTTTTAAAAGTCTTTTTATGGCATCTGAAGAATTTTACTTATTTAAAATCAGTAGGACTCTGCAATCATTTTTCTAATACTTGAAGTCGTATTTATTGATTTGTGCTTTTTGACCATTCACTGCATGAAACTCAACCTCAGTGAAAATTTACATATGAAAGAGACTGTATTTTATTTGGTACTTGTTTTGTTCATGCAATATGGATTTCCTAACTAGTGCATTAAAAAATTCCCATCCCACATGTACAGACCTAAACTTGTCCTGCAGACTTTGATTTCTGTTTTGTCCTTATGTATCTTTACCAATGGCCTTCCTTCAAGGGGATAAAGATCTTTTCCTATGAGTGAAAGGTAGACATTGCTGGAATGTTGCAAATACCTTTCTTTAAGCAAGAGTATGAGATTTTGCAGCTTTAGGGGAAGAAAAGTATTTTCATCCAAGAGCAGTGGCCAATGTGTTATTGAAAAACATCTCTGAGTGCAGCAGGAGTTTTCCTTTGTGATCAGTGAGTAACGTGCACTGGTGTCTGAGTTACTGGTTGGTAGGTTGTGTTATGCCACAGTTTATAGACACATATCTGTCTTAGGGTTTCACAGCATTAAATGTCATGTTTGAACAGGGTACTGCTTTTTTAAGCTGTGGGGTTTTTTTTCCTTGTTCTACCAAATTAAGGGGATGTTTGAAACTGCACAAGTTTTTTCCAGCTAACTCCTCTCACTAACCATCACTAAGAATTCCATAAGACAAATCCTAATCCTGTACCTAACCCATTAGGGCAAAAAAAAAAAAAAAAATTCATCCAACAAAAATACTGGAATATTCTTCCTGTTCAGATATATTGACTGTTAAAGGGTAGGTTTGACAGATTGTTAGAAATTCTGTATAAGAAGTGATCTCATTTTGTCAAGGAGATGATGCTGAATGATTTATTTTTTTTCTGTTTAAAGGTTTAATTGTAAAGTTCATGAGTGGGAAATGCATGTTGTTTGCTTATACTCTAATAGGCGCTTGCCCATTTTTCTTGAGGGTATATAATATAATGTGGGTATTTAAAATAGCATATTTAAAATTATGCAGATTTTAATTTTTTCTTCTGTACTTTCCCCCCAGTATTCTGTAGTAAAGTGTGAATTGTTAATATTCTTTCTTTTCATGCCCTCAGCTCTGATGCAAGGTAAAATGATACTGTCAGTGATTTCAAGAAAATGAAAGAGCAGCATTGCAGGTTTAGTATTAGCCAGTGGAGTATACTGAAATGAAAAAAATAATCTTATAATGGCCTCTGAAATGCCTGGGGAAAGCTGTTCTCTTTTGTAGAATTCAGGAGCTCTTAGTAATATTTACTTGGTCATTTAAATCTCTTTCTCTTGAAATTTATCTTAATTTGAAATAAGTTTTATTTAAGATTTTTGGTCTTGTAGAATTCATAATTTATCCCACTTGTCTAGAATTAGAGGAGACGATATTTAAAATCCTAAATAAGTGAAGGTGTGCAGACTGCAGCATTTCATCTTGTCTGCTGCCTATCTCTCTTGCCCCAGGAAGATGAATTTCAGCTTCAGTCTTCCCTAGTAACCACAGTTCTGACAACCAGGCTGGCTGATTCAACAGAATAGCAGCAAATAAAAATGCAAAGTTGCTATGGTAATTGTATCTCCTAGGCTTTATTGTATCCTGTGAGTTCTGTCTTGGGTGGTGAAACAGCCTGATTTTAATGTCAGTTGAATGAAGAAGGCATCTAATGGTGAAAAAACATCTTACAGCTACTTACCAAATGAGTACCTTACAGCAGGTACCTCTTATGCACATTATGGATTTTTTTTAATGACACATGTATGGCACGCAGTGTTAAAGGAACGCAGGACAAAAAATGCTGTCTAAGCTTCGTGGCTGCTTTCATGTCTGAATTTCATACCTCATGCTTAAGTAGCCCATAAAAGTATGTAAAGCAGAATGCCCATTGTCGTCCTATTTTATACATCTTACTAAGAGCCCTTGGAAGTGTTTGGGAGGGCATTCCCAGTGGATAGGTGAGTGAGTTGGTAGCAGCTTTGTGGATTAGCCTGGTGACATTCTTGTGTAGTTCTTACAAGTGTGATCATTCCAGAAAGGTGTTTATTGATTATGCAGCAGTAATCATGAAAGATACAGCCTATAATGGTCTGGGGTTTTTTATTGATTTTGCAGGACCTTAATTTCATCAATATTTGGTTCCTGTCAGCATTTGTGGAATGATTATTTTGCGCACTCAGTTTCTCTATGCATCTGGTCTGACACCTTGATTGGAAGTGTAGCCATTTCTAGTGGGCGTACAGAGATGTTGGTTATGGCAGAGGGTTGTTTTCATTTATTTATTTAAATAATTAATTAAATCAGTCCACTCCTGTATACAACAAATCTTCAAATTGAAAAAGTTGAACTGTTAATTTGCCTATGCAGTAGTACAGAGTCTGAACTCTGAGACCATCCAGATCATAAAATAATCTAAGTCTAATAAAATAATTGGCAGCATTAAAAGTGCATTTTTTGAAGTGTGGTAATTTTTTTTTTAATGTGAACTCAAGATAATGCTGCTGTATCTGTGCAAGCATGTCATGGAATGAGGTAGCTGGGATGCAGTGCAATGTCTGTTGGAAAGCAGTAGGAGTGTCTGAAATCTTTCTCATCTCTGAAGAATTAGCTTTTGCTAGGCAAATGTCACATCAAAATGTGATAGCTCGAGTTTGCCAGTGTTGAATGTTAGCCTTATTTAGTCCTGATTAAATTTAGTCTTTCTTTTAAGTCACTTCTGAATTTGAAAGAACTGATTCCAGAAGTTGTGGGGAGAACAGTTTGTTGATTTACATTGAAATAATGACAGTTAACTAATTTGGAATTTTTTTCAGTACGTATTAATGAGGCATAAATCAATAGTTCTCAACTAGTAGTTGAGGAAAAGATTTCTATTAAGATTTTTTGTAATTTTCTTCATCTCCCTCTTCAAAAAACAAACATCCTGTTCCTCTTGTTATTTCCATAAGATTTCTGTTTATGTATGCCCACACGCATACAAAATACAAGCCCTTGAATATGTTGGTATAAAAGGAAAATAATTATTCTGTTTAAGTGAAAGAAAACAATTGTTCTACTGAAGTGAAACAAAGTGTTGTAAGCTAATTTAATTAGCAACTTTTTTTTGTTTGTTTTTTGTAAAAGCATCTGTAAAAATTCAGTGTTAATTCTCTGTAAAGAAATGGTGCAAAGCCTATAAATACTTCTGCTGGGAAAAATCCTACAAGGTATGACTGAGAAAGAGTCAGTTTCTTTAGTGTGTTGTTTTTTATTCTATCTAATTTACTTCTCTTTGCTACCAAAATCCCTTTTAAAATGGAAAGCAGCCTCGTTCTTATCTGTAAAATAAATTAACACTTGCTCCCGTATGTCAGTAGATGATCAGCTTCTCCACATTGTCTGATACATTTTTATTATAACATGAAACTGGGATTTGGGTCTATTTTGAACCAATGAATAATTAGTCTTTGACCTACTAATTTACTTAGAACCTTGACGGTTTCTCTGGATCATGTGCTGATTTGCCTGAGGCAATCCCCTGCAGTTTTTCACTCTATTGCATTAGAAGTGTCCCTTTAAAGTGCTCATCCTGAAGGGTTTGATTCAGTGCATTTAATTTCATGTCATACATTTATCACTCTTTTTAGTTTAAGGCTTGCAAAAAACCTCATCTGTAGAAAAGTATTGATCTTTCTTTATGATCAGTGATCTCAGGGGCTAAAACATTACAGGGACTCATCATCACAGAGATTACTCCAGGATGGGATGAACTCTGGGAGGAAGGAGGCGGAGCAGAGCCCTGTGAAGAAAAGAGGACAGCATGAAAAGCGAGAGAGTTTTCAGAACACAGTGAATGAGCAGAAAGCAGACATGTTTCTGTTTGTGATTACACCAGATTGTTGGATTTACATCTTTCCTGCACTGCTGTTTTGCTCAGCTCTTGAAACAAACACATCCCGTTGTTACAAGAGCTGCATCCTAGCCTTGATGTGAAACTGAGGGAGCAGGACAGTGTGTGAGGTGTGTGTGTTCTGAAGCACGACTTTTGGTTTTCCCAGTCAGGGTCACCTGAAGACTGTAGAATGTGCCAGAGTGTATTGTCAGGAATGAGCTTCTAGTAAATAATTTCCATTTTTTTTCTTACCCATGTACAGGTGCTCGAGGACTCTGGCACTGTGGTCTGAATGTACCTATATGGTAGTGAAGAAAGGAAGTGTTTCTCTCTGTCTCAAATAATGCTTTATTTGAAGCAAATATTAGAAAAAAAAAAAAAAAGGTTTGAAAACCTCTCAGACTGTTTTTTTCCAGCCAAAGCTCACCAGAGTAGCCTGATGGGCGACAAATCCCCTGTGTAGGTTACAATGTGTTCAAATTTTTTCTATTTCTAATCTGCTACAGTTTCTCTTGACTATGAAGCATCTGCTTCCTGGATACAGGTGGATCTGACTACATTGGGTTAAACTGTCTCCTGTAAAACAACTGTAACAGTCTTTCTCTGTAAAAGGCACTGCTTGTCCCCCCAGGATGTAACCTTAGTGCCTTCATAATTGAGGTTTTGTTGATGACTTCTGTGGAAATTGGACCAGAAATAGGGCAGTTGGGAATGCTGTGGTGTCCTACTTTCCCAGACCCTGTTTTGCTACTTTGTCCTTGGAAATTGGTAATGTGTTCAGTGTTGCTGCAGAAATTTTTGCCAAAGCTCTTCTTTTCAATATACATCCTGATGTTTGATTTTGCATTAAAATATATTAAGGGAGTGCAGAGATGCAGAACTGCACGGTATAGATGAAGTGGATTGGCTGTTCCTATAGAAATGCAGCAAATACTGATT
The DNA here is from genome assembly GCA_035041345.1 of Poliocrania exsul. Lineage (NCBI taxonomy): Eukaryota > Metazoa > Chordata > Aves > Passeriformes > Thamnophilidae > Poliocrania > Poliocrania exsul. The sequence continues at coordinate 34,432 of JAWWLZ010000002.1, read as the reverse complement.
AGTTCTGGGCTCCAGGTCATTTAATATTTAATTTTTACAATACTTTTGCATTGTCTAAAAGCAGTTTTCTGTCAGTCTCTAGTTGAACACTATTGACTAGCATCCCTGACATGTGGCAGTAAAACGTCAATATTTTTTCTCCAAAGTGCCTTTCAAGGAGCAGCCTGTACTTGCTTTAAAATTAGGTGCTGCTATTTTGCCTAAAGCTCAACCTAAACAAGGGCAAATTTTGGCTATTTCTGCTGTCTGGGTCTGTCCTTATGCACCCCTGTTCTTCACCAGTCAGTTTGGAGTTAGAGTTGGTTCCCTGACTGAATGTTTTGACACCAGAGTGATTCTGGTGTTGCAAATTTAACCTTCTGCGAAGTGCAATAATGAAACTGTGTCAACTATTTGTCAACTTTGAAGTGTTTTCTTTTTTTCAGCCAGGTGGAATGATTATATTTGTTACCCTAAGTGTGTGCTGCTCTTACCTAAATCTAAGCTTCTCTTTTCCCAAGAAACTGATTTTTACGGCTGGTTGAATATTTGCTGAATTTCCCCAGACCTTTAGTGAACAATGTGAGGTTGTTTCTGAATTCAGTCAGAGGTTGTTGAAAATA
>JAWWLZ010000002.1:0-29715 GCA_035041345.1 Poliocrania exsul | reverse complement strand
TTTTGCTGTGCATGTGGTAAAAAGTAATAAATAGAGGCCAGTGTAGCTTTTGTTGTCTGCAGGCCATTTTTTGCATGAATATATAGTGTGTTCCATGCATACAATAGACCTAAATAAATACTAATTTCAGACAGGCCTAACTTGAGTGTCTTTACTGCGATACTGGGGGTTTTTGATGGATTGGACTTGGCTTCTTAAGACCTATTCACTTAAATCGAGGTCAGCAGTCGTAATCTCTTGGTGCAATGTCAATCTCAATTATAGTGGAGATAACATAATGAAATTGAACTATGATTTTAGGTAGATGTTTCAGTAACATAGATTGACATTTGACCTAAATAAAAATGCATATTCATAATGAATGTCTTTGAAAATATCAGAATATAAACAAGTGCAGTGGTTTTGAATAGTAGTATGTCGGTAACCAAAATACTGGAATGGTCCATAGAAATTTTAATTTATAATAATAACAACTTAATTCCAACCTGGAAATCGTGTAACATTCTGTCCCTTTCCATGTACTTGGTGTCTGTGAAAAAACTCCCTGATAGTTTATTTACAATCAAGGTGGGAGACAAATTGATTGTGGTTCAGGGTACCTTGAGACTGTTCAGGTGGATTTATTATTTTCACCACACTGCTCAGTCCCTGTCATTATGATCTCTGCAGGACACTTTGTGTTGTACGAAATATCAGATCCCCTAATTAGCAGTAGACAAATACTGTTTACAAGTTGTAATATAGGAAGGTGAAAACTAGTCTGGTGGGAGAGGGTAGATTAAAATAGTCAGTGTCTGGATGCACTGGGCTACTTTATAGTAGTTTTACACCTATGAATATAAATGTGTTATCGCACTGTCTGTACACATTGGGTTCCTGTTTTTAGAAATCTGAGGTTCATCTTTAAATGTGCAACCCAAGCTAAGGGTTACACTTGGATAGCAAGACCATCTGTATTATCAGTGTGATACTGCAGAGCACATTAAATCTCACGTTGTCACAGATACATTGTTCAAGCTTAAACAAAAGGCAAAGAATTTTTATTTGGTTTTGGTTTTTTGTTTGGCTGGTTTTTGTTTGTTTGGTTGGGTTTTTTTGTGTTTAACTGGTTATGTATTGTATTTGCTGGGTTTGATAAACAAACACTTTTTAACATCTTTGTGCCCCATCTTATGGTTCTTTGCTTCCTTTTTCCCTGTTGTATACAATTGTGAGGTTATTCCTGATTTTAACCAGAGACAGGGATCTACTGTACAGTGGATGAATAGCAAAGACATGAACTCAAGGACTTCTTTACAAATTTAAATTACAGTCCTTAGTTATGATGTCTTATGACTTCCTGTTTTTTCTCTTTGTTCATAGGATCTGTTTTTACACTAAAAGTTCAAGTAAATGACATAATCAGTCATCAGTACCTGCCACAAGCAGTGGTAGAAGTATTTGTTAACTACACGAAGACAAATTCTACTCTTACTGGAAACAATGGAGCAGTGTTAATAAAAGTTCCCTACAAATTAGGATTAAGCCTAACCATTGTCTCATACAAGGATGGCTACATGCTGACACCTTTGCCTTGGAAGACTGCGAGAATGCCAAGTGCGTAAGCATCTTACAGTCCTATTATTGCACTGTATCTGCCTGTAATTAAATTCTCCCCTAAGCTGTCTGGGTAGTTACTGTCAGCTCAGTGTGGAATGAAGTCAGTCAAGGGAGACATTGCCTGTCAATGTGCATCTAAGGGTGAATGATCTGTTAAACTTGTCAAAATTCTTATTATGTAAACCAGAAAATAGCCCATTTTAAGTTGGCTACATGGTGACACAGAGTAAATTCTGAGAAATTGTTTCCCCAAATGTAGCTAAGAGCTAAGAGTGTGTGTAGGCAAAAATCCTGTTGACTGGAGTAATTCCTAGAGTGCCAATGCTTGTGTCCTGTATAACAGGTATAACCTGTTGTAACAGCTCCCTTTCAGAAGCATTTCCTTACTAGTTTTCCTGTTTAACTATTGCATACACTTAACAAGGCATATGTTTTTTTTTAAGAAATAGACTTTTAAGAATTCTAGCCACTTGTTTATCTATAGAAGGCATAAGACAGCAGCAAACATTCAACAGAGATCTTTTTTTCTAAACAGTAAAATTCCTGCTCTGGACAACAGGCATAATTTAACTATTCATTTTTCATGTGCTCTGGTTTTTTAATTGCTTTGTTCAATGTTCCTCCAGATTCAGAGATCTTAGAGGATTTTTTTTGATTGCACAGTGTAACAAATATTATCATTTTCCACAGTATACTCATCTGTGACACTTTCATTATTCCCACAAAATCAAGCTAATATATGGCTGTTTGAAGATACTGTCTTAATTACTGGAAAACTGTCTGGTAAGTTCAGTGTATGCAGACTATAATTAAACACTTTGTGATAACCATCTGTACACACACCAGCAAAAATTAAACATGTTCATATTCTCATATAATACCTGTCTATTGTGACCAGATTTTCGGTTAATTATGTTTTTATATGTGAGGCTGTGACAAGTGTTAGACCAGAAATGCACAAATCACAGAGAAAATGGGTGAAAACAGGTTGTCGTGCTAAATAGCTTTCTCAAGAGTAATAAAAACACTGTTGGGTGTGTTTTACCATGGCTAAGACAAAATATTACTCTTTTACAGATGCCAAATCTCAACCAAGTGTTCAGTTTCCAAAATATTTAATAAAGCTTCCAACAAATCACCATATTACAAATGTTACAGCCTATCTGACAGTGCCAGAGCAATTTTTGAAAGTGGACAGCTTTCTCTATACAACAGGAATTCTTCTAAATAAATCAGGTATGTAAATATGTTGTTTAATATTTTTTTTAAAGAAGAAACCTTCAAATTACAGTGCATATGAGTGTACAGTGTTTCAGAAAAACATGTGCCTAATTTAAAAGGGCCTGAACCTGCTTCCATTGTATTATATCACAAGGCTTTGTTCCATAGGAGTAAGCTATAAACACACCAGGTGAGTAAGCAATGTCACTATTTTGTTTCATGTGGTATAGAACATAACATATCTTGCTGCATTGAAGTACTTCCAACAGAAATAATCCCTCAGATACATTCAAGATTTCATGAGACTGTAGTTTTGGTTTAGTAAAACACCTTAAAAATCAGTGTAAACTGGATGAACCTCAAGAAATCAGTGAAACTGCAGCAGCTGACTTCAGCTGTGGGGTTTTCTGCATTTTCACTGGAGTGGTTGGTTCTAGGAACTTTACACCCAGCACAAAGATTGTAGGAATCTCTTGCTTGGCTCACAGGCAGTCAATGTGTGCAAGCCTGTGTGGGACCAAGTGGTCACTATGTGTGCAGAGCACAATTGTAATAATGTTTTTTTGTCTATCTGTTTCACTGGAGAAGCAGGAATTTGTTTCAGCAGTCATAACTCTGCTGTTATACCATTGGATTGTTTTGTATTTGTCATTCTATCAGATAGTTTTCTAATTTGCATAAATACAGTAGCCTCTGGTAGGTTTTCCTGTGTGCAGTTCCATCTTTCTTTTGTTCTTTTCTTTGTATTCCCAGTGGATCTGAAGCCATGAGGCTCTTAAATCCATTGCAGTGCATGAAGAGACTACTACATGGCTTATTTGAACTTGTCATGCTCTCTACTTTAATATTAATTGAATTAAATTCATCATATATACTGATATTTTGGCTTACATATTTTAAAATCTTTCTTATCTATATTTCACCTCTTTAAATGGAAAGCAGAGGGAAGAAGCATAAGAGAATAAGCAGTGTTTCTCCTCTTTGAGTTTTTCTTTCAATCTATCTGGCATGTGCTTTAAATTATTCATATACTCCTAAAGGAATTGGCTTCCTTTTAGGGCAGGTGGAAGCTAATTGATATCTGATGTGCCAGGAGTTTTCTCACAACCAGCTTGGAACAGCTTGCATGGATTTAACATTATCCTGCTACTTACTAATTCTGTTTCAGCTTCTTTCACCATCCTGTCATATTGTGCATTCTGAAGTATTTGCAAACTGGTGAAAGGAAAACAAACTTTGAGACCGCATTGTAAAGCTTTGTATATGAAACATTTCCTTGTGAGTGCTTTGACAAACCTCATGATTAACTGTTCAGTTAATTTTAACTGCCTAACTGGAAAGTTAATCCTTACAGGAAAGTTTGCACATGTCTTCAGTTTTATTCAATGTTATGTACATTGTGATTATTCAAAAAAATTTAAGTTTTATCTGTATTTCACACAAGGTAACTGTTTTGTAATCTGAATATCCAAAGGCGAAAACCCTCCTTGCCCCACCTCCAAATCATGTTCTGTTTCATTGTTAGTTACACAGTCAGCATTGAACCTCCATGTCACAAGTCTGTTTCTCTTACAGCACTGGTATGGAAATAACTGAGTTTTATTTTATCATAAGATTTTATAAGTCTGAAAGAAAAGTTGATTTTCATTTGACTGAGGTGGTGACAGCTGACTCCATAGCTGGATGTGGAGGACTTGAGTTTAGTTACAGTGAGGATAGATTGTTAATTCTAAATATTTTTTCAAAATAAACTATAAATGGAGAATTACTCACAAGATCTTTCTTGCATTCAGGTTTTAAAAGCATGGAATTAACTCCTCTTGCTGCCATATGTGTGAATGTTCTTTTGACTGGGAAAGAACTGAAAGTAAACGGTCCCATTCAGATTACACTTCCTCTCCCCACAACTACTGGGAAATCAGGAGATGCTGTACCTGCATGGACATTTGATATGAAAACTGGTAAGTGCACTAAGTTGTTTGTTATCCTGCCTTTTATCCCATGACTGTAGTTTTGGGCACGTGACACGGCGGGGCACAGAACAGCGACGACACTAATATGTGAGGTTGTGGTCAGTGGTCACAAGTTTTATAAGGGGTTCTGTTTTTGTTTTTTTTTTTAATGGACTAGCTTGATTTGTTCAAAGGTATTTCCCTGCTTTCATTAGTTCAAATAGCTTTGGTAGAATTCATTAGCATTACTGTTGGCCAAATTTTTAATATACTGGATTTTTTTTGCATAGGAGGCTAAATATTCACGGAACATACATTTTAGGTGATGTTAAATTTTAAGCTGACTTATTTTGTGATTGCCTTCTTAAAAGAAAAGAAATCAGAATTGAAGGTTTAGATGCTGTGTTTCCTAGAGTGCAGGTCTAAAGCTCCTTTGACGTTAGAACTGGAATAGAGGTTACTTCAGTTAACAAAAGCAATTGAGAAAGTGAAATGAAGGGGAAATAAGAGTTATCAAAGGGAACAACATAGTTCTTGCTGTGTGCATGCAAAGAGAAGGCTGGAGATTAGTCATTCTAAACCTTTTGTCATCCCTTCATGTCTAATTTTAGTCAAGAGTGAGTAATGAGCTATGTACACTTAACCCATTTAGATGGCCTGTATTAGGTGTGTGTGCATTGGTGTCCTGATTACATTGTACCTTATACTTGCCATCACACTTGGTCTTGAAAAAGGCAAGTGAGTGAAGAGATTTGTCTTCCTCCCTATTAAGGCAAAAAGCTTTTGTTCAGCTGTTGGGAGGACACCAACTCTAACAAAGCATTGTTTGCATGTTCAAGAAAGAAACTGAGCATCCTAATGAAGAACAACTAAAGAACACGAATTTGTGTTAAGAACATGGTAATAAAAATTGGCTAGGCTGTCTTGTGGGAAAAGAGGATATAGGGTAAGTTTTGGCATAGAAGGTTAAGTGTCTATACACTTAGGAGACTTCAGAGGGGCAACTGGTGCTAAGGGATGGCATTTTTTATCAAAGAAAGGATTTTAGTCTGATGTGGTAAAATAGCACAAGATGTTTTAACTTCTTACTGCCACAGCTGCTTTTGCCAGCTCCTGTGCTCATCTGTACCTATGCTGAGTTGTTTTAACTTACTAAAGCTAAGTCAACAAGGTTATTAAAACAAAAAGTTGACAGAACTGAAGCAACTTGGCACCAGGTCAGGTTAGAGTATAAACTACAGTAAGGTGTGTTGAGAAGCCTATTCACCATCCCTACTTAGGCCTGTTGGCCTTGGGAGTAGGGCATAAGCAGGAGCATGCTCTGTTGAGCCAGAAAAACAAAATCAGTTGTTTTTTTCCTCTCCAAAGTGGTGTACTATGACAGAGGTTCCACAAAGGTAAACTGTTTGTAAGGGATGCTCACTGAGGTGTAGTGTTTACATGGAGCCTTCACTGCAGCTTGCTGAGGAGATGACAAGGAGGACTGTGAAAAAGGAGAGAAACTTCTAGGGCATAACTCTCAACTTCCACTTTTTCTTCCATTTTCTCTTCTCTACAGGGAAAATTTGCAATTGTGTTCACTGTTCTGGATTTTTATACCTAAATACATTTATTTAATTTTTACCTTTGATTTGACATATGTGCAAAGTGACATTTTTTTGAAGGTAACTGAGCAAGACATGCCTTAGTCCAGGTTCTGGCCACTGAGGACAGCTGAACATCTCAGCTCCCCAGCAAGCATTCCAGAGCATCCATAAGTAGCAGCAGGCCCCCACCTGAGCTGAATGCAGAGCTCCCACTGCCCTGAATAATGAGGATCTGGCATCCAAGATGTTGCATGTGGAATCTCCTCAGCAGGACACTGACACTCTTTTAAACTCTGAAGTCCTTGGATAATGTGTCGTGATGGTAATCAGAGCTCCCTTGTCACTTACTGGTGGTGGCAAGGGAGCAGGTCTGTGTGTGATGTGGCATGGGCCAATCCATGTGCACCAGGAAAAAGATAGAAGCTGCTTTCACAGATCTGCTTGTACAGTGTTCCCGGGGGTTACTCCAAGTGTAGTAGTACTGAGACTGTTCCTGGAAAATGAGCTTTGGTAACTATATTCCAGCTGCTGTGATTGCAGAATTTGTTGATGTATATTGCATGTGACTTCCTTCTTTCTTAATATTTTGTTGCATTAGTGCTGAAAGTACTTTGTGGATTTTCATAGAATTACAAAACCCAGAAAGCTTTCATTGCAACATAAAATTGAGAATTATGTCCTTCTGTTTGAATGGCAGTAAATCATAGAGAAAATGGGCTTACTCATAAGTCACATTTCGGTGTTTTCCTTATACTTAATATTTTCTATGGAATATACTGGGGGAGATGTAATTTACTGAAGAGGACAGCAAAGACTGTATAACTACTTACAGATTTGATCAGTCAAGGCAGAACTTCAGGAGACCTTCAAATTTTTTTTGCCTTTTATATGTGTTCTATGTTGTTTTTTAGCTGCCTGTAAGTATCCCACTCTATACTTGTGAAACTGTAGTTGTGCAGCGTAGTGTCCTCTTGTCCTGGAGTTGAAAAGACAGAGAATTTAAGGATCTGTTGTTGCCTCTCTAAGAGAGTTGGGGATGGAAGACTTTTCCAGCTGGTCTTGCTCCCAGCTCTGGACAGGAGGTTTCTCAGCTACCTGAGAAACCAGCACTTTCAGGGCTCTAGGTGGTTGTTGCTCTTCCCCTCTGCCAACCATCCCAAGCACCAGGAGAAGGCTGCATGTTTTACTGCCAAATGGTATTTACTCTGTGTGTCTGTGCATCTATGGCAGATGTCTCATCTTTATATCCTGGCTGGCAGATATTTACTTTTTCTTTTGCTGAAAGAAGGACACTGGAAGAAAATTGAATTGAAATTCATATAAGCTCTAGCTTATACTATTTTGATGCTGTGGTTACTGTTCCTTTTAAAAAGCTGGTGGTTCTCTCCCCCTCTCAGTATTTGCAGGTTGCAAATGTAAGATTGTTTGTATGAGGTTGTTTTATGTCCTTGGAATTTCACAGATGGTCCACAGTAAATGTGTTCAAGTGAGTTAAATATAATTCTGCCTCTTCTAAGGAATGCTTTATTAATTGTAGAATCTGGCATACCTGTCCTTTGTGTGGCTAAACAGATGGTGTGGAATCTGTGTCCTAACAATAGCCCTTTCTTGGGCTAACTGAACTGTTATTGCCTTGGGACAGGGAGAAGGAGACAAACATTTAAGACAAACATAGTTTATCCTATTTTGGCTTATTAGATTAAAATGGTTTCTCACCAAGTTCTGCTAGATGATGTTAAACTTGTGTTCATATGCCTCAGTTACCTGCTCCTTCACTTTTTAGTCTTGGCCTTCATATTCATATAATAGGATTTTAGCCTTAAGCTCACATAATAAGATTTTTCAAATTATTTGTGTGTTCGTCTATGCAAGACATTTATTAATGGAAAATTAATAATATTAAGTTTACTTCTGGTAAGTAATGTTGATGCTTTGTTTCAAAGTTAATGGCCACAGAGGGATATTAACAATGAAATTGTGAGCAGAGAAAGTTTGCATGTTTAGCTAAAGCCATGTAATAAGTAGTGTCTATGTCAGAAGTTGCAATTTTTCTTGTGACCTTGTGTATTTTTGGTAATAGCTTAATTGCTAATGGTTTGAGGTATGAAAGAATTCTGCATGGTATGTGTAATATTTTGTCCCTTTTCTTTTTGCAGGTGCTTGGGTGAACCGTGGGCTAGGAATGGTAAAGGAAGCAGATGGTCAGTTGGTATGGACATACACTGCTCAGCACTTGGGCTACTGGATAGCAGCTCCCCTGCCTGGAACGAGAGGTACTGCAGCAACTCCCAAAGCAATTGCTGATTAACCCCAGTCAGTAACCGTGTATCATAAGTCTATCAGCTTCACTGCTTTATTTAACACCAGAGAAGGAGAAGTGACATGTAACTTCAGCTGGATAACTTTTGTTGGAATCCTGAAAGTGTGGCCTTTGCATATAAATATTTCCTAAAACTTCAGATGCTGTAGGGGAGAAAGTCCAGACTGTATCTGAACTTCTGTGTAAATAATATCACCACCTTTTTGGGAGAAGCCTGCAAGGGAACTGTGACTGGGGAAATCTAAAAATTAGCAGGACTGTATCCCTTGCTGTTGAGGATCATGTGTGACAGGAGGAAATAAAACAAGAAAATTAGTCTTGGGTAAAACAATCCTATTTTATGTAGACTTGTGGCATATTTTGCAACTTAATATGAAGGGATCTGTCAGAGAAACAGTATGTCTAATTTTAAAAACAGCACTCTCTGACAGAGCACTAAATAGAAAACATAGACCATTTTTCTAAGTCAGTTTGGACAATGAATACAAATCTAATTTGATTGGAATCAAGTAGGTGTCAGGGTAAGGCTTTAGTACTTGAGATGAACTTTTAAGATGCATTACATGGTAACCGCTGTTAGTATATTTTCTAGTTTGCTGAAATAGCAAGGTGAAAAGGGAAGGAGGAACATAGTGCCAATGGAACTCAAAATCACTGGAAAAGCACAGTTCAATTTACTAGCTACAGCTCTGCACATCAAGTAGAATTACTTGTTTTTGAGAACTAATTCTTGCTTGGTTTTGTTTGACAATCTAGAATCCATTATTAGTGCAGTTTCCAAGGACATAACAGCCTATCACACGGTGTTCCTTACGGCCATACTGGGAGGTACTGTTGTCATTATCATCGGATTTTTTGCTGTTCTTCTTTGTTACTGCAGGTAAGCAAAAAGAGAAGCTCTAGTCAGCCCATCAGAAATGGAATTTAATGTTGATAAAAGTCTTCTGAAGTTGAGACTCATTTCCTTAGCTAAACTGTAATGTGTAGTCTAATATATCTTCAAAAATTGCTACTATCACACACCTTAGCAATCTAAGTTTGTGATGCCACATTATACTATAACTTCTTAACCAAAACCTAATCTTCAGCTTTGGTAGTCTGCAGTTACTTTGCATCTCTTTTGCATAGGGATAAATGTCGTCGGATACAAAAGAAAGAAAAAAACACAACTAAGCTGGAGGTCATAAAAAAAGATCAGACAACATCAACAACTCACATAAATCACATCAATGCTGTCAAAGGCTCTTTAAAGTTGGAGGATAACTCACAGTTATATGCACCGAAGATTCCTTCATACAGCCCTCAAAGAAGGATGTCCATAGACACAGAAGATGGAAAATCACGAGACAATTTTAAAATCTACACTGAGGATGCTTCTTATCAGTCATCCTGTCAGACTGGTCAGTCACGAAGTTCAGCTCACTCATTGGAGCCTAATGCTGGAGCGAGGCATTTACAGCAGCCAAAGCACAGTAACAGTACTATTTCCCCGGCTCCCAGGGACATTCCAGACCAAAACAGATACCTTTCAGTGAAAGAGGAGATGTATGGCCTTTCCCACATCCCAGAACATCTCATGCATATTTACAATCAACCTATTGCTATTCTTCAGACCTCTGACCTTTTCCACTCCCCAGAACAACTGCATCCTGCTAAATCAGCAACATTGCCAAGGAAAGGGCAGTTGGTATATGGTGCCATGATGGAGCCCATGAACCGCGACAGTTACATGCAGACACTTCCGAAAATGCCGGTGCACTCCCACCCACAGCCTTCTGTGTGCAGGGATGAGAACAGTACCCTGGACAGTGAAGAGGGCCTGCCTTCCCAAACGTCCAACTGGGGCCGATACACCAACAGCTTGCTGGAATCTGTCTCTGTTCCTGGGACATTGAATGAAGCAGTTGTAATGACTCCCTTTTCATCTGAACTTCAAGGTATTTCAGAACAAACATTACTGGAACTCTCCAAAGGAAAACCATCTCCGCACCCTCGAGCATGGTTTGTGTCCTTGGATGGAAAGCCAATTGCTCAAGTGAGGCATTCTTTCATAGATCTGAAAAAGGGAAAAAAAACAGAGAGTAATGATACCAGTCTGGACTCTGGTGTGGACATGAATGAGCATCATCCTAGCAGGAAACTGGAGAGAGAGAAAACTTTCATTAAAAGTATGCCACATTCTAAGATTCTTTATTTGGAAGATCTGGATCTGAGTAGCAGTGAAAGTGGGACCACTGTTTGCACTCCAGAGGACCAAGCTGTGAGGCACATTATGGAAGGAGGGAATGGGCCAGTCGTAGAACAGCATGATGAGGAAGGTCTAAGAAAAAAACCTGTATCAGGAAGTCATGAATCTAGTATCCTTTCTGCTAAAAAAAGGGATAGACCATCTCTCACAAAAAGAGATAGCAAGACCAATATCTGGAAGAAAAGAGAGGAGAGGCCGCTTATTCCTATAAATTAAAACACAATGTGCTTTGTGGTGTTGCTCTCCCTGCTGGTTGTTGACCTCTTGGCTGCTTCTGTAATTCTGCAGTGTTGGGTTTACAAAGAAAATGTTGTTTTCTAGTATCAAGAAAAGTTTCATTTTTTTAACATACAGATTGAGTTACTAAACTTCAAGTGGGCAATTGATATTCAATGTGAATTGAAAACAGGAAAATGCTATGATTAAAATTTTCCAGTTCCTAATTTTACTGGCGGTATGGAGAAGGCCCACATTTTAATTAGCCTGTCATTCTTGGATACACCTCTGGGAATGCACAGTGAGAAATGTAGGCACATATTTTAATTTTTTTGTACTTGTTGCTAGTGCATTGGTAGCCTAGTTAAAGCCATTCCTCAGCCTTGTTCCTAATCCATGTGACCATCTGTACAGTATTTTATATGTGAACTTTTCTAGGGATCTGTTACTACTTCTTTGTATAATGTAAAATGTTCCATCCATTGGTCCCACGACACCAGCAGATGAGCTCTGTTGGATTTATCAGCGGAGCTCTGTGGCATTACTGCCCTCCCCGTGTGCCCATCCATGTGTAATTCCATGCAGCAGTGGTGGAAGGGGGACGTGGACAAGCTCTGTGGCCACTGCAGTTCATGGTCCCTGCTGTCTTAAGATGTTGCCCGTCTGCTTTGTTATGAACTGTGGACATTGAAGACTAGAACCTGCTGTGAACTGTCGGTGTCCAGCAGAAAAGGATTGGTTCTGGTAGCATTTGAAACTGCAGCTACTGCTGATCCCGGTGTCTTGTTTTGGCTTCTTTGTCAGTCAAAATCTGCATGCTGTTGGGCCAGCTGTGCTGCACAACATACTCTTGAATCTCTGCATATTTATAAGTGAGAGTTTGGCCTATGAGCAGAAAGTGTGTAAGTTTGGACAAACTATGCCTTTCAAATAGTTTTTTTAGTAGGAAAGTTCATCACTGTTGCTTTTTATGTTACATTTAAAACAATGGGAGATCATTGGAGGTTTATGTGCCTACATTTTGCCAGCCTGAGCTGCTTTTGTCTGGATGTGCAGAGGAGTTAAACAGGCTTTAAAAGTTGGGGGGGAAGGGTTATGAGCATGAGATAGCAGATCGCGAAATTTGGTCTATAATGCAATATAAATACTACTTATGACTCATCTTAGAGTTAAATTTACCAAAAGTCATGAATGCATGAATTGTAACTAAGATATGTATAGGGGAAGGAAAGGCCATCAGAATAATCTTTATTTTTAATGTTCATTTTTGTCAAAGTGATCATTTCAACTTTGGCTAACAGAAAAGCAGATGCATCCCTTAATGTGCTTCATATAGAATACAGAATGTATTTCTGTGGCTTTGAAGCTGTTTCCCTGATGAAATAAGTTCCAGCATTTTGACTTTGGCAGTTTGATTCTAAATCATCCTAAAAAAGCTTTATAAATATTTCCCTTACAGCTTGGTTAAGGTTTTGTACCAAGACCCAAACATACAATGCCTTTATGTGAATTGTGGGGAGTTGTGCTTGGTTTTCTGCCCTACAGTACACTCAAGAGTTGGGAAGTATCCTATGCAGCTGGGCTTCTGGGAATATTTACTCAGGAAATGTTACTGTGAAATATGTCTGTTATGTTGGGATTGTCAAGTGGTCTGGTGTTGTTTCTAGAAGAATATGGAAGGTAACCAGGATGGTAACTAGTGATGCATCAATCCAACTTCTGGTGTGTAGTTGCTTCATGAAAATGTCCTGTTGAGTTCCAAGTATGAAAATATGGCTGAAGTTTGAGTTAGGTGTGCAAATAAGTGTAATTAAATTGGCCTAAAGAATCTGGTTAGTTACGGATTCATCTCCTTCAGAGGTGAAGATGGCTTGTCATATGAACATGCCTTTGGTTCTCTTTTTAGGTAACTGGAACTCATTTGTCCTATACCACATACATTTTGACAATAGGTTTTTTTATATGCAGTTCCATGGGATTTTGTGTATGACTCCCTAGCCCCAGATACTGGTATTTTCATCCTTTGCTTTGTTATATACATTAGTAGGAATCAATTTATATATGCACATTTCTTCTGAAAGCTGCTATGACTTTTGAGATTCAATATTGCCCTGTTTGCATAGTTGCATCAGTTCTGATGGCTTCCTTTTCAAAAAGAGACTGTTATGTCTGTGAACATAACAAAATCCCTGACAAGCTAATGGTTTTGGGGAGATAATTTTAAATTCCTGTGTCCTTAATTGAAATTTCAGATTTTTTTAATGCATTTTTTTCATTGTATGCACCAAAAAGACCTAATTTTTCAAATTCATTTATATCATTAAAAATACAGACTACTATAAATGGCTTTATTTATGTGAGTTCAAAGGAAGGAAGCTTGGCACTCCATTGTTCTTGTTCTGTGCCAGGATATCTGGTCATCAAAGGAAAAGAATTGGAAATCCAACTCTAAAATTCTGATTTATTATCAGTATTTACAGAATATATTATTCAATTCTTCATCTTCCAGCTGCATGTTGGAATTTATGCACTGGAAAACCTGTATTACTTATTAGTGACTAGAATTCTTTTTGTTTTTAGATCATTAAAAAAAGGAGTTTGACTATACCGAGCTCTAAAATTTTTAATTTCACAGATAACCAGGATGTGTAACATGTGAAAAAGATATAGCATTACAATGAAATTTGTCTTTGTGGCCAAACTAATGCTTTTCTATATATTTATATATGATTTCAACATACAAATTTATAGAAATCACTGAATTTATTTTATTTTTTTCCTGTTGGCTCATGTGCAGCACTATCAAAGTGTTAAAATGCTGGTGCTAGAATTAGACCTATACAAAAATTAGCAAGGATTCAAGGCACACAGCTCTTGGAAAGGCCAGGGAAACATTCAGATGTTTTGACTTCTTTGAACTGGGAAGTTGATTACCTTGAGAGTGAGAAGTGGGCCATGTCTGTGAGCCCTCTCTAAGGAGAGAGGAATGAGTGGGAAAATTGGAAGAGATGTAGCTTCTTTCTGATGGTGGTTTGCAAACTGATGTGCATTTGTGCTTCAGTGGAATCAATTAATTTTGAAGAACACAAATTTTGCAAGAATTATGTCTCTGTTCTTCCCAAGGCCTCCTGAGCTGTCAGCTCCTGCACAAGAAAAGCTCACGTACAGGTATGTGCAGTTTTGAGTTGAAGGTGTCAGGTAGATGCAGAACACTGAGGACCAAATTTGGTCATATATTTAAGGTGAAAAGCAGTTAATAAACTTCAGGAAAGTTTCCCCACCGTGGTTAATGATGTTGAGGTTCTTACAGAAGGATATACAGGTTCCAGATCTTACCTGGTTTTGATAAGGTGATTAGTGGTGTTATAGCCAAGGCTTGTTTCTGCTAATTAATTCACATGGCCTAGGCCAGTACTTTGATGTAACATAAGTCAAAGGAAGTGATCAGGCTGAATAATGTGCAGCTGTATGCACATTAATCTGGATATGTGACTTAGAATAAGCTAATTGATAGTATTTTTTAGATTCTTACCAAATGCTAGCTAATATAGAAAAAAAAAAGAAACTAAAAAAAAAAAGAAACTAAAAAAAAAAGGGTGGGAGAATCACTTAAAAATTCTCTTTGATTAACAGGAAGAATCTTTATAGTACTGACAGAGAATAGAAAAGGCCAGTATGTTACAAACCTGAAAGAAAAAATTATGTGATGATAAGGGACATTATTTACCAACACAGAACTAGAGATGATGCACCAAAAATAATTTAGGATGTAGGAATGTTTAGTTGTCTACTTTGTTTTTATGCAGTAATTTGTACCAAAGAAGATGAAATGAATGGGCACCAGTCTAAACTCTTAGTTAAAAAGTGAAACAGGTTCACAACACTGCTGATCTATCACTGTGCAGATGAAAAGGCAGTACACTACATTAGTTGTCTAGTACTGCATGTTAGGAAAAACTGAAGATAAATCAGCCTGCTGAAGTGCCTTTCTCTTTCATCAGACTTATTTTATCAGTGGGACACCTGACTATCTGAAAAGCACATTATGGGTTTTTTCTGTTAGCCAAAAAACCCTCAGTTCATACAATTATGTAGCTTTTATAATATTTTAAAAGGCAGATCTAGTGTTTTTTATGTTGGAATACTGACTCCTGCATGTTGATGATGATGGTAATTGTTGTAAGCCCTAGATTTGTATTTTATGTTTGAAAAGAAATTAAAAAATATATATCTTTAGCAATTTGAACAGTAGTATCTTTTAATAATGCAAATAGTGGATTTGATTCAACTTCATGCATCAAGAGTAAGCGTCTTGAAGTCACCGGACTTACAGGTATGAAACTGACTGGGATTTTAACTTCAAAAATGAAATTTATATATGTTTATATATAAAAACTATTATAATGATAAAAATCCTTTTTTCAGCTGCTAACCTTCCTTGCAAGTAGCAGCAGAAAGTGTACGAAAATGGGTACTTAATTCTTATTTCCCAGAACCAATTTTTATCTCAATTTGGAGCCTAACCCACATTGTTTATACCCAAGCTTCTGGTTTTTTAATATTTTTTTTAATTCTGTACAATTATGCAAAACACAGGACTATACCTACAGAATTAAAATGAGCATTCTTTTGTGGTAGTTTGCACTAATTTGTGCCACACTTCTAACAGTAGGCAGCTACATTTGTGTTAAAAAATTTACATGAAAAGGGGTTTAAATGGCTTGAATCTGAGCTTTATTTTCTTTTAAAAGCAGTATTGTGTTCTGATTACAAAAAAAAAAGCTTCAGGTTGTTTTGAAGGCTGACAGGGGAAAACTGTGTCATTAATTTTCTTGTTAGCACTCTAAGCTTGAAAACTTTTACCAAAAGATTTTTTTTTCAGTCAGTTTAAGACTTAGGGAACATTCCTATATTCCCTCTTCCCAAAATGTCCTGGTACTTTATTGCCCAGTAAACTGATTTAGTTCCTTTGAAGCACTTGTTGCACTTCTGTCCATGTTAGAACAGTAATATTTTTACATGTTATTGTATAGAAAGGAGTTTTTAGTGCTCGTTAGAGCGTGGAGTTCATACAAAGCTTGGCTCTGGTGTTGCAAGGCAGTTGAACTGATGGCACTGACTGTGCTCACCCCCTTGCATTTTGGAGCCTTATATTCAACAAACACTTCATTACCTTGGCAGTCATTTTCAAAAGCTCCTTAGTATGGATATTGTTTATGTAAAACATTCTTGATATTCAGCATCCTGGTTTAAGTATTTCTACCTTTTTATATTTTGTCAGAGATGTCTTTTCATCTCTCTATTTAATAAAGTATCAGTGTATCTGTTGCTGAAAATGTAACTAAGATTTGTAAAATGTTTTAGCTTATGCAATATAATAAAAACTTTGAAAAGTTATCTGTGCCATAACTTTTGAGTGTCTTTGAAGTCAAATGTTCCTCATGTAAATTGATTTTGTTGCAATTGGAAAGGGGTACACAGAGAAGAATATTGCTTCAGGTTTTGTTCTTATGTCTTATCTCTCCTTCATTCTTTCAGGTAAAATCACTTACTTACAATAAGGCAGAGGAATAAGGGACAAGTTGTAAGATGTACTCAGAAACAGCACTGTCCAACTCTTGGTTTAAAAAGACTTGTAAGTTGGAAATACTGCACTTACTTCAAGGGTTTCCAAGGTTCCTGTCCAGCCTTGTTTTCTCTGTTCATTCACAAGTAGTTTAGTTTCTAAATTGTACTAGAAGAAGACTTAGAGCTGCAAAGTTTTCTCTATAAATGGACACTTCACTGCAGAGTCATTTTCCATCTTGGTGGTCAGCCCAAATTTTTGTACATTTTATGTGAGCATTATCAGAGCTGTATCTACAGAAAACGAATTCTGATTTCTGTAATCTCTCCAAAAGCAAGTAAGAAAAATCACATAGCAATACCACAGTCTTTCCTTTTCCTCCACCCACATTTTAACTTCTACGATTGCCAAATTTTCCAGATTGCAAAAGGGCTGTAACAACTGTCAGGTATTTTTCCTTATGTATTGAAGCTAGTTATGTTAACAGATCTTGTAATATTTATTCTATAATTACAAATGTAGCAAGACAGAGAAGAAAATGCATACTTAAGCTGCAGTCAGTGATGTGAAGCATTTAATAACTTCTCCTGACGACTGGAGGAAACATCCTCTTCATCAATTTCTCTCTGATCAATGCATCAATCATTCTCCTGGGATTTTGTGTTTGTTCTTGGTCCAGTCACTGAAGCTCATCCTCAGTTGCTCTTTCCAGGAGACCCAACTTTAAAGCATCTAGCAAAAGTAAACACAAAAATTAAAAGTGTTTTCGCAGCACTCTGTACCTATTTCACTTGTAACAGTTTTCCATGCATGAAAACCAATAAGTACTCTGTCAAATATTTGCAGTATTTTTCAGCCCCCCAAAAAAGCTGTGAGTTGTGTTTTCAGACTTGCACAGAAACTATTAGCAATATTGCCTATGCAGATTCTCACCTGAAATAATGTTCAAGACAGTTATGAATCAAAAATATTTCTCTATGTGAAGTTTTCAGTAAGGTAAATTTTGTTCATGGAATATATTGAGCAGATCAGCATTTTTTCCCCAAAAGGCCTTTATAAATATGCTTAAGTCAGAGTAAAAAAGATTTTGCTTCTAAGTACTGGAAATGAACTATGGTGGATTTTCTAGAAATATTATTTCTTCAAAAATTAAATAGCATAGTGTTTTTTTCTCTAGTGACCCTGTTAAAAATAAAACAAAACAAAACCCAAACATCTACACACCTAAAATGCTTTTCAAACCCCAAAGAACTAAGCCTTGCACCATCTTTTGAAACATGGAATAATAAACATGATTTTCTTAACATAATTCATGATGCATATGAATGAAATGTATTTTGCTTCTCATTCAAGAGGCCAATCTCATAACCAAATGCTGACACTTAGTAAAAAGGGCCTTCCTTGAAGGTTTTACAAGGCGAAGATGATACAAGGAAATAAATTCCTCTGCTAACAGCCAGCTTTGGCAAATTAATCTGTTCTCTGTATCTCAGCCTGGGTAGAGGTCTGATACCAGCTGTCACTATATTCCATAGCCAGCAAATAGTTACAAATTCTAGTGATAAGATGAAAACCAGCTCATGGGTTTCTACTGCAGTTGCTTATACAAATCTTCAGAAAATAAAATGGTCTGTTTCAGATAGAAAAATACAAGTTAGGTTCTGGCTATGTACAAGATGTTTGGACTTGTGTGTGAATATTTTCAAAGTAACTTCTTGAATGGTGGCCATTCTTTAAAGTTGCTTTGTGTTTAGCTGCTTTTTTATTACTTGGGTAAACATGTTCAGACTAATTATTTTGTGGGGTGTTTATGCTATTTGTGTTGAGTTCCTGAAGTTCTAGGAAAGGAAAATCTAGCAACTTGTTAACAAACACTGTTTGTACAATGCTCTCAGGCACATGGTGTGATTCCTGGGGCTCTCATGTGCAGGGCCAGGAGCTGGACATTGATGGTCCTGGTCAGTCCCTTCCAACTTAGGATATTCTATGAAATCAGTGGAGGAACTGTCTCATAATAGCCTAAAATCCAGGCTCATGTCAGAAAGCTGACCTGGCTATACAGATTATAACCACTAATGTTTGGGGGTTTTGGTAGTGTGGTGGTTTTTTGTTTGTTTCTTAGTTTTTTGGGGGGAGGGGTTTCCCTTTTTTCTGGAGTTTTTTGTTAAAGTGGAAGAGGGAGAGAAGGAACAAGACTGTGATCTATAAAGAAATTTTATCAAAGTTCTGGAGGGCTTTGCTTCATGCATTTGAAGTTCATTAGCTCTACATGCAAGCCACAAAGGAGAGGCTAATACTTAAATTCATAATCCCTTGGTAGTTGATACTTTCTCTGCAGCATCCTACAATTTATAATGAAAATATCCAATATGTAAAAGCATCAATGTCAAATGTTGTTAGTTTAACTTTACAGTTTAAATGGAGCAGCCTCGTAAGAGTCTTAGTTTTGCAGAGGAAGTGTATTGTGTGATTTGATGAGAAAAGCTGAGTAATCTTCTTGTAGTAAATTCAGTTTAATACATTTAAACTGGGTTTAAAAAAAATTAATTTAAATCAAAGGCTTCATCCCACTCCTAATTTATATTCCTGTTGCTGATTTCTTCAGTCACCTGGCTCCGCTCTTTAGACTGCCAAAACCACTAACCTAGCCAAAGTGAGTCATCTTCTGTTGATGTGGTGGGCTTTGATGCAGCCTGCTGAATCCAGAGGTAAGTGATGCATCCCAGGCAGTGAGGAGAGAATGAGACAACTTGATTTCTGTGTGTCCAGGCAGGGCTAGGGTGGGAGCTGCAGGGGTTTCATTAAAGTGTGAGATGGGTCTCACATGGCTGTTTTGGACACCAGGGTTGTCTTTGCTGCAACTTAAACACACCTGCTCTGATATATAAACATACATATTTGACATATAGAGACATGTCCGGTCCAGAGAAAGACAGCAGAGCTGGGGAAGGGTCTGGAACACAGGTCTGATGAGGAGCAGCTGAGGAAGCTGAGGGTGTTTATTCTGGAGGAGGCTCTTTACCTCTTTTCCCCGCTCTCTACAACTCCTGACGGGAGGGCATAGCCAGTCGGGGGCAGGCTCTGCTCCCAGGCAACCAGCCTAAAGCTGTGCCAGAGGAGGTTTGTGTTGGACATCAGGAAGAATTTCTTCCCAGAAAGGTTGTTTAGAGACTGGGACAGGCTGCCCAAGACGGTGATGCAGTCACCATCCATGGAGGTGTTTAAGGAAAGACGGGACGTGGCACTCAGTGCCCTGGTCTGGCTGACGTTCGATGACGGGCTGTACTCGATGATCTCCGAGATCACAGACTATTCTGAGTTGGAAGGATCATCAAGTCCAACTTTTAAGTCCATGGCCCACATAGGGGATGAAACCCATGACCTGGCATTATTACAACCAAGTTTTTAACCAACTGAGCTAATCTCAGGGTCCAGTCTTTTCCAACCTCATCGAGTGTGTGATTTGCACACTCCCGCACATCCCCCGCATTCCCGGGGGGAATATGCATCATCCGGCCCGCGCATCCCGGCGCATCCCCCGCGGGCGGTCCCTACGGCACCGGCGCGGAGCCACTGCGGGCTCTCGGCCCCGCATCTGTCCGGGCGGGCCTCGCCGTGCGCCCCTCCCTCGGCGAGGAAACACTCGTGTTTTGTTACGCGCTTTTTCAAAGCCAAACAGCCCCGAGAGCTTTTGCAGGGGCGGGCGCGTTCCTGCTCCGTGCGGCGGCCGCCAGAGGGAGCAGCTGCGCTCCGTGTGGCCTCTGAAAATCCGTGTGTTCTCACTTCGTGTTAAGTATTTGTAACAATTCTTCAAACAATTGATAGTTACAAGTCTTTTGGTAACATAGGAGTCATTTATGTAGTGCTTACTGCATATAGAATATATATCAAGATATAAATAGATATAATACATATGTAATACTGGGAAAATTATGTATTATGTATATAATATTAGGAAGAAGTTCTTCCCTGTGAGGGTGATGAGGCCTTGGCACAGGTTGCCCAGAGGAGCTGTGGATGCCCCATCCCTGGAAGTGTCCAAGGCCAGGCTGGCCAAAGCTCTGACCTGGGATAGTAGAAGGTGTCCCTGCCCATGGCACAGGATGGAATGAGAGGATCTTTAAGGCCCCTACCACACCAGGCCATTCTGTGATTCTATAGTAACGTGGGAATGGAGGTTTAAGTTCCTTGAATTTTTTTAAGGCATAATAAATTCTTTTTGCCCTGTTCTCTGCTTCTCTGAAGTGCTTTTTTGTTGCTGAAATGATGAATCCTGCTGGGATACGACAGAGATGCTGCAGAGGTCCCAGATAGGCAGGAAGGTTCAGCTCAGGGGCTTGGGGGTGCCGTGGAAGGCGGGATGAGGTTCTGTGAGGGCAGCAGGAATGTGTGACCTGGTGCTGTGCCATGCCGTGCCAAAACCGATAACCACCAGATGGTGGAAGTGTTGATGAAGAAAAGCTGATCTAGCTGCAGGATCTAGTTCAGTGCAGAGGTGAGAACAAGGTTAGATGAAAAGGTTTTTGAATGCCTGGCTCATGAAAGAAACAACTGGGGACCCTGGGGCCTGAGTGAGAAAGAACTGGTGAGTGAAAGGCACCAACTGCTCAGGGATTTTATATAGACACAACATGGAGCAGCTCAGGTGAGCTGGTCACAGGTGTGACTTGAGGCAACACAAGTGGTCACATCAGTTGGAAAGATCAGTGTGGCTGTTTTTAGGTAAGTAGTGTGTCAAATAATTCTCAGAGTTTATTCTTTTATATAATTTTACTTTGTCTTTAAACTTATCCTGCCAGCAGAAAGAGACTAAAGGGAAGGGAGCCGAAAGAGGTCCAGTAGACAACATCCCTAGGTGCAACATTCTTAAGCAAAGTCCTCAAGATGTAAATTTTAGTGGGTATCACAGACTTTTTATGAAATCT
Source organism: Poliocrania exsul (assembly GCA_035041345.1). Classification (NCBI taxonomy): domain Eukaryota; kingdom Metazoa; phylum Chordata; class Aves; order Passeriformes; family Thamnophilidae; genus Poliocrania; species Poliocrania exsul. The sequence continues at coordinate 8,082 of JAWWLZ010000002.1, read as the reverse complement.
TCTGGACCAGCTTGTTCATGTCCATTTCCTTGTCTTCACTCCTGTATAATTTCTCCTAAATGATGTTTTAGTAAATAAAAAATTATATTTCACTTCCTCCCCCTCCCCCCACCCCTAGACACAAGATGTTATAGAGTTAAAAGCCTTTCAGAAATGTACAGTATCTGCTCTGAGGGAAGAAGAATTCTAAAAAAGTAGCTAAAAACAATCCATGATTTTGTGATTTATACAATTCTTAATGGTAGGTTTGAGAAAGGAACGTAGCAATGCATGTACCTTGCTCAACTTTTGAAGGATAGGATTACAAGCACATGTAAAGGGCTAAGTTACAGATTTTGTTGAACTTCATCAGAGAAAGAACTTCAGAAAAGAACCTGTTGCAGTAAATGTTACAGATTAAGAGCTGCATTGGGCATACTTTGGACACGTTTTTCCTGGGTCATGGTATAGGGAGTCCCTCTGGTGAGAAAATGGGGAGTATTGTTCCTCTTGGTTATTACGTGTAACCCATAACAGACTGTTCCCTTTGGCAGTTAAACAGTTACACGGCATGACACAAGATGTATCACTTTGCTCTTACAAACTGTTTACCTTTTGAACTATTCCTGTCCTGGTGCTGGTCTGGTATTTATTCACTTTGCATTCTGTCTGGCTTACTGGCCTTGGAGTGCAAATGTTCTTAACCCTCATCCCCTTATATAACATTACAGAATGCAAAATGACTCTGTTTTATTCCTCACTGGAGCAGATCGGCCTGTACAATCTTTGCCAACATGCCTAAAGGCTTAAATAGCATATTCCTGCCATGGGAACCCTTAAGCTGTGTGGCAGAACGCAGCTGTATAAATGGGCTTTAGAAATAACTATGTTTAAAAGTAGAAACAGTGTGCTTTTTTTCAAGCATTCTTTGAGATGGCACATGCCTCTTAATTTGTTTTATTGTATTTTAGGGCAACGAATGCTTCATCTTCAATGCCAGTGCACAAAAGCTTCTTGAAGTCCTAAGATTTGTTGGCTGTCTAGGAGGTAAAGAAGGGTGGCATCATCCATCTGTCTTCATCTATCTAAAACGGTTCCATGAACTGTCCAACCAATAGTGAATTATTTTGTCCTCATGGGATGCAGCTTTTATTACTGCTGGAACCTGATTTTTAATTTAATGTTGAAATGGAAAGTTGAAAATTTCAATTCTCACCAATTTGGGATGTCAAATCTCCTTTTTCTGTATATTTGGGAAGTCTCTGATTTCCAGAATTTAAGCTATGTGAAATAACACAGGAAAGTGAGCTCTGCCCCTCTCTTGTCAAGATGTATTGGGCCAGAGAGCAGGAAGGTGATTTCTTTATCTTGCTACTTTATATACTGATCTGTGCACATTTGTGGATTTTTTTTGGTTTGGTTTGGTTTGGTTTGATTTTTTTGTTCCTTAATTTTTTTTTGGCTTTGTTTTATTCTTTGTGGGTTTTTCTGTTTGTTTGTTTTTTTCTGAGAAAGTCTCTATATTAAAAAAAAATTAAGCAAAATATGAGCAAGTAGAAACCAGATATGTAATTGTAAGATTTCTGAAATTTGCAAATCATGAAAATAGAAGATATAACTCATGTCAGAAATACTAGCTTAGTGGTGAAAACCCTGTGTATTGTGAGACTTAAAAAGTAGGATGAGCTTGTAGTAGACCAGGAATGAGGAAAGCCAACCATCTTGGTTATTTTATAGGCTTCCTGAATGACCTTGAGCAAAATCACTCAGTGCCTCAGTTTTCTATCAGGGACGTTTCCTTTCTGCTCTGTCCTGCCTTGTCTTCTTACACTGATCTCCCTTTTAAGGAGTGGAAGTTTAGGGCTGTCAGTATATATTGACAGTGATGCCATGGAGTCTTGATCAGCTGCTTTGTGCTTTACTAGTAATCAGTAAGCGATGGTCGTAAGTTTGGGATTTGAACTTGTCCAATGGAACACTGACTTCTGTGACCTCCTGAAACCAAGCAGTAGTTTCTGAGTAAAGCCAAATGGACATAGATCTCTGGCAGACATCAGCCAGCTGCATTCTTTCCACATAATTTCAAAAGCTATAAAAATAAGGAAAAAACCCAACAAGGACCCAATATCAGAGAAACCGACTTCCACTCTTCCTCACTACCAGAAATATAGAGCTTGGGTTCTGACAGATACCTGGATCAGAGCACAGCATTGATAAATTAGGGTACATCTCAGTGGAACATTGTGAGTTCAATCCTGCCAATAGCATTGTCTGAATGTTATTTTTAAATATACTTTTAATTATTATGGGAAATAATATTTGTTCCTGCTTAGAATCTTGTATTGCCAGCATCAGCATGATCTCCAGTGTGAGTTCATGATTCCTAAATGGTTTAACAATTGTTTAAGAGAACCAGGGTTCTGAGTGTGTCTTAGAGGTGATCTCATCACTGTCTATAACCACCGGAAGGGAAGTTCTAACCAGGTGGGGGTTGGTCTCTTCTCCCAGGCAGTCAGAAATAGGACAAGGGGGCACAGGCTTAAGCTCTGCAAGGGGAGATTTAAGTTAGATATCAGAAAAAAATTCTTTCCAGAGAGAGTAATCAGGCATTGGAATGGCCTGCTCAGAGTGCGGGTGGATTCACCATCTCTGGAGGTTTTTTAGGTGAGATTGGACGTGGCACTGAGTGCCATGATCTGGTAAAGGGACTAGAGTTAGACCAAGGGTTGGACTTGATGATCTTGGAGGTCGTTTCCAACCCAATCGATTCTATGATTCTATCGTTTTATTTTATACTGTGTATTGATGCTGGTATAGGGGCAGCAGAAAATAGTAAATTATTTTCCATGAGAAGATTTTAAAGCATTTTATCTGCTGATGCTTCACCTGACAACTGCAGATTTGGGTTTTTTCTTTCAGTTACCTAATTTGAGGATGATGAATTATATTTTTGCTCTGTTTTTTTCCCCTTGCAGTCATCTCCAATTGTAATGACAAGAAATGTTCCCTGTTGTGTCAGTGAAGATACTGAAAAATTGCTTTCTAACTGGTGTGTAGTGAGTACATCAAAAGGAAGAACCGAGTTTCCTGAATCTCTGCTCATAATCTTTTCAATCTTGTGCTTATTATCAGTGTTTTGTTTGGATTTTTTTTAACAATCCTATAAAAATAGTCCAAGTGAATTTTTTTTTATTTTATTTTTTTTACTTTTACAACTTTTGAGTTGGTGCTGTTCAACTATTTCTGTAACCATATAATGCAAGGTAAATCAAGTAGGTGTTTTATCCATGTAAACCAGCATGATTCCTATTAAAAGTGTTATATACTAATGGTGCCTACAATATCTGGCAGGGCAGAAAGGGTAGTATCCTAACCCTAGCCTGCAAATACAGTTTTGTCCTGGGTGGGATTTTTGTGGGGGTCAGTCCATGGTCTTAGTTTTCTGCAGTTCAACTAGAAGGCTTTGCAGATAAACAAAACCCTCAAAAGAACTGCTTAGTGGGAAAAGTTGTGTATAATGTTTTATACAATATGTGACCTTTAAAGCTCTGCTTCAGAAGTAGACCAGAGAAATAATCACTAAGAAAAGTTTATTTTGGCACCATAAAGGAAAGCAGTCTTGATGCTCCTGACTGAGTGATATTTACTTAAGTTTAATGTGTGGTGTGTAGTTCTTCCTCTCCACTTTTACTTCAGTTCAGTTTGTACAAATGACATTGTCTACCAGGGACTCAGATTTGCAAAAGTATGTTTTTAATAACATTTCAAAAAGATTAGTGCTGACAAGTTTTTATATATATTTCCTATGGGGGGCCAGCTCTTCCAGCCCATTTCCTTCAGTGATATCTGCAGAGGATCTGATAAGCTTTATACTGCTTTTCACAGGTCAAAGGGCATTGTCTTCCCCTTCACTCCAGCTGCCAACAACAAAGTCAGACATATGTTATCACCATCACACAGGAAGCTGTGAGCCTGCTTGTGTCCAGCAAAGTACAAATACAGGAAGAGCGTCAGGATAGTTAAAAGCTGAGGGAGCTCTGCTAAGGCAGGGTATAGTACTATAACCATGATACCATTCTGTATGCTGTCTGTGTTTCAGTGTAAGGAAAGGGTGGTTATCTCTTGTTGATTGGTTCAATATTATTACAACCTAAATACAGGTGTCCATTTAAAACCTTTTATAGGTGCTATTATGTCCTGAGGCACGGCTGCCTAATGTTAGAAGAATAGTTGCTTATTTAGTAAGGAGCAAAGCTGCAATGGGATTAAGAGATAAAGTATTAAACATGAAGTTTGTCTGAACAGACACAATTTCCCACTGTCAATATAACAAACAGGATGTGAATTGCCTTAAATTTGTTTCCAGTTTCCTCACTTTAACATGCAGCGTGTAGTGTATTTAGATTAAAATGATGTACAGCATATTTGCAAGTTCATGCAATGAAATGCTGTGGGTTGTGACACCTTAGTGTTGGTAAAAGTAGGTTTTCCACTTCTCTGTAGTTTTGGTCACTTAATAGGAGCTTTATGTTTTCATCACTGGCAAGCAGTATTTTGGAGCCATGTTTATTAGTGCTAAGTTTGGATCTATTTGCAGCTTCTCTTCTGCTTCCGGTGCATTGTTTAGTGCTTCAGGGAATTCTTCCCAATACATTACACTAGTTCCTACCCTCTGGCTTTTGCTCAGCACAGAACAAATCAGGTCAGCACACTGAGTTCTAGCTTCTGTCTCTAAGGACCAGTTCAAGCTCTACTATAATGTACTGCTGCTACCTGGAATTTCTAGGCCACACCATAAATAACACACAAAGATATCTGTGTAAATAGAGGATGCAGAAGTAGTCTTAAACCCACTGCTTGTCTGTGCCTTCAGGAAATTAAGAAATGGAGTCTTTGGTCTACTGACCCCAAAGTGTAGCACTGCTCTCTCATACCCTAAAATTTCTCTGAGAAATTTCCATTGACAGCAGTGAAAATTGGTGCTGGTGGTTTCCCAATACACCAGAGGTACATAGGTGCTGCATTTCTCCATTTGTAGAGTCAGTAAGTCAGTGTAGTGCAGGCTGGTTCATTGCTGAACTGTTATTTCTGAGACATAAAATCTGCAAGTGGTTTCATATGTGTAAATAGATAGATGCAAACACAGAGAGATATCAGGCCAGGTCAAAAATTAAATGGCATTTTTGCACATGTTCCTCCATTCTAAGTCCCTTGCACTTTTGCAAATCATATTCATCAAGAATTTATGCTAAGAGTGCTCTGATTAAAGAAAAGTGCTAATGTTATGATGGCCCTGAAAGCTATGTCCATTATGCACCACTAGAAGATGCTAGGTGAAAATTCCTTTTTATATCCATGAGACATTTGGTTTATACCTGAGAATTCTCGTGGTGTATGCCACTCCTAGTGACATAAAGCCAATGGAGCTTTTCTTTTTTTATATATCTTCTGTTTGAGATATAGTAGGCTTAACAATCCTTGTGTGCCAGAGTTGGTAGGAATTCATATTGACTGGTAAAAAAACCCCTTCTTGTTCTTGCCTCGTGCAGTTTTATCTGAGTGCTAATCAGATAACCCTTCTATCTAAGTTAATGCAGAGAGAATTGTGACTACAGGAAGCCAAATCACTATTGCTCAGAGAGCAAGCAGAGACAGGATTCTGTCACTGTGCTATGATGCTTTTCTTCATGTAATATCCATTCTGATGCTGGAAAGAAATCAGCAAAAAATAATGCAATCAAAGTTATTTCATCACAGTCTTCTGATCTTTCTAAAGGGATTTTATTTGGATGGAAACTGCTTCAAACTGCACAGCATCACACTGAAACTGGTCTTGTCTTCTGATCGTTTGTCACAAGAGGGAGCTGGAGCTCTTTGCAACGTATAAAAGCTGATGTCCTGCTTTAACTAGGAGAGAGTGTTTTGGTTGGTTGGTTGGTCCTTTTTTTGATGAGGATAAACGAAGTCCTTCTCTTATGGGCTTATTGTTGGATTGCAGGGGTTTTATTCAATAGGCTATAACATTATTGAAAAGCTTAGGTAAAAAGAATGGGCTGTTGGTAATAAAACAATTGTTCCATTCCGGTTTTTATGTTTTACATGTATGACAAATATATAATTGCAAAAATTATTATGTAAAAGGCATTGTTGGGCATGGTCATACTGTTAGGCAGTGAAATTCATAGAATAGGAGTTGGGAGGAAATCTCTGTGAGAAACTTTATTTCTTTAGAGTACCACCATGAAGTGAATCCAAGACATGAGCTACCCAAGCTAAAGTAAATGAAATATTGTTGCTTTGTCCACTTGAGACACTCTGCCTGTTTATACTGTTATTTGTAGTGTGCCAGCAGCCTTTATAAAGACTCTGCTCTTGTTTAACAGAAGAGTGACAAATATCAGTGCCCTATTTCAGAATCCTAACATGTGAACATGTTTTGGAAAAAGTAAGACTAGAACTCTAGGTCCAATTTTATTTAATGGATAATCTCTGAAGAATCTGACAGTTCAGGGGATTCCATAAATCCTTGGCTCCTTCATTCACCCTTAGCATGTGGAATCAGGAAAAGGAGTGCATTTCATAGCACACAGTGTGAGGAAAATTGCTAAGCCTTGACTTTTCATAATGAAATAGGATGATATGACTGAGGATATGGTGTCTTTTATTCATGATGAATAAAAGGTATGGAAAGGTTTATTCTCCAGCTTTAGAGGAGAAAAAAAGCCCTGCCTCAAATGATATATGATGAAAAACTTTCATTTCAATCAGTAGTGAATTATTATAAGCAAGAAAGATAATGCAGAAATCCTGTTTCTGTCTGTGGGGAAATCTAAGCCTCTTTGTTTTTTTCTAATTCTGGGAAGAACTTAGTGACTTCTCTTTGAAGTATTTTTTTATGTGCCCTTAATTCTTAGGAAAACTTTGTCTTTTATACCTACATTAGCCACATTCAGTGTTTCTCTTGTGTTATATTAACTGCCTGTAGGCATCATGAGGCTTGGACCTTTCTCTAGAAAATGTCGCCATGCAGATAAAAATTTATTTCATATCTTGCACATATGACAGCAATTCACATTTTTAAAAACATCAACAATGTTCCTGGAAGATCTCTGTGCACAGCTGAGTGGCTGTGTGGGCTGTGTCAGTGGCTTTTTCAGTTTATGCATTTATGTTTTCAGTGTCTGGGAATATTTATTGTGTGAATTTTCTTAGAACTAAAATAAAACAATACCAAAATAATGCCATATTTTTAGGAAGGAAATGGTTTACAAGGTAACAGAACATATACTTTGAGAAATAGTACTTTAATAAATGCAAAATCAGGAAGAATAATTTTTAAATGTTTTTAACACATGTAAGTGTTAACAGTGATAATCAGAAGACTGTATGCATCTCTTGTGAGGAAAAACATTATGGAGGCCCACTTTTTGTTCCTGAAAAGGAACACAGTGTTATTTTTCAGCTTTGTTTTGTTCACTTTGATACTCTTTTGAAAATCCAACCAAAAAAGGAAAAAAGAAAGAGGAAAAAAAAAAGAATAAAAATTAAGAATAAAAGAAAAAATCTCTTGGGCATTGTACTTGTAAATAAAATAACTCACACTTAAGTGGGTTTTGTCTTAAAATTACTGAAGAAGGGTGTCATAAAAACTTGCCACAATGTGAACTGAATTTGCTTTGTGTTTATTCTTGGGAACTTTGGACAAAGGTCAGGACAAGTTTCATTACCCCTCCCATTTGTATTTTCCCACACTTTTCTTTTTCCCACACTTGAACAAATCTATATAGTGCTTCCTTGTGCCCATCATGTTGTTTTGTATTTGGAATGTGACAACTAAATTTCATAACTGCAATTTTATGAGATACTGTCATTAATTCTGTCACATTTCTGTCAGTAAATTAGGGCTCTTCTCCCTCCTCTTGTTTTCCAATCAGAAATGCTTTTTCTTTCTTTTGCAATTGATTTGCCTTTGTAGAAATTTTTAGATTCTTTTTTTCTCTGTTTCCTTACAGTGTATTTTATTTAGAACACAGTCTGAATATGAATATTTTCTTCAGGACTACATTATTGGGACCAAGAATACAAAATGTGAATTTATGCACT
>JAWWLZ010000001.1:118850307-118867725 GCA_035041345.1 Poliocrania exsul | reverse complement strand
GGTTTTTCATCAGTTTTCTATTTTATTTTCACCATTTTTTTTATTATACCCCCTCAAATCTCCAGCCCCTCCACCCCCCTGCAGTCAGAGGCCGATGGGCAGCAGCCCCTGCACAGGCTCCAGGGGGTGTTCAGTCCCTCACTGCCAAGGCTGGAATGATTCTGGCATTATCCTGTGGGCACGAATGGGGAACACCTCATTCCGTGAGCCGTGGGTTTGAGCCTCAGGGAGCAGCAAAAACTGGCCCTCTCTTAAATCTTTATTTTCATTTTATTACACCTTTTTATTTCATTTCCCTGTTTTCAATTTTTTTGTATTTATTCTATTTTCCTGTTTATTTTTTTAATTTGATTTTTGAAAAAAAATAATTATTTTATAGTGCTTCCAGTCAGATCAAACCAGTTCCAATCAGATCAAATTATCCCCCTCTTGTCTGCACCATCGATGTTGGAGTGAGGTGCTGTCCTTCCCAAAGAAAATTAAAGTAATTCTCTTTCTGGAGGCCACCTCCAAAATTCAAACATAACCTTCAGAGTAGAATTCCCGAAGGACACCCCGGGACAGGAGAATTCCTGAAGGACCCCCCAGAACAGGAGAATTCCCAAAGGACTCTCCGGGATCAGGAGAATTCCTGCAGGAACTGGGCATGGAAGCGGGTGAGGAGCAGCAGGTCCTGCTCCAGCGTCGCCGGCGGCAGCAGCAGCAGCAACAGCCTGGGGGACACCGGGGGGGGCACGTGGGGCCCTCTGAGCCCCCCAAACCCACCCCCCAAATCTGTGCCCACCACCCCCCACAGGGAAGAGCCCCCAGACCCCGAACTGGGGGGAACACGGGAGCCCAGGACCCGACACCCCCCAACACCAAGCACTCAAATGGGACCCCAAATCACACTCCAATGAACCCAAATCACAGCCAAACGGGACCCCAAATCACAGCCCCAAACACCCCCCACCCTAATGGGACCCCAAAATTTTGAGTGCCACCCATATTCCACATTTGGGTGTCCCCCCCAAGCCCCCATGCCCCACATTTGGATGCCCTCCATACCCCAGGTGGGTGCCCCCTCTGTTCCCAAAGTGTCTCCCCAGGAGCAGCACCAGCCCCGTGTCCTCCTCCAGCCTCTGGCAGAAAAAGTGATTGGGCTCCAGGCCCAGCTCCTGCAGGGGCATCGCGGGGCACTGCTGGGACTGGGGGGCATGGGGGAGAACGGGGAGCACGGGGGGCGCAAAGAGGGTGCTTCTGTTCTCAGAGGATACACACACAGCTGGGGGTCCCTGGAGAGCCCCGTGTCACCAGGGGACCCCCACACACATTGTCCAGTGTTCAGGAGAGCCCCTTGTCCCCAGAGTGTCCTCTGTCTCGAGTGTCCTACACCAATAGGGGTCCCCACTCTCCCACAGTGGCCCTGGGGTGGCTCCTGTCCCCAGGGTGTCCTCTGTTCCCAGGACTCCTCAGATCTCAAGATCCCCCTAACCACAGTCCCCCGGTGTCCCCAGGACACCCCTCCCCCCGCAGGGCCGTGGCCCCAGTCCCGCTGTCCCCTCACCGAGGACACCCCCTGTCCCCCTCATCCCCCTGTCCCCCCTGCCCCCCCCTTGTCCCCCTGTCCCACCTTGTCCCCATGTCCCCCGTGTCCTCCCCGTCCCTCCCGTCCCCTCTATACCCCGTGTCCCCCTCTCTCCCCGTCTCACCCCCTGTTTGTTTCTTTTCTGTGTGGCTTTAATGGCTTCATTCCTCTTCTGACAAAAGACAGGGCTTTTTACCAAGAGTTTATTTTACTTTCTTTTGCTAAAACTCCCAGGTGCTTAAGAACTTCTGAGCTAAAACAATGAACCGAGACTGAGGTCTTCGCCCAGTGCTTAAGCAACTAAGTAGTTCTTTTGTGAGCCTGTCTCTGCAGCTGGCACTCATTATCTGCTGCCTCTCTTCCCGGTTATCAAACTTCCCAAAACCAAACCGCAGCTAGAAAGCTCCGAAATTCCCCCAAGACTCCAGTGACCCCCAAGAACTAAATGGATCCACAGGGACCCCAGAGATCTATGGGGAGCCTCAGCACCTACAAGAATGCCCAAGAGAATAAAGGGAACCCCAGAGACCAACTACAGGGACCTCCAGGATCCTCCAAGGACCCCCAACACCCCCAAGTACACAAAGGGACCCACAAGGACTGCCAGAGGGAGTCCCCTGGGGTCCTACAGATACCCCTGGCACCTAGAAAACCCCCAGGGACCAACCAAGGACCTCCAGGGATCCCAATGAACCCCAAAGACCCTACAGAGACCCTTGACATCCATGGGACCCCAGGGATCCTCATGGGACACTTATGGGCCCACAAAGACCCCCAGGGACCTCCCAGGGATCTCCAATACCCCTGGGGACACCCAGAGCCCCCCAGGGATCTACAGGGACTTCCCAACACTCAGGGGACTCCCAAGGAATTACAAAGACCTCCAGGGACCTCCAGGGACATGCAAGGGGCATCCAAGAATCTATAGGAACACTAAGTTCCTCGAGGAAACACCAAGCGACCCCCAGGGACTCCCCAGAGATCTATGAGGACCCCCAAGGGACCCTCACCACCCTAATGGACCTCCAGGGAACCCCCCCTCGAGACCCCCGGGGATCCCAGGGACCCCTTAGGGATCTATAGGGACACTTGTCCAAGGGCAGCAAGATCTTTCTGTCCTGGCACATTTTGTCTGGGAGGAATCAATTCTGGGAGCCACACTGGCCATTTCAGAGAAGAGCTTCTGCAAATAATCAAAGGAATGAGTGACAGCCATTTCCCCCAGGAAGGAAAGCCCAAAGCCTCAGGCTCTCAGCTGCAGATGATGGGCCTTCCATGGCACTCCAAAGGCAGCAAGACCTTTCTGTCCTTGCACTTTCTGTCTCAGAGGAATCTTTGTCCACGTTCACTTTTAGAGTCAAGGAGTGCTACAGGGAGCAGTGGGAGGGAACTGGGAGCACTGGAACAAAGCTGGGAACACTGGAGAGTGAACAAGCAGTCCTGGGAGTGCTGGAAAAGGTTTTGCTGCCCATGGAGTGCCCTGGCAGGCCCATCATCTGCACCTGAGACCCCAAGGTTACAGGCTTCCTTTCCAGGGGGAAAGAACTGTCAGTCACTTCCAGGGGTCCAAGTCGCCCTTAAGAATCCTTGTCTCTCCCTAAACCCCCATCACCCACATCCTCTTTAAGTGCCAAATGGCACACACAGACCTTCCTCTCAATCTGAGCCATTTAAAATGTTGGACAACAGGGATTCCTCTTCAATTCAAACCTTAAGATTGTGAAAATGGGGCCTTGCCCTCAATTCATACCCAGCAAATAACCGCATAAATACTTTCTATTTAAACCTGAAAACAATAGAAAATGGGGGTTCCCAGTCAATTGAAACCCATAATATGGTAGAAAAGGCATGTTTTCCTTCAACTGACACCCTTTCAATCACAGGCAAAGGGGCTTCCCTCTCAATTTAAACAGACAGGGATGGCACAGGAGGGTTATTCCAGCAATTGAAACCCGTATTAACTCCCAACCTCTCCCTTCTTTCTGCAGTCACTGGGATGCATTGGGGAGGGACTGGGATGAGACTGGGGGCACTTGGGAGGAACTGGGGGCACTGAGATGGGATTAACGAGGGAATGGGATGGGATATGGGGCACTGAGAGGGAACTGGGATGAGACTGGGGGCACTGGGAAGGGATTGGGATAGGCCACCGGTGGACCTCAGTGCCGTCGCTTTCCAAGCTGTGAGTTAAAAATCAGCAATTCTGCTTGCTCAGGCCTCTCCCAGCTCTCCATTTCTTCTCTGCAGAGCACAGCTGGACTCTGCCAACCCTGGAGACCTGGGGACCCCCAGCAGCTCCAGAGGACCCCCAGAGCCCCCCAGGTACCTACAGGGACCCACAGAGATCCCCAAGGACCCCCAACACACCCAGAGACCCCCAGGGACCTACAGAGACACCCAGGGACCTCCCAGAGATCTGCAGGGATCCCCCAGCACCTCCAGGGATGTGCAAGGGACCTCCAACACCCCTAGGAACCCTCATGGGACACCCATGGACCCAGAAGAACGCCTGGGGATCTACAGGGACTCCCAACACTCAGAGACTCACAGGGAACTATAAAGACCCCCAGGGACCTCTAGGAAGTCCCAAGGGCCACCCAGGGACCTATAGGGACCTATAGCACCCAAGGGACCTCCAGGGACATACAGGGACACCCAGCACCTGAAGGGGACCCTCAGGGACCTACAGGGGCACCCAAGGACCCCCATGGACCCATAGAACCACCAGAGACCCCCAGGAAACCCCAACTCCCCCAGGGACCCAAAGGGACACACAGGGACCCCTGGGCAACTACAAGGACCAATATAAACCCCCAGAGCTCTACAGGGACCACCGGTTCTCAGGGGACCCCCAGCACTTCCAGGAACACACAGGAAACTACAGAGACCCCCACAAACCTGGAGGGATCTACAGGGAACCCCAGGAACAATCCAGAGACCCACAGAAACCTCCACAGACCACCGAAGGATCCCATAGACCCACAGAACCACCAGAGACCCCCAGGAACTAAACAGACCCTCCACGTGCCTACAGGGACCCCCAGAGACCTACAGGGTCCCACAGGAACCCTCAAGAACCCCAATGCCTCTATGGACCCAAAGGGACCCATGGAGACTCCCAGAGATTCCCAGGGTCCTACAGGGCCCCCAGCACCCAGAGTACCCCCAGGAACCTCCCAGTGACCTCCAGAGACCCCCATGAACTGCCAGGGACCTAAAGGGACCTTCAGTACCCAGGGGATCATCACAGACATTCAGGGACCACTCAGAGATCTATGGGGATGCCTAGCACCACCCAAGGGACCACTAGGGACCCTCAACACCCCCAGGGATCCTCACAGGACACCCATTCACTCACAAGGACCCCTAGAGATCTACACAGACCCCCAGCACCCCAGTGGAACCCCAGGGATATACAAGGACCCCCCCACCCAGGCACTCTCTGGGACAAAAGGGACCCCCCGAGTGTTCTATAGAGTTTCCTCAGAGATCTATGGGGACCTCCAGAACCTCCAAGAGACACTCAGAGACCCCGAGGGACCTCCCCGAGGGGCTGCTGGCACTCAGGGGACCCCCAGAGACCCCCAAGAAACACCCAGGGACCTACAGGGATCACCCAAGGAACCCTGAGGACCCCCCCAGAGATGCCCATGAACCCAGAGACCCACCAGAGACCCCCAGGAAGTAAAGGGACCCTCAAGGACCCTCAGGGGCCTACAGACATATTTTCAAACATGGCAAGAAAGTCTGCTTTGTTGTAGGTAATTCATGAGTGTTCTGGGTAAATACGTGAAACGCTTACGGCAAACAGAAAAATCTATTTAAAAATTCTTAAAAGAGAAGTGTAATAAGTAAGTTCAAATGAAAAATAAGATAGGAACTTTTACTTGTGGCCAACGGTGGAAGTGGGAACCGCGGGTCCAGTGGGGGGTGCTGGACTGCGCTGCAGTTCCCGCCCGTGCGGCGCGGCGAGGCAAAGGACGCCGGCTTAGGACGGGATTCGAACCGGCGGGTGCGGGGAGAGGGAACCGCTCGGCCAGCGGGTTGGGGGTGTGATCACCGTGGGGCGTGGTTATCCTGTACGGCCTTTACATGGACATTTACCAGACTTTGAAGGCTTTTGCTATCAGTTATGAATACACCAGAGACAGCTGCAGAAAGACCCTCTTCCTGTCTCTAATGACTCAAGTGCCTTGACTGTAATGAAGTCCGTTAAGCAAATGGATTTTTTCTTTAACTTTAGGATAGATACTACACATTTAGGAGCCTTTATTTATTTTAGTTCCTCTTTTTAAAGTATTTTGTTATTTTTTTGTTTTCCTTACAGGATGTGTGAGGTGGAAACACTCCCCCAGCCCACTGGGTGGAGGGGGGTGCAAAAAGATGGGGTGAAGACCCCTGGACTCCCAAAACTAGGGGGTGGAGGGAGAGGGGCATTATTGGGCTCCCCCCAGGCCCCTCCTCTTTTTAGGGGTCCCTACCCATTTTTTGGGGGGGTTCCCCTGATGTTTAAGGCCCCTCCCTGACATTTTTGGGGGTCCCTACTCATGTTTTGAGGTTGCCTCTTCAACTTTTGGGCGCCCCCTCTCCTACTTCTGGGGTTCCTCATCCAGTTTTGGGGTCCCACCTAATTTTTGGGCCCCTCCCTGACACTTTGGGGCTCCTCTGGCAATTTTTGAGGTCCTTGAGGGTCTCCACCCCATTTCTGATTGTTCCCAACCCCTTTTGGGGGCAGTTCCACCTTTAGGGTCCCCCACTAACTTTTGGAGCTTCTTTCTGAAAGGACTTGGGGGTGCTGGTGGGGGAGAGGCTGGACACGCCCTAGCCCAGAACCCCCATGTGTGCTGGGCTGAATCCAGTTTGGGCAGCAGGGCAGGGGGGGATTCTGCCCCTCTGCTACCCCGCTGAGACCCCCACCTGCAGAGCTGCTCCAGCCCTGGGGGCAGCACATGAAGGACATGGAGCTGTTGGAGCAAGTCCAGGGGAGGCTGAAGCACCTCAGTTATGAGGAAAGGCTGAGAGAACTGGGAGAAGAGGTTTTGAGGTGACCTAATTGCAGCCTTTCAGTACCTAAAGGGAGCCCACAAGAAAGGCCGAGGGAGACTATTTACAAAAGCCTGAGTGACAGAACAATGGGGAATGGCTTCCCACTGCCAGAGGGCAGGGTTAGACGGCACACTGGGAAGGAATTCTTCCCTGTGAGGGTGGGGAGGCCCAGCCACAGGTTGCCCAGATAACCTGGGACTGCCCCATCCTTGGAAGTATTCCAGGCCAGGTTGGATGGGGCTTAGAGCAACCTTGTCTAATGGAAGCTGTCCCTACCTATGTATGAAAAAAAAGGGGTGGGAAACTGGATGATATTTAAGGTGCCTTTCAACCCAAACCATCCTACGAATCTATGAATTCAAATCAGACTTTTTCAGATTTTGAACACAGCACTGCTCCTCACATCACCTCTAAGGATCCTCTGCTTCCAGGTACTTTTGAGGTCCTTTATTTACAGCAATAGGAATAGCTGTACAAAGCAAAGGCCAGTGAGGTGTGAGCCCCTTGCTGTAACTGTCTCTCCTGATTCCACCTTCACAAATACATTCTGGATACAAACCCCTTGTGGAAACACTGTGCTGCTCTTGGACCTCCGAGTGAAGAGGTGTCTTCCCCCAGTGCAGTAGCATGGTTCAGCCCTGCTTGTTCCCAGTCAGTGACTGATCAGGATGTTGCTGAGGCTCAGGGAGACAGGTTCTGGGTTCAGGTGTGTCCCAAAGGAGAAGCAGTTTCCACCACCGCCAATAACCAACAACTCCTTCTCATCTGGCAGAAGGACACTACTATGATTATGCAGCATTAATGCCCACTCCAGGTGCTCCTGAAAAAGGAAAGGAGATTTTGAACACACAGACTTCATATGGTTCACAGTATTGCCCATGAATGTTGGCAAAAATAGATAAAGAACACAAGGAAGAAGGAACCTACGAGGTGTAATCCTTTAGTACACACCCCCACCCATCCACTTGCAGTTCAGTGACTTTTAATGGAAGAGAATGTCTTTGTAATCCCTCAATCGTAATGCTTTTCCTCCCAAGAAGGCAGCCAGACACTTTTGGATTCAATACAAACCTTTGGCATTCAAGGCCTGTGGCAAGGAGTTCCAGAGCTTACTATTTAACTGCTAGGTTCAAAAAAGCCTAGAAAGTTTCACGTCAGTCAAAGCAAACAGCTCAAAAGCAAAGGCAGCTACCAATCCACCTGCATCCACTTAGTCAATGTAAACAAAAAGTTAAATTCTTTTAGGTACAATTTATTATCATCGTACTCACCCTCAGCACTGTCCAACAAGGGCAGCTGATTTTATCTAAAGTATATGAGGCCGCTTTCAACTTCCACTACAGACAGTAATTAAAAACTAAGCTACATTTAAGTGTGCTTCGTGCTTTATGCTCCTAGGAAAATGCCACAAGGTCAGCCAGATGAACATATACTGTTCATTGTAAAAAACTGACCTGTCACAAATCCCAGTTTCAAGGACAGGCCCCGTATGTACAGCTACCTAAAGAAAGCTGTCTCTTTATGTAAAAGATAAAGACGTTTTCTTATAGAATCATAGAATGGTTTGGGATGGAAGAGACCTTTAGGGGCCATCTCGTTCCACTCCCCCTGCCACGGGCAGGGACACCTTTCACTAGCCAAGGTTGCTCCAAGCCCCATCAAACCTGGCCTTGGACACTTCTAGGGACAGAGCAGCCACAGCTTCTCTGCGAAACCTATGAAAGGGCCTCATCACGCTCTTCACAAAAAATTTGCTCCTTATACCTAGTTTAAACCGATTGTCCTTTGGATGAAAACCATCACCTCTTGCCCTACCACTACAGGCCCAGCTAAAAAGTCTGTCCCCATCTTTCTTTATAAACCCTCTTTAGCAAGGGGAAGGGGCCCACTCTCTCCAGGCTGAACAACTCCACCTATCCCAGCATATCCTCACAGGAAAGGTGCTCCAGCTCTCTGATCATCTTTGTGGCCCTTCCCTGGACTCACTTCAATAGATCCATGTCTTTCTTTTACTCCAGGCAGTATTACCTGAGATGAGGGCTACTCACAGATGTAGACCAAGTTTTGCCCAGAGTATGCCAAAATCCTGCTATGTGACACCACCTGTATGACTGTTCTTCAGTGATTCATAGAACAAAGTCACAGAATAGTTAAAGCTGGAGGGGACCTGCAAGCATCATCCAGACCAACCACCCTTTTTCAAAGCAGCTCCGCTACAGAAGATTGCTCGGTACCTTGCCCAGTCATGTTTTGAGTATCTCCAATAATGGAGACACCAGAGCCTCTCTGTTCAGTGTTCAATGACCCTTACAGTAAACTCTTCTTATGTTTCAGTAGAGTTTCCAGTACTTCCATGTTGTTTTTTCTTGTATTCCAGGCAGCAGCTATAATACACTGCAGTTTCCACTAAGAAATTTTCAATGAAATTATACCACAGACCTCCATAAAGACCAACTGAGGCTCTGGTTTTGTCTGCTCCCTTCCTCTACAGATATCCTGAAGTGACTATGCTTGTGCCCATTTCAGTTCTGCTGCCCCTGGCTGGAACAGAGCAGCTCCATGCCCTCCAGTCTTCTGCACACTCTGTCTCTCTCTCTTAATATTGTTATGTTCTCTGTACTGGTAAAAGTGCTTCAGAAACAGATTCTACCTCAAACAGGGAATGTTTATTCTACTCCCAGATTTGCTGACTTTGCTTTCTCGACTCAGTTTTAGGGAACAGCCCTGAAGTTACAGCCTTCTTTCATACAACACTGCTTTTACCCTGAAAGAAAAAATTCAGTACTTACTGTATTAATCACATAGTCCAAGCAGAGACCAGTCACTAAGTCAATGACAGTGATGCCTGGCACAGATGATGTGTGAAACCACACTCCACCAACAAGCAGAAGCTTTCCTTCATGCACATGTGCAGTATGTGAATACCTGTGAGTTCAAAATGAGATTGAGCTCCATTAGTAAGGAAAGTTGGCAGAGATGGACTGAAGGTTCACTGCTGAATGCTCTGAGAAACCTGGTCTAGTTGAAAATGTCTCTACTCATTGCAGGGAGGTTGGACTAGAAGGCCTTTAAAAGGTCCCTTCCAAATCAATCAAACTATTCTAGAAGCTATGAATGTCTTCTGCTTACCTTGGAATGAGAGGAGGGTGTGTCTCTACTGCCTGCCACTGAAAGCCATGTTGAAGCTCCCTCAGAAGGAAAACTGAACCCAAGGGCTGCTCAGCTGCTCCCAGACCTCCTGCGATCAGCACTCCTCCTTCCCAGCTGCAGGCACTGTGAGAATGGCGGCTTTCTGGGACTGGACCATCAACAGCAATCTAGAAAAACACAAGTCCAGGGCTGCAGTTTGCCAAGCTAAGAGTTTTCTTAATGTCCAGACTTTTAAATAACTTTTCTGTGTGGTTCTTTGACATCCAATTTTCTTCACACATTCCTCTAGGGACTGCTAAGTACAAGAGCCTCCAATTACACTATCTCAAATATTTCTCGGGCTCTCACTGTATTTAATATAATCAGTCTTTAGTGGGTTTATTTCTGTACATTTATTACAGATAATTTTATTTGCCTTCTTGCATGCTGCTTTCTGCTCAAGAGAATCTCCCGAGAACCCGGAGTTTGTTTACAAACACACTGTGGTCACTCTTGTTGTGTACCTCTATACAGCTGTACTGCACCCTGTCCACTTCTTTTTCAGCTATTAGCTTTGGGTATTTTACAAGAATTCTGCTGGGAACATTGAAGAAAATGAAAGGCAAAATTCATAGAGATAACATTCCTTGTTATATATCTGAAAACTCAGTTTAGGCCTCCTTACAGCATGATATTGCTTACTCATTGTTTAGTTTGTGACCTGTAATTATGCATGTCTTACCCTATAACTGTGCTATGTACAGGGTTGGGCTCAAAGGGTTAGAGTAAATGGGGTTACCTCAGGCTGACAGACATTCACCAGCAGGTTCTAGAGAGGCTAAGTCCTCTTTAACTCAATTTCCTGTTATGACACATTCAGCCATCTAGTTGACTGAAGGAAGACAGTTGACGTGGGGGTGGTTTTGATTTTAGCAAAGCTTTTTATACTGTCTCTAACAGTATTCTTCTGCAAAAATATCCAGCATACAGCTAGACAAGTCCATGATGAGAGAGATGAAGTAAGAGACAGAATGTTCTCAGCAGCCTCCAGCAACAGGACAAGAGGCAATGGGCACACACTGACATATAAAAAAAATCCACTTAAACATAAAACCCTCTCACATTGTACTATCAGGGTGGTCAAGCAGTCTGTAAACACAGTATTCCACTAAAAAGCAAGATGTTTAGAAGTCAGCTCTAACTCAAATCACCATTCTTACCACAGTGTTGGACAGTTCTCGAGTGTGCAAGAAATACCAATCCCCAAGCACAGGATCCAGAGCAGAGCAGCCACCATACACAAACAGGTACTGCTCACCTACAGAAATAGACAACCAGGTGAAAAGAGAAGTGAGAATCTGGTATGTCGCAAAACCAAAAATTTCTGTCTGCATAGAAGAGAAGCTGACTGAAGACAGCAATTAATGCAGGCAGGTACAAGTTCTATACACTATTTCTATAAGGCATCCTGCAACCTGACAAACAATTACAGTCTTCAGCAATAAATTGTTTCATAGAGTATGCTGTGCTGAAAGGAACCCATAAGGATCATCAAGTCCAACCCTTAGACCTGCTCAGAACCATCCTAAACACTTTTACTAAGAACCTGTATTCTTCACATTTGTGGTCATTCAGAAGATCACATCATCCACTTATGTTAAGTAGTTTCTGAATGCATTAAGTCTGGAATGTTTAAGGAGTGGAAATCACACACTCTAATCTCAAAATGAAGAGGGGAAAACACGCTTTCTAATGTACCTAATGGACTTAGGAAATGAAATTTTAGGCAGTGGAAAAATTACTCCCGTAAAACTAATAAAATGAGAAAACCCTAAGTACATAAATCACAGCAGCTCCAATGACATCTATTCATTCAGGAAAACCAAGAAATCCTCATAAGAACATGAAGGTGTATTTGTTAATATGGGGAAGCCTCAAAAAGGAGGTAAAAAGGCTGTAAAAGTACTTTGCATTCACTGCACCATGCCCTGTCATTTCACTACTTCAGAATGGACCACGCCGGTAACACCAGTTGGTCACTTCCTTCAGCTACAAAGCAACATTGAGGCAAAAATAAGACTAAACAACACAGTTTGACAAAGACAAAAATCAATGTATTGTTTATGAAATTATATTTACCTACTTTGCATTTGCTTCTTTGGTATACAATTCTGACTGGAAGCTGAACTTACTACAGTTTTAATTAAACATTGCTCCACAAATGAAAAGTATGCTCCAGACTAGACTAACAACTGTTTAACAATTCCCTTCTGTTCCCCTTGGAGAGATCCCTGCCAGCTGGCAGGAATGGGACAGCTTAGGAAAGGACAGCTTCCACCTCCTGAATGCCACTGCTTAAGTTTTTGCCCCTTACAGTCAGGATCTTTCACCAGGCCAACCTTCAACTTGCTGTTGGAGGACCTGATTCTAGACCTATTCACAACCACTGTTTGTCAATTGATACTGTAACAGTAACACTTCTGAGGCACTTCTGGATAAAGAGCTAAGGACTTTGCTCAAAAAACCCCCAAACCTTTGAAGATAGCAAAACTTTCTTCTGGTGTGATCAAGCGTGAATAACTTCAGCCATAAATGTTCTCAAAGAATCCATCTTCCAAAATGGATTACATCCCTAGGTTTCAATCCCAATTACCACTGTGGGTTATGCAGCATATGAAAACACAAAATTACCATACTTCAAGTGTCAAGATCTCAAAGCCTCTTTTAATTTCTTTCCTCCTGACAAGCTTGAGAAGTGGGTCAATATGAAGTTCAACAAGACCAGCTGCAAAGTCCTGCATACCTACAGCAATTTCCACTCTTTCCAGGCTTTTTACCTTTGAATGTCACTTCAGTTGTGCTGTGTCTCCAACGCAACGTTACTGTTTGAGCGGCAGGCTGCAGATTTACAGGCTCCACTGCAATGTCAACTGGGTCTGAAGCATTATATGTTTCAGAGAACTTTAGCCACAACATTCCCAAGCCTGCACACGATGGGGATGTTCGTCCTCCTACCACCAGGGCCAGACTGTCTGAGAGACAGGACACAGTGTGGTACAACCGCTGACCTGTGAGACACAAAATGTTGTGGTTCACAAGGACATTTTTTCCAATAAATTTATAGAATCATTTCGGTTGTAAAGGACTCTTGGGGACTGTGCCAATCTCATTTTTTCAACAAAGCCAAGTGCAAGGTCCTGCACCTTGGTAAGGGCAATCCCAGCACAAATGCAGGCTGGGTGGAGAACATATCGAGAACAGCCCAGGGGATAAGGATTTGGGGGTGTTTGTGGACAGAAAGCTCAGTATGACTTGGCAGTGTGTTCTTGTAGCCCAGAAAAATCAACCATGTCCTAAGCTGCATCAAAAGAAGCGTGGGCAGCAGGTCAAGGTAGGTGACTCTCCCCCTCTATACTGCTCTAGTGAGACCCCACCTGGAGTTCTGTGTCCAACTCTGGTGCCCCCAGCACAATAGACATGGAGCTTTGGAACAAGTTCAGAGCCACTAAGTTGATTACAGGGCTGGAGCACCTCTGCTTTGGAGACAGGCTGAGAGAGTATGGGCTGTTAAGCCTTGAGAAGAGAAGGCTCTAGGGAGATCTTAGAGCCCCTCCTAGTGTCCAGAGAGGCTCCAAGAGAGCTGGAGAGGGACTTTGGACGAGGGATGGAGGGACAGGACAAGAGGGAATGGTTTCCCAGTGCCAGAGGGCAGGGCTAGATGGGATATTGGGAAGGAGTTGTTTGCTGTGAGGGTAGGGAGGTCCTGGCACAGGGTGCCCAGAGCAGCTGTGGCTGCCCCATCCCTGGAAGTGTCCAATGCCAGGATGGACAGGGCTTGGAGCAACCTGGTCTAGTGGAAGGTGTCCCTGCTCAAGACAGACAGTTGAAGCTAGATGATCTTTAAGGTACTTTCCATCCCAAACCATTCTATGATTCTATTACTCCACCTGTGTTCCCTTCCCTGGACATGCTCCAGCCCCTCAATGTCTCTGTTGCCATGAGGGCCCAGAAGTGGGCACAGCCCTCGAGGGGCCTCAGCAGGGCCAGCACAGGGGGACAATCCTTGCCCTGGGCCTGTACTCACACTATGGCTGGTAACAGCCAGGTAACACTGGCCTTCTTGCCCAGCTGGGCTCATGTTCAGGCCCTGTCAACCAGCACCCCTAGGTCATTTTCCAGCTTTCCAGTCATTCTGTCCCCAGCCTGGAGTGTTGTATGAAGTTGTGGTGGCCAGAGAGCAGGACCCAGCATTTAAGCATTCAGAACCTTCAGATCTCTGTGACTGCCAGCATCACTGTGCTCTCGCATTACTTTTTCTAGACATTCTTTCACTTTTAGCACAAAGGTATCTCCCTTACGCTCGTCATCAGAACGGGAACTCACCTGATCTTTCGTCAGCATTTTTCTTTGTGACACAGTCAGCTTTCCAGCAGCCTGCACTCTTACTCAGCACATGGAAATTTCTCATGCGGCAGTGTTGCCCATCCTCCTCCCCAAAGCCTCCAGTGATGAGAATCACGTGGGGTTTTATAAGAACAGAGCGGTGACCGTAACGTCTCAGGCCAGGAATTCCCAAGAGCTTTGCACACCTTGCTGCAGGGACACTCCCAGCTGCTCCCACAGGGTCAGCACGACGAGCAACTGTAAGCCAAAGAGAACCAAAGAACTTATGCAGAAACACAAACCAAGGACTACATTTCAAGGGAGAGATAATTTCAAGATGACTGTTCATCTTTACAGGAAGCAAATACAGAGAAGCAAGTTGAGAGAGCACCCATAATCTGATATGCCCTAGAAAACAGGCTGTAATGGTTAAAACTATCACTGTGCCAACTTTAACTTCTAGTCACTGCTCACTCAGCTCCCGACAGTTCTGAGACTGCTTTTACGGGGTGGAGGTAAGACTGGCCAAGACTGCAGTGTCCTAAACTGCTGCAGCAAGATATGAATCACTGCAGTGTCCTTCAAAAGGAGGACCTCTCTGGTTGAGACAATATTTGGCTACATGAATAGCAAAGAACAGCAGAAAAAGAAAAAAGGCAGGAAGCTGATTTCAAAGTCTCTTCCTAGATTTTGATCCTGTTTTCCACAAAAGCACTTAAATAACATTCTGAAGCATGACAAATTACCTTCATTAATTCCAATGGTCCTACTATAAGAGACTATTTCCAGTTATCTAAATACCTTCTCTCTAAATAATATATCCCTTAGCACAAACCAAACTCTCAGCACAGGATTCTGGCTCACCAACACATTGTACACATTGTTTTCTTTTAATTAGTTTGGAATTTGCGTCTTTTTTTATTTAATCTAGAGCTTTATTCTTGTATTATTAGAGATGATGAGGTGGAAGAGAAGTGGTTCTCAGTCCATTTTTGTACACCATACTCAGAAAAATTGCCTGTACTGAACACTGTTTAATACAAGACCCTACTTTATCATTTGATGAAGTAAGAAACTTCCATCTCTTTCGGCTTAAATGTCTTTCTACAGATTGATCTTTTTAGGACTGAGGATTTTTTTCATGTGAGAAAACATATTTACCATGAGCTGTTTGGAAGATTTAGTACTTGCCCGCTCTTGAACAGGAACCCAAATGTATCTGAGAGGACAACTGGGGGCATTTATAGGTATTAGAGACACACCCTTTGTATTCCCAGTAAAAAAATACCTAATCATGGACATTTACCAGACTTTGAAGGCTTTTGCTATCAGTTTTGAATACACCAGAGACAGCTGCAGAAAGACCCTCTTCCTGTCTCTAATGACTCAAGTGCCTTGACTGTAATGAAGTCCGTTAAGCAAATGGATTTTTTCTTTAACTTTAGGATAGATACTACACATTTAGGAGCCTTTAAGGATTTAACATAAGGACCAGTGACAACCATACAGTATATTTAACCACACTCACATTCATTTAGCTTAAATTTCATGTTTCATATTTCAGTTCTGATCAAGACACAACACTATTGATTCAGTGGCTTTGTTGGCCTCAGAAATGCCATCCCACCCTATCCTTTTCAGTTGCTTTTCTTGCTCCCTAAAACACAGATTTCAACTTTCTGTTGTAGACAGAACTACTTGTGGTGCCAAACTGTGAAGATTAGGGATATGAAACAGGTTAAAAAAACCCTTCTACTTTCCACCCTGAAAAAGGAAGCAAGCAGCCAAAAGCAAGAAATTTTTGGACTGCTACTGCTGCCAAATCTTTTTTGTTACAGAAACATAGTCTTGATCTTGGCTTTTCCCCAGCTGTACCACTTTTCTTCAATCTAAAAAAAGTGCCATACACATGTAAAAGCATTTCACAAACAGAAATACTACTGGTACAATTCCACCCACAAGGGATAGCATAGCAAAGCACAGCTTCATGACAGGCTCCTGAGTGCTCTGCTAGACACAGCAATAAGGAACAACCTTTTGGGAGCTGGAAGGAGAGAATGGTTTGAGAGCCATGTATGGAGGCAAGCAGGAAAAAATTAAGGGAAATCCCAAAAACAGCAGGAGGAGCAGGGTGAGCTGGTATGTACTGGAGAGCCTCATGTATAAACAGAAGGACAAGCTGTTCAGACTGGAAGGCTCAATAAACTGAAAGAATGGAACTGATCAGAACCAACAGTGTTGGGCTGAGGTCCTGAACAGCATTTTTAGAAGGGTGGAGAAAGCTATGAGACAGCAGCATCCCTTCCAGGGTTTCACTGTCTCCTAAAACCTGTCAGAGAAGCCTGCCTGAGATAAAAAAACACTGCAAAAACTAGCTGGAGTGTACCTGTCACACTGGGTAACAACGGAGTCCAGGAAGGTTCCATCCCCTTTGATGCAGTCAACACAAAGTAATGAGAACATTTCAGATGCCATTCCTGTAGCAAGCCCAAAGGGAAAAAAAAAACAAAAAACAATACCCCTCAAAATCTTAGAGCAAGTAGCAGTAAGCATCTTAGAACAGCCAGGGTGATCAAACCAAAGACCAACCCAGTCTAGCACTGTTTCCAACAGTGGTCAAAATCAGAGGTCTAAAACTGAATCTGAGAAAGAGAAGGTGTGTAAATACATTCCTCACTTCAACCTTCAAAAGTTTACAGCTCAGGAAGCATCTAAGCAAGAAGCTGTGTCTTTTTATTGAACAATCCTTGAGGGATTTCTCTTCAGTGAATGCATCCACTTGCTCTCTGAACTCACATAAACTTTGAACATGTCCAACATGCTGCAGGGTGTTGTTCCTACAAGCTGCAGGAAGGAGTTCCAAAGCTTAACTATACATTGCATGAGAAGTTTCCCTTTATGCTTCCCAGTTCTGATCACAGAAGGGAGTGAGGGTTTTACACCAGAGGGATTAAGGTTTCTTAAGGTTCATGGAATATAAATGAATCCAAAGAAATCACAAATGTTCAACATGCAACATGGTCTGTGCTGGACAATAATATATAAATATAATTTTCAGTCTGGCCTTAGAATCACTCAGAGGCAGAAGCACAAGGAATATATGGGAAGTTAGTAGCAATGTTAAGAGTCCACCCCAGCCTTTAGGGACATTAGGGAATGTCCCTCTGTCCTTATGTTCATTCCAATAGGGTGGGATATATTCAGCCAACTATACAACTGTAGTGGTTTTAGCTAGGCCTCAAATTAGCAGGCTCAGAGAATCTATGTGGATTGGGAGACAGCTATCACCTGAC
>JAWWLZ010000001.1:118823980-118842199 GCA_035041345.1 Poliocrania exsul | reverse complement strand
GCAGGCTCTGTGCAGGGTACACGCTCTGTGCAGGGCTCTGTGCAGGGTACAGGCTCTGTGCAGGGTACAGGCTCTGTGCAGGGCTCTGTGCAGGGTACAGGCTCTGTGCAGGGTACAGGGTCTGTGCAGGCTCTGTGCAGGGTACAGGCTCTGTGCAGGGCTCCATGCAGCAGGACCCTCAGTAGTTCATCCCAGGCTCTGTCCCCTGGGCTGCATTTAGAACAGAAATGGCACTGGTGGCACTACTGTTTGGGACATGGCTCTGTTGGGGCCCCGGCCTGGGGTCCCCAGGCTGGCTGTGCCAAGGACAAATGTCTGTGGCAACCGTGTTGAATGTTTCATGTTATTTCTCTTCATGATTTATACTGGGAGTTATAGAGGAGCCGTGGTGGCCTGAGCTGTGTGATGTGCCACGAGTGCTGCATGAGCTGTCCTAGTCACTGTTTCTACAAATCTTGGACTCCACAAATCAGTATACTGTGCTTTAAGTAAGTTACAATCTCAAAATGTCACTTTTATGGAGAATGGTGAGTATGTGTTTTTATAAGTGGGACCATAAAGTCTTCAGCCCAGTGCTGGCCTTTCACCAACAACCACATGGAAATTTTTCTCTGAGATGTATTTATGAACAAAACTCCTGGCAGCAGATCGGGGCGTGGCCACTGAGCTCACTCCTTCCAGCCATCCCAGGAAGTCCTTTCCAGTCCTAGGTTTCTACATCCATAACAATCTTCTGTGCAAACTCTGTGAGCTGACACTGAAACATGAACTGGGCATTGTGGGTTTAACACACACACAGAGACACAAATAGTTTTGAGGGAGGGCTGGGCTTGGAGGGTTTTTTCCTGTCCTTAGTACAAGGCACCACATGTGTGCTCCAGGAAGGGAGTTCACGTCAGATTTCCGTGGTACAGGATGAGAAGGCAGTGTGCAGCCATTCTTGGGGCTGTGTGTGTGATTCTTAGCTGTCACGATACAAAATCCTGTAATCACAATTTTATCAGGCTTTCATTTTGAAGCAGATGGGATTTTTGTGTCTATGTCCCTTTTTGTTTGGAACAATGTTTTGGAGCCTGATTGCTCCAATAGCAAGAAATCTCCAGATTTCTTCTTGCGTGTCTTAATGGCCAATTTATATTCAACTATTCTTGATTCACAGTCTTAATCTGAAGTTGTTTCTTTACTTTTTGGGGACACACAGGCAGATTTATCATCTTATGGTCTTCTTTACCAGACTAGGACTAGCTGAGCAAGTTCTGCTGATGGAAAGTAGAAAGCTTTTATATCCATCACTGAGGGGCTGGCTGCCGTATAGGAGAGTGTGCTGGCACAGACCTGGCATGTCCCTCTGCTTTGGGACTCTCCACAGCCTGACATGGGCAGGGGGTGCCCCTTCCCTGGTGTGCACAGGCAGCTTCCCCTGCCTCGTCTCTCCTCCCACTCCTCTGAGGAGTCCCCCGGGGCTCTGCATGACATTCAAAGCTTGTGAGGAATGCACAGCTCACCCCAAATAACAGAAAACACGTAGCAGAGAGGCACAGGGGCCTCTTGCTGCTCCCACCCGCGCTGGGCTGAGGAGGAGGGGTTACCTAATGAAAAGCATTTGCTGCAGAGCTATCTATAGCCCGTCATGTTTGGGAGGGGGCTCTGCCTGCCTGACCTCAGAGCTGACGTCAGAGAATCCCAAATGAGGAACAGCTCCAGAGAGGCACAGCCAGGATGCCCAGCCTGGGAGGGGACACGCCAGCACCACTGAAGGCAAGGGAAGATCAGATGGGAGGTGTAGACCCCAGAAATGGGTACTCTGTGTCCACAGCGTCAAGACTCTTCAGTTCCAGGTGAACCAAAGAAGTTTGGGTCTTTCTATGGGCTGACTGAGCAACACATGATCTGTGCTTCTGATCCTCTGACAAGCATTTTCCCTTCCCTCTTCTGTTTTTTTTTTAACCACTTGGGTGCAAGCTGAAGGTTTCCAGTTGATTATGAGCATGGTCTCTGTATCAGCTTGCACCTGGGAAAGAGTTCAGGAATGATAAAATGGTTACAGATCTGTGTTTTGCTAAGCATGAGGGCTGTACCCTAAAAACTTTGCTACCTAAAATAGTTCTTGCACTCCTGATACTGTCCTGCTGCTCCCAGTCACTGCAAGAGTGAAGGGCTGGATTCATCTGCCAGTCTAGGACAAAGTGGTAAAAATTGGATCCAGGAGAACATATGGTTTGAGTCTCAGATCTCGATCATTTTATGGTAATGTAATACCACAGAGAGGCCTCAGTGACAGGGCAAGGCTAAGGGCGGTGCAGGAAAACGTAGAGATAAACAACACAGCTTGTGAGTTATGCACACCAAGTTTTGAGTGTGCATCATAAATACTACATGAAATACTTTTGCATCATCAAAGAAGCTGTGATGAACAAAACAAGATACAATCCCAGAATCCCAGAATGGCTTGGGTTGGAGGTGACCTTTAAAGATCATCTAGTCTGCCCCTCTGCCATGGACAGGGACGTCTTGCACTAGATCAGGTTGCTTCAAGCCCCAACCAAACTGGGCTTGAGTACTGAATGCAATCACAGGAACCAGCTTCCTAGTCATTGTTAAGAATGTAAACATCTCCAAAACCCCCACCACTGTCAAGGAAGATACTGTGATTTTCTTGTTCTTTGATGTTCAGTGGAATCTTTTTGTCTTCAAAAGGAGTGATAGAAAGGAAGTTTAGTAGACATCCTTAGAATGGCAGTGATGTTGGAAGTGGAGAGAAGAAACAATCATGCTGTGTCTTGTCACAAGTTAGGAAGTGCAGGAAACAGTTGTAAGGACTTTCAAGAGTAGTTTGTTTTATTGCCGTGTCAAGACTGTCGTAGAGAAGGGGGAAGTGAGATACAGGTATAGCTAAAACACTAGTCTGGAGGGATAACACTTGCACTGCTATTATAATGGACTTAGATTTGTGAATCAACAAGGAGACTGACAAGAACCAGCTGAGGACATGCGGGAACCAAGAATGCTGAAGGTGGGTTTCTGTTTGGTTTGTTTTCGTTTTGCAGAGATCTTGGGCCAGAGGATCTGGGGAAAGTACCAGCACACTGATATTTGTCGGATGAAAATGACTTGTTACGTGAAATTGTTCAACACTACAGTATCAGCCCTGGACAGAATAGAGGAAGGGCTGACCACATGTTGTCAGAGTGCCATTGCTTGCCAATAACTATACAATCAATATTAATTTCTGAGAAATGTAATTCTATGTGTGGAATACCACCAGTGGAGATACATTGATATCCTAGGAGCTTTGCTTCCCTCTTTTATTCCCATGCAATATTGTGGGGTTTTAAAATCTATATGTTAATAGTTCAGAACTTCACTAAATTGTGTTATCCATTCCATGTTGAGGGACAAGAGCTTGACCTTAGGCACTGCTACAATCAACTCTTTCAGAAAAATTACTACAGCTTTCAAAAAGATGTCTTAAAGTCTTCTCCTTGAAGGAGGACACTCACAAGCTTCACATTAAGGGATACCAGCCTCCATCTGCCTTCTCTTCTGCTCGGTGGGAGCTCTCTCCGTCTCCTCATTGTCCACAGAGCTCCTGTGCTTTTCCCACTGCTGCTTTTCCCACTTTAAGAACATGTTACCAAATGTCTGTTGCATTTATATTCAGTGATTCTCTGCATTGAGTCAATAAACATGAACTGCACTTGTGGCACTCCTGATAAAGTGACATGGCATGTCCTGCAGTGTCACATATATGTTCATGCTGTTCAAAGACCTTGAAACTCCATCTCAGTTTTCTTTTGCTCTCTGAACAGGTCAAACTTCAGTTTGAGTTATTGTCCAGTGTGGATTTTTAAAAAAGAGTTATGAGCAAGACAGGAGCCTTTAACTTCCACTGAGGGAAGTTAAAGTTTCAAAAGTAACCTTTGTGCCTGTGTTTGGGGGCCTGGTGTTTGGGGTGCTGTTCTTGTGGCCGCTTTGATCAGCAGACTGCAGCCTCTCAGAGCTCTGTTTGTATTTGAGAGATAAAGACCCTTGTTCTTCCCTCCAAAAGCACAAGTTACACACTGGCTGTTTCAGTTTCTTTGGTGACTTGAAAGCCTTCAAAAATCTGGCTCTTATGTTATTTTCTCCTCATCTCTTTGTCTTAATTCCATGTCTGTAAAATGGGGAAAAGACCAAATTTCCTACCTCCAAGGGAAAAATATGAAGAAAAAAAGGATTTTTTGGCATGTCAGAGATAGAGAAGTGATGCCTGCGAGGCATTTTTTAGTAGTACGTGAAGAGCTGAATAAACACTGAGCAGTAATTCATCAACTTTTGACTTAAACTCTGTTGCTGATTTTCCAGTGGATGATTGTCAGCCGAAAGGCAGTTTCTAGGAGAGTCTCATAGAGCAGTTCACGGGTGCAGGTTGGTACCTGTGTCCTGGAAAGCACGAATTAAAAGAATTCTTGATTGCATTAGATGACCAACAGAGTAGGAGTTCTCAGTTTGATCAAACAGCTAGACACCAAAAATTGTTTGAAGAGTACATGAAAAGAATTGAAAGAGACCAAGAAGCCTCTAGTCCAGCTGCAAGAAGGATTGGTATTACTTATGTGTATTCAATTAGTACAATGATTACTGGCACAATGTCAGTGTTCTAGGATCAACACTTCAAGCCCATCCTGGTTACAAGTCAAAGGGAGTACTGGTTTGAGGTCTCCCCTATAATCAAAGTTTGAGTCTCTTTAGTTGTAAGATGGTTGTCAAATTGACTAGTATGGATTTACAATAGGCTTTTCAGAAAATTAAGTAACATCTGTGCTTGAACTGTAAGTAAATTTTGTCAGTATCCCAACTACATGATGCCTCTTCTTCTGGCAGATGACATTATTTCATTATTTCTTACCGATTTCCTGATGTTTCAAGGATCACCAGTATTGTATTGTCTTGTTTGCCAGCAGACATTGTGCTGCTTTCCTCAAGTTAAAATTCCCTGTCCACATGATCTCCAAACCAGAATCACCTTCACCAATTTCTTCCCGGGAGGCTTGGATGAACAGGACAAGCGAAGGGCAAGTCTCTCTCCAGTGTTCTGACTCCCAGTTTTGCAGCTTCCAATTCTCTCAGCTTCATCCTGCTATTATTGCTGCTTCCAGGAACTCCTAACCTGACGCAGACATCTAGTCAGTCTCCAGGGAGTATCTGGTCCATGGATTTGGCCTTGTAACATCTGAGCCACGATGTCATCACCTTGGGGCCCCACACATAGATGGCAAGGGAGGAAATAAATCGTGCTGGCCCCTGCTTTCTTGTGGTGAGATCTGTACTTGTCAGTAACTTCCAGCCTTTGTTCTGGGCTGGGAATGGGTTTCATAATGAGAAGAGAGGCACTTTCTATTATGAGTGGAGAAAGCAGCACTAAGGAAGGTTTTAATTATCTGCCACCAGTGCAGAGCAGACAGGCTGCTGGCAGCTGCAGAAGTTGATGAACAGTGCAGTCCTGGTCCAGTTTGTCACAGGGAGAATTCTGCAGGAATGGAGCACACTCTCACTCTGTAGAAAAGGGTCATTTTCGGAGGATGAGACCAATTCTTAGTGAGATCCAGAATGAAGCTCATCCCAGAGGAGAGGACTTGAAGCAACAGAGTAAAACAGAACAGTTAGAAGTGGAAGGGAAGCACAACAGGCATTTTTTTCACCTTTGTCCCCTCTCTGGACTCTGCATGAAGTGACACTGTACTGCATGGAACTCTGGGCTTGTCTTTCCAACCTCTCCTAAGGACTGATGTAGAGTTTTAGATACTGCTGCTCATAACTTAGCAGGGAATGCTGCAAACATGTGAAAGAGAGTCTTGTCTTCATTTTTATGCTTTTCCTCATCATCATGCTCCTTTCATCAGGCTTTCCTCTGGAATAGCCTTGTACAGTCTTGTACTTTCGGGTCTTGCTGTGACAATTTTCTCCTCAGCATTTTTCAAATTCTTTGAAGGAGGGTTCTTATTTATGTACCAGTCTTACTTTTTTATTCCTTCTGTCTTGCTGATGCCATTTCTCCATCTTGTTACTCTTATCTGTTAGTGGTTCTCACTGCCTTTGCTATATCTTTTATCTGCTTTATTTTTTGTTTTCCCATTGTAAGTCTAAATTTAAATCCTGCATCCAGGTTGCAAGAACTGCTACTTCCTTCTGTCCCCCTTAGTTTGATTAATATTTCCTTCCATATTTTCTGCTTACTGCACTGGTCATGTTGCTGATTTTAATGTCACCTGGCTTTCTCCTGCTCTTTCTGAAATTCCCTCTAAAAAAATCTTCCCTGTCCTCATCTTCCTGTCTATGCCCTGAATCCTTCAGAAACTTCAATGCCTTTATTTGATATTTCTCAGGTCTAAACTGATAATTCATGTTGCTTGAATCAGGTCAGGTGCGAGGGGAATGCTGCACTGCTGATTTTCCACTGCTGCCTTTCCCTCATCCTGCTTCCTTCCATCTTCTCCTCTTGAGAGAAGTGCTGTGTTCAGCTTTTTGTTGTTGCTGTCATCAGATCCATCCTGCCACCCTTTCTTCTTTTAATTTCTGCCTGGTTTTCTGCTCACAGCCATGGCTTGCACTTTTCTGCTGGCTAATTCTCTTCTCTTTTGTTCTCGACCCTGACTCATTTTCTGCTTCTCTTCCATTGCACACTAAACCCTTCAAGTCCTCAACCCTTACACACTTCTGGGATCTCTTTCACCTCTTGCACTAGTTCCTCTCACTTTCACTTTTCTCTCTTCCTAGTCTAAAATGGGAAGGTTTGAAGTTTTACTTATTTCTTTGTTCTTGATTTCAGGTGACTTTAACCTGTTTTAGCCCATTCCTCAAACACTTTTCTCCTCCTGCTTTCAGGTGTTTCTTTGTAAGAGCTCTCTGCTTCCTTCCACAGGAAAAGTAACCTCTTTACTTTCTCTTTGTCCTGTTTCATTCTTCTCTGTCTTCTACTCATCACAAATGCAGAAATTTCTTACCCACTTTATTCTGTTATTGTAATCCCAAGTAACCGTCCGAGGATTTCAACGGCAGCATTTGAAAGGGCTTATGTCACTCATCCTTTGCTCTAGAAGGAAAAATGAAGTTTGTAGATGGTGTTTTTACAAATAATGAGTTTGCAGCATAGTGGGCTCTGAACCTCAGTCTCCAAGGCTACAGAATACCATGAGAGTGAGGCATTAAACCTCACAAAATTACTCAGGCACAAAGCTAGTGCTGTGAGATGTGTTAATTTTCTGTAAATGACACTTAAACCTTATGTTTTGCTTCTTTTTTTGAGAAATAGAGACTCAATCTTATGCATAAACCAGAAGACCTGTAGTTGTGTGTAATGTGTGTGAGGGATAACGTTTCCCAGAATTTCAGAGTTGTAAAAGCTGTATATCATTCATTCTGTGCCTGTGCCTGTAACAGAGGATGTCCCTGTCTCCCAGTGTTTGTTACGTGGGTGATGTTGCCTCTCTAAGTCCGGATCTGGACACTGGATGGGACAGACCTGGAAAAGTGCTAAGAAGAGTCTTTCACCTTTCATAGTAATGAAACCAGAAAATATTATTCTTATTCTATATTAGAATAGCATAGTTCCACTTGGGAGGGACCTGCAAGGATCATCTAGTCAAATTGCTTGAGCACTTTAGGGCTGACCACAAGTTAAAGCATTAAGGCAACAAGGGCCTTATGTCTAAATACCTCTTAAACACTGTCAGGCCTGGGGCATTGACCATCTCTTTAGACAACCTTTCAGTAAAGAAATGCTTCCTGATGTCCAGTCTGAACCTCCCCTGCTGCAGCTTTGAGCTGTTCACAGGTGTCCTGTCCCTGGATCCCAGGGAGAGAAGCTCAGCAATTCCATCTCCACATCCCCCCCTCAGGAAGCTTCAGAGAGCCATGAGATCACCCCTCAGCCTCCTTCTCTCCAAACCAGGCAAACTTAGGGCCCTCAGCTGTTCGGCACAGGATGGTCCTTCCAGCCCCTCATGGGCTTGGTTGCTCTCCTGGGGTTGCATTCAAGGACCTTCCCATCCTTTTTGAGTGGTGGGCCCAACACAGTGTGCTGTGCTCCAGGTGAGGCTGCAGCAGCGCTGACTGCAGTGGGATGGTCCCCCCTCCAGGCTGGCTGATCCTGCTCTGCTCAGTGCCCTGGGACCAGTGCTGGCTCCTACAGAGCTGCTGCCAACCAGCACCCCAGGTCCTTTCTGCCAAACTGTTCTCCAGGCACCCCTCTCCCAGTTTATATTGGTGTCTGGCATCACTCCATCCCAAGGGCAGAACCTGGCTTTTGATTTTGTTCAGTTTCATACCACTGATGATTGCCCAATGCAATTGCAATTGCTTCCTTGGACAAAATGTTTATTTTAATGAAATCAGTGCAGCTTCACTGAGTTCCATGTGCCATGGCAATATACTTCTGAAGAGTTAAAAATGATGCTCAAACTGCCAATGGAATTACAGAGACAAGTAATCATCTCTCATAGTAAAAACAATCCAGATTTTTCTGATTCCTTTACTGTTTTGCTCCCTACTCACATGATTTAACTTTGAGCACTTTTTCAGGTTTGTCATATTGAGGATGAATGGAGAATCTTCACAGAATCACAGAATATGCTGAGTTGGAAGAGACCAACCCTTAGCCCTGCACAGGACCATCCCCAAGAGTCACACCATGTGCCTCAGAGTATCATCCAAATGCTTCTTGATCTTCAGCTTCTTTCATTTTTGCCTTCATTAAAGAACCACAGAACCTGGGGTGAAACAACTATCAGTATCAGTGCAGTCTGGGATGGAGGGATGGAGAGATTGAGAGAGGGATGGAGGGATAGAGAGTTGAGAGCAGCCTTTCCAAGAAGGACTGGGGATATTGGTGGAGGAAACATTGGACATGAGATGGCCATGTGTGTTGGCAGCCCAGAAAATCTATCAGATCTGGATCCAGGGAAGAAATTCTCCTTCTTTTCTTTACTCAGGTGAGATCCCACCTGGAGAGCTGCCTTTAGCTGTGGAGTCCAACATCAGAAGGACATGGAACTGCTGAGAGAGTCCAGAGGAGGCCACAGAGATACTCCAAGGGCTGGAGCCCCTCTGCTCTGGATCCAGGCTGGGAGAGATGAGGGTGTTCACTGGGAGGCAAGAAGGCTCCAAGGACAACTTCAGTACTTAGAGGGGGATTGTAAGAAAAACAAAAAGACTTTTTACCAAGATCTGCAGTGACAGGACATGGGATAATGATTTTAAACTAAAAGAGGGTAGATTTAGATTGGACATAGCAGAGACATGTTCACATAATGAAAGCTTTTTTTTGTCTGTCTGCAGTCCATGGTAATTTAACACTGAATATTCTTGTCCTTGAAAACATCCAATCCTTGATTCTTCTTGACTCTTTTGTTTAATTATGTCTTGCAATTATAAGATCTACAGTCTAATTGCATGTGTAACTGTGGGTTTTATCTTCAGAACAGTGGGATTTAAATTACTCTGGGATACAGTTGCTAGCAGTCATAAATCACAAACCCGCAAAAGAAGTACTGTGAATTGTGAACTGGTCTGTCATCTTGTAAAACACATGACAGAGATCTTCCTTGAATTATCTTTTCCTGGATTTACTAACATACATTTGGCCAAAAAAAAGAACAAAAAACCAAAACAAAATCAAACCACAAACAAACAAAAATCAAAACAAAAACAAAACAAACAAACAAAAAACCCAAAGCAAACCAGCACGCAAACATGTTTTGATTCAGGAGTTACCAATTACCAGAAATTTACAACATAATTAGTTAAGTTGTTCATATTGTTAATTACTTGGGCTGTTAAATTTTGTATTCTGCTTTTGAGCGAAATTGGTCTGTTTTGTAAGATTCCACCCAGGACGGTTTTGCATTCTGTTACAATCAAGCTAACCTGTAATTGTTCAAAGTATTTTTTAAGGAATCTCTCTTAACTTTAGGTACTGCATTGAATATTTATCAAATATTTAACTTCTAATATGATAGAATTGGTTAAAAATTGCTTCCACTATCAATTGCTGCAGTTATGTATGTCCATTCTGTCCATTCTGGAATGCAGAGGCAATCTAATTAAAATTAAACTCTAATTGTTTCCATCAGAGAAATGAGCATTTTCACACCCTGTTACTACTTACCCCTGTATGTTGACACCACGCTTCTCAGGTACAGAAATCAGCTGCTTCTCCATTTCTGCAGGTTCTGGGTTTCCCTCTATCACCTTTCTGAAGTAATTACTCATACAGGGGAAGGCCGGTGCCTTAGCCAAGGACAGCAAGATATTGGGCCTCAGTTCAACAACAACAACAAACCAAACAAAAACTTTGAAATTTCAGACTGTTAAAACACAGACTGGGATTCAGGGTGCTGAAGGACTCCAGCACTGCACTGAGTGCTGTCGCTGCAAAGGAAACACCAAGATTCATCTTGGCCAATGTGCTGGAACCCACCGACCATGACACAATGAACAGAGTTTGAGGGCAGGACTCTTGTAAGCGAGCTGGAGTAAGTGCTGTGAGGTATTCCAGGGGGTCTGTATGGGAGAGGAGGAGGAAGCTGAGAAGGAAACACAGTTTGTCCGTGGCTTGTGAGAGCTCTCCAGGCGTGAGCAGCAGTTCAAGCTCCTGCTGCAGGGTGGAATGCAAACCATCTGAATTGTCTATCTCCCCTGCTTTATAGTGGGCCATTGGGTCAGAAAATATATTTCTGTTTTCTTTCGTCAGTCCTCAGAGTCCAACACTCTTGGACCTGGTTCTTTCATAAAATCCATATGGGCATGGTTTGATGTTTGAAAGAAGATTTACTTGTTTGGAAGTACTTGACATTATATGATTTGATTTATAGACCTATCCCATTTTTCACACCTTGCTTACTGTATCCCTCACCTCATGGACACTGTCAGTAAAGCCCAGAGAGGTTTTATAGTTTTGCTTGATGAGCTTCAGGAAGGTATTTATATTTTGTAAGGAAAGCTATAAACTGGAAACTGTCCCTTGTCTGCTTTATGAGCCTGTGACACAGTGGCAAGTTAGTGGCTGCCAAAAACTTCCACCCTCGGACATAGATAGGATCCTTTGTGTATTTGGTCATCAAAGAGAATGTCATAGAGGGGAAGAGGATCATAAAGTTTGAAATGTTAAATTTAAAATTACACCAAGACACGTGAAAAGAAAAAAAAAGTTTTTTTGAAAGGGAAACTAACACCCTTACTTGAAAATCAGTGACTTATTCTCTAACAAACCAAGAGGTAAAGTAAAAACAAGACATAGAGAAGTGAAGGAAATGATGCTGAAATATGAAGTCTTAAGAGTCCCTTGATTTACTAAGATTTGTTTCACAAACTGGGTTTGGGTATCTCCAATCCAGAATGTATATGGTGTTCATGGGAGGGACTGAATCACAGAATAACTCAGATTGGAAAGGACACACACTTAGAGATCTAGACCATCTTCCCTGCTCAAGGGAAAGATTACTAGATCCTTACTAAAGCTGAGCCACCCAGATCTGCTGCTCTCCCCTTCTGCACAAGTCATCTCCTTGGAGGAGGCTATTGGATTATTTAAGCCTGATTTTCTCTTCATAAATCCTTGCTGACTACTCCTGATTGCTTGAATAACACTTCTATATTCCTTCTGGGTTACCAGTCCCTTCTGCCATCTCACAGTGCCTCTCAGTGGCCTGAGTTATTTCTAGATATTTACGAATCATTAAATTGACTAATAAGCTAAATTTTCTTCCTTCTGCTGCACCAGTTATTGCCCTCAATGTAATGTAAAACAGGATCAGCCAAGTGGTGGTTTGTAGCCTGATTCTGCTGTTGGAGAAGCGATGGGGCTGGGATTTAACTTGGAGATCTGAATAACTTAAAGTGTATGGTAGGCTCCTGTGTGCACTTCCAGCCTATGGGATGTTTTGGGACTGTGATTTGGTTTAGATTGTGTGGTGTCACCTAATGGTCACAGCTTTGTCAAATTACGTGCATCACAGCAGCTTAAACTGCAAGGTGACTATTGATGTTTCATTTTTAAAAATAAACACAGTAGTTTAGCATGTATATGGGTCAGTGTCTGGGACTTATAACCAATGCTACACTTCAGGTAACTACCATTCATGGGATTAGTATTGTGTTAGACATAAACTCCCACGAGATGGAGCTGCACCATACCAGTTCATCCTGCCTTCCTTTGACTGGCAGTCCTTGTGTTTGTGTGTGTGATCCTCTCCAGTTTGGAATGACAGCTTCCCATGCCTATTTGTGGCAGGTATTTTTAGTGAAGTTCAGATCATATAGCTTATATATAGTTTATATGTGCACACAGTGCATCCAGCATGAACTGTCTGGCCCGTATGGCACTCCTCCTGTTCGCTGCTGGCATCTGCAGTCCAGGGTGTTTGGGGGGGTGTTGTTGCATCCCAGTGCACATCGGTTGTGGATGACAAACATCATTTACCAGAGAAAGAAGGAAGCCAGACAGACTGCATTTTAGTTTTTCCTAGAGAAATCATCAGATCTTACTTCAGAACCTGCCCCTCCATGGCAGACCAGAGCCTGAACCCAAGCTTGAGTGTGGAGAAATGGGGTGCAGGCAGGCAATTCCCAGGCAATCTCCTCAGCCCTGCAGACTCCTCCTGAGTCCCTGGCGCGGGGCAGAGGAGTTCAGTGGAGTCGGCAGCATGTGGGTGAGACTCAACTCTGCTGATCTCAGAGCCTTTCCTTCCTGAACAAACATTTTCCATTCTGAAACAGCCACCTCACTATATATAGAAAACGCCTCCAAAGCAAAAGCCGTGTTCTTTGGGAAGGGATATTCCTCAAATTGTTTTCTTCCGTTTACTGAAACGAGCAGGCCCTTTGCCAT
The DNA here is from genome assembly GCA_035041345.1 of Poliocrania exsul. Lineage (NCBI taxonomy): Eukaryota > Metazoa > Chordata > Aves > Passeriformes > Thamnophilidae > Poliocrania > Poliocrania exsul. The sequence continues at coordinate 118,829,334 of JAWWLZ010000001.1, read as the reverse complement.
CGAGCTTGTCCCTGTTGTGAGCACTGCTGACCAAAGGTATGTGTCACCTCAGGCAAACCTACCCTGAAGCCCTTGAGCCCCCAGCCTGAGGTGTGTCTGTAACCACAATCCATGGCATTTCGGAAACCACCCCCCCATCTTGCTTCCTCCCAGCTGATTTTCACGGGAACAGAAGGAGACTTGTTTGCTCCCAGGGAGGAAGTCCAGGCCTTAGTGAGCAGTGTTCTAAGAGGCACCGGTGAGAGCAGTGCACTTCAGTCAGCAAACACTCGCAGAACCGCTGCCAAATGAGGTCACCTCGCTGCAAAACGCGATGAAGAGATCCCAGAGAAGGAGGATGGAAGAAGCCAGGACAGGAAGTAGAGCAGTCAGTAGCACAGGGCTCGGCTCAGTCAACTCCCCCTCTGGAAATGTTGATTTCAGTTTTACCTTGGCTCACAGATGAAAATGAACTGGATGGTTTCCTATTCATCATTCTCTCATTCCGTTTTTTCATAACAACGATTCCTTGTTTTGACCAAGTTCAGCCATCTCTTTGGGAAGGGTTTCATAGGGCAGGCAGCAAGCAGGTGCAGAGGGCAGTTCAGACACCAGGTCTGGGTGACACTGTCCATGTCCCTTGGGAATCACAAAGCTCACACAAGCTCGGGGACAGAGTCTACCTCTTGAGAAAGGCCACAGATTTGTAGAACCAGAGAACACCAGGTGGGAAATTACCTCAGGGATCATCTGGACCAACTTTTCTGTGCAAAAGCACTGATGGCCAGCACCCTTATAAGCCAAGGTGGACAACCTTGACTGTTAGGAACCTGTTATGCCTCTGTCATAGTTATTCTAGTGATTACCTCCTCCTTCCACTTAACTGTTGGTCTTTCCTTTCAGTTTGTATAACTTCAGTTCCACTCCATTGCTCCTGTTATGCCTTCATTTTCTAGACATCATCATCATCATCATCATCATCATCATCATCATCATCATCATCATCATCATCATCATATTATTGAAACAATTAAAAAATTTCTTTCTTACAGATCCTTAGAAATCTTAATTTTTTTAATTCTTTGAAGGTCTCCACGTGGAACCTTGCACTGTAGATCCTGACTTATTCTTATGACTTTTCTCTAAACTCTTTGAGTTTTCTACAGTCTTTATAAATATTGAACATTAAGTTTACATCACTAAAGCTTCAATAATATAATTTCCCTGTTGTTCTGTGTCCTTCTGTTTACTCAGTTCATACTTCCTTGAAGATTGTTAGTCAAGATACTAAACAACACTAAAAACATTAAACAACATAGAAATTTTAAAACTATTACTATTCCTTGGTAGGAAGATTATCCACTTGGTAGGAATAACAGACTGCATAGCTAGACTGAGAAAAAACCAGTCTATACAGTTTGGTTTACAGGGACCTCTAAGTTGAATATGAATCAGAGGGTATATTGCAAAAAAAAAAAGTAGCATCACATGAGATGGTATAAACAGGAATAAGACTTGCAGGATGCATGAAGTTCTATGGGGCCTGATGGGGTTCATTCCAGAATCCTCAAAGACCTGCCAATGTCATCACAAAACCTCTCTTGATGGTTTTTGAATGGTCTTAAGAATCTGGAGAGATCCCAAGTGACTAGAAGCTGGTGAACATTGTCCTGATTTATAAGGAGGGCAAGAAGGAGGACCTCAGAAACTACAGGCCTGCCACTCTCACTTCAGTGCCTGGTAAAGTCATGGAGAAGATTATTCTGAGAACTGTTGAAAAACGACTGACAGACAGTGCAGTCACTGGTCACAGCCAGTACAGCTTCAGGAGAGGAAAGTCCTGCTTACCAAGCCTGATTTCCTTCTATGACAGGATAACGCTCCTGACAGATCAAGGGAAGCCAGTTGATGTAGAAAAATGCTAATTAGCAATGCAAGGAACTCCAAAAGTAGGAACAAGTCCAGGGCTGGGAGAGGTGAAACAAAGAGCAGTGGGACTCCCAACATGAACAATGCAGGGTATAATGTAAGCTCAAGAAAAGGAGTTGGAGGGAGTAACATTTTAAGCCCAAGTATTTAACAGGTTTTGTTGTGCTAGAAAATTTCTCCATAGGTGGAGGCAAGATTGACAATCAAATGTTCAGGGCATTTAGGACTGTGCTAGGTAAACCCTTGGAAAACAGACTGCTACTGTAAGAAAAAAGGAAAGGCAGTGGAGGTGATGTCTGGGTTCATCCATGCTGTAGCCAGTGTCATGTTAAGACCACTGCTCAATCCATCTGCTTCCAACACTGCCAGAGCTTCACCAAATTTCCAAGATTGTAAATATTCTCATCAACAAATTGAACTCTACCTGCGCTACCCTAAAGCTATCCATCACATGCAGCCCAGGGAGAGGACCTCACATTCAGGGCTCCAGACTGCTCAGGAGTAACCCCCTATGGCATAGAAATATGCCTGTTGCAAGAACCTTGTGTGACAGGCTCTATGTCCATCCAGACAAGCAGGGAATGCAGAAGAACTCTTCCACTATGAGGTTCAAAGCTCTCCAGTTGGATTACATACAGCAACAACACAAAAGTAGCATTTCCTATTGTTCTTGCTGTGAATACAGAGCTGCAGAGCTAAGGTGCCAGCTCCATTGGTAGGTGAAATGATCTTGCTGATTTTTCTTTATTCATGGATTTTGTGGATTCTCTTTCATGGATTTCAAGTGCATTCTAAATGGCAGAGGCAAACTTTGGATCTCCTATGAAAAAACTTTCTCCTGCCTTAAGGAGAGCTGTCCCCTCACTTTCCCCCCATGGCCATGTATGTTCCTAGCAGGTGCCTTATTTTATTTTTAACCTCCATTCTGCATGCAGGAAGCCTTTGCTTGCTGTGAACATCCGTGAATCAGAGCCTAAACACATCCTAGAAGGATTTCCTGTTTGGGACTTTAGAGCCAGGCTCCAGCCTGCATGAGCGAGAGCCTCTGAGCAGTGAGCTGAGTCCTGCTGGGCTATGGGCCAGGTGACCACTGTCAGCTTCAGGAGCAGGTTACCATCTATCAGGAAGGTGCCACACTGCCCGTCTGCTTCCCACCTACTAGGAATGAGGATGGGAAATGCAAAGTCCAGTCTGGGTGGGGATGTGCCTGACTCTGGGATCAGTGTCAATGTGGTGGCAGAACAGCATCAAGAGGGGTATCCCAGCATCCCACTGCATTTGCCTGCAGCTCTCAGAGCATGCAGACTGTTTTCTGTGCTCATCTCAGCTGGGCTTGGGCCACTACAGGCTTCAGTTTGCTATATTTCACCACCTCCTCTGTTGTTTCAATTTCGGAAGTTGACCAAAGCACTGATTAATTGCTACTACCAGTAACTACTGCCACGAGTAACAATCTGCCCTGAGTAGGTGAATAGTGTATTTCTGCTTTTGTTGCTGTGTATTAGTTGCTCTCACCAGGCATTGCTTGACTTACATCCTTTCACTAGTGCACATACAGCTCCAAAGATGCATGTCAGAAGGACAGTGCAAGACCTCTCTGAATGTCCAAACCCATTATATGGATCTGTTCCTCTCTCTTGCCAAGGGGCTTCCAGAAGCAGAATTTACTAGGAGACCAAAAGGAATTTACTAATTTCCATCTCTGAGTAGAGGGAGCACTTGTGAACAAATTGAAAGTCTGAGAGGAGAGTTGTTTAATAATCTGGGCTGAGGAATAACAAACTCACTGGTACCAGAGAAAGGACTGAAGGGAATGACCCAGGAAAATACAGATTGCCTGTAATAGCATAAAGAATTCAAAACATTTTAAAGGGAAATGAGAGTTTGAAAACATGGCAATAGTGTGACCCAATGCAGCAAGTTTACAAAACCTTGACAAAATAGCACCATTACAGGTGATGTTTTGGGGACTAGAAAGAAAGGTTAATTAGACTCTCTGAACTGCAGTGCTACAGTAACACATGAGAAATTATTTATTCAACTGGAGAAGATGGAAATTAATATGAAAACTGTAAGGTGTTGAAGACTGGCCAAAAAACCCACCCCAAAACAGTAAGTCAGAAGTTTTATGCTTGAGAAAATGCCCAGTCTTTTGAAGGACAGCTTTGGAGCTCAACTATTTAATTATTTTCATAAGGATTTCAGAAAAGAAAAAAGTACGCTGATAAGGTGGATCAGTGGCACAAAGTCAAGAGGCATTGCAGGTACAGAAGGTGACGGGAACATCATAAAAGCAAAAAGCTATTATTAAAGAGTAGCATAACAGAAGTGGAATGAAATTAATAGATTTGTAGCAGAGAGTCCTGTGGTTAACATGGGTGTCCAGAAGTGCATGGTCCAACTTCTCATGTGAAGATAGTCAACAACACTAGGTCAAATCAGTCTTGGAAACCTGCAAGGGGATGAGATTCACTAGTCTGTGAGTAGCTTTTTCCAGTGCTACACTACTCTCCTGGTGAAAAAACTTTCCCTAATGTTCACTCTGAATCTCTTGAGAGTAATTGTGGTCATTGTTATTGTTCTATTGTCTGCATTTACTTCCACCATCTTCATACCCTGTCCTTCAGGTAGCAGCAGGATGCTGTTAAATAGCCCTGTCACCTACACATCACCAGACTGAGAGAGCCCAGCTTCTTTAGTCTCTTGTCATAAATCAGTTGGAACTGCCAGGCCCCTACAGTTTTTCCACATCCCTCATGAGCAGGAGGAGACAAAAACATACAGAGGATCTCAGATGTGGACTCACCACATCCCAGTTCAAGGGGCAGTGCAGGATGTTGTTTGCCTGATTTGCAGTGAAAGCATCCTATTAAACCTTCATGCCATGCTCACCCCTATCTCCATATTCCTTTCAGCAGGACTGCCACTTAGCCAGGTGGGTCCCAACCTGTACCAGTTTTGGGGTCTTTCTTCCTCAGGCGCAGAACTTCGTACTTTTCCTAATTGAACTTCACAAGGTTTCTGCTAATCCAATTCTGTGAGTTTCTAGACATCTCTCTGGACCAAAGTGCCACTCTGCTTGGTTAGGAGCTGGCTGGAGGGCCAGGCCCAGAGAGTGCTGGTGAACGGGGCTGTGTCCAGTTGGTAGCCGGTCACCAGTGGTGTTCCTCAGGGGTCAGTGTTGGGTCCAGTCCTGTTTAACATCTTTATTGATGATTTAGATGAGGGGATTGAGCAAATTTGCTGATAACACCAAGTTGTGAGGGAGTGTCAACCTGCTGGAAGGCAGGAGGGCTCTGGAGAGGGATCTGGATAGACTTGAGAGATGGGCTGATTGCAATGGGATGAAGTTCAATAAGGCCAACTGTTGGGTCCTGCACTTTGGCCACAACAACCCCATGCAGCGCTCCAGGCTGGGCACAGAGTGGCTGGAGAGCAGCCAGGCA